>CAWUFW010012456.1:0-541478 GCA_963921515.1 Calotriton arnoldi
TTGCCATATGCGTTCCTAAGCGTTCCATTTGAACCCCAAAAGCATATTCCCTCCCAAATGCGAATCTGGGGCATGGCCCCCATGTTGCCATATGCGTTCCTAAGCGTTCCATTTGAACCCCAAAAGCATATTCCATCCCAAATGCGAATCTGGGGCATGGCCCCCATGTTGCCATATGCGTTCCTAAGCGTTCCATTTGAACTCCAAAAGCAAAGTACAAACCAGACCCAGGATGGGCCAGGAGCCCGCATACACCAGAGTCACAATGAGTAGGGGCAAAGCAACACACCCATCGGCATGGCCAATCCGTCCCATGCCACATGTGCACAGCACACAGTCCCATTGCCTAGCACACACACCGACAGATGCCACAGCCACACACTCGCCTCCGGGAAACCCATGTACGAGATTGCACGAACTGCCAATGTCAGACGACTAATACATACTTCGCCAGGTGCAACACAATAACAAATCTCATTCTCTCCACAGGTGACGAACTGCTGGACGCTGGGGATGGAGACAGCAGCCAGCACAGCCAGCCTACAAGCCCCCAACGAGGACACACGGATCTGGAGGATCTGTCCACCTCTTCGGACACGGACCACCAAGCTGGCCCATCTGGCGTGGCAGGGCCCAGCCGCTCCCCAGGACCCCTCCTACCCACCAACCCATCATCCAGGGATGCTGAACAGTCCCAGTCCCCTGCTGCCACTGTCGTTGCGGCCACACCCACGGTCATTGCGGCCACTACCACTGCCGCAACCGCCACCATCGCCGCACCGACCACCACCGCCTCCACCACCACCACGTCTTCGCTGGCACCAGCCCCAGCGCAGGTGGTGGCCCGGCCGACTGGATCCACCCTGGGAGCCACAGCGAGGACCGTGGTGAGCAATGTGGCTAGTGGGCAGGCCGGTGGCAGCAGGACTGGTAGGAGGAGCAGGGTCAGGGAAACGCCAGCCTCCCCTGGGAGCCATGCCCTGCCTCAAATGGACAGAGTCCTTGGGGCCTATGAAGAGGCCCAAGGACAATGGGCCAGGTCTGCTACTGACACGCGGGAGGTGCTGGGGGTGCTGAGGTCCATGGACGCCCATATGGGCCAATTCGTGTCCCGTATGGACCAACTCGTGGACCTCATGGGCCAGCTGGTGGTGGCGGTGGGGTCACAGGCAAGGCCAGCAACACCACCTCCGCCACCACCTGCTAGGGCGCAGGCTCGGGCAGCAGTGTCCACTTCCCCTGCGTCCACAGCCAGTGAGCACACCTCACCCACCACCAGCAGGTCGCCACCACACACCCCCCTCCCAAACGTGGAAGGGGCCGTCCGAAGAGGAAACAGATCTCCCGGGAGGACTTCGCACGCTCCAGTCGCAGAGTGAGGCAGCCAGCCAGCCTTCCGCCAGCCTTCCTTGACCAGCCACTGCATTGACTTGCTCTACGATCCCACTCCACACAGCCATCTGGATGGCATGTGTGTGTTGGACTATGGACATAGAACCAGTGGGTACACCCTGATCATCACGCAGCCATGACCGACAGCTCATTGTCACTGCACGCACCACTTTTGTCATCACCTTACACACAATCACATGTCACAGTTTGTAATAAATGCACCTTTTTCACTAACTGCTGTTTGTGCCCTGTGTCTTTATTGTACGGAATACAACGGCCACCTTGGGCGGAAAGGCACCTGATGCGTGGCATGGAAATGGAATCCGGAGGGCCTGTAGGGACCTAGGGGTGGGAGACAGAACAGGAGCACATTCAATGAGTGTGTCACACACCCATCACACAGTACATGTCAACAACTACAAGCAATGTACACACATCGCACAGAGCAATAGGGCACAATGCCACAGCCACCAACAGTGGCATACTACCCTGGCCATGGAGCGTTGACACACTGCACGCAGTGAACATACGGCCACCCTGACACAGCACACACACACCTGCATAGATACAGACACATCATCCGTCGTACATGGACACTCACCGTCAAGTGAAGTAGCGGGCGATGAGCTGCTGGCGCACATTCCCAGCTTCCTCCTCTCCGCTGTCCACCTCACTCGAGCTGTCCTGGTCTGCGGGCTGGGGCCCTGGTTGATCTCCGTCATCCACAATGAGGGGGATCTGCTTCCGAATGGCCAGATTGTGCAGCATGCAGCACGCCACCACTATCTGGCACACCTTCTGTGGGGAGTACGCCAGTGCACCCCCGGTGCGGTCCAGGCACCTGAACCTGGACTTGAGGAGGCCAAAGGTACGCTCGACCACACGTCTGGTCCTCCCATGTGCATCATTGTATCGATCGTCTGCTGGGGTGCGAGGATTCCTCAATGGACTGAGCAGCCATGCCCCATTCGGATACGCAGAGTCACCTGGGTGTGAGGGACACAGAGAACCGTTGCTATTCCAACTGGACAGGGGACAGCATCGCACAACCAGCACGCTACACCACTCCACATACTCACCGACAATACAGCCACGATCCTGTTGCAGATTGGCCATCAGTCGTGGCAAGATGCTGTTGCGCATTATGTGTGCGTCATGGGCCGAGCCTGGAAACTTTGCACACACGTGGGTGATCACCATGTCCGCAAGGCACACCACTTGCACATTCAGGGAGTGCGTGTGCTTCCTGTTGCGGTACAGGTGCTCAGTGGCCTGTGGTGGAACAAGGCCAACATGAGTGCAGTCAATGGCTCCCACGACGTGTGGGATTCTGCCAAGGGCATAGAATGCACCCTTCACTGCCGCCAATTCACGAGCCCTGGGGAATCTGATGTACCTGTTCCGGTACAGCATCATGGCTGCCAGTACATCCCTCAGCACCTTGCTGAACATGGGCTGGGACATCCCTCCTCCACTGCCCACTGTGTGCTGGAATGACCCAGTGGCGAAGAAATGCATGGCGGCCATCACCTTAGCCGTGGGGGTGACAGCAGTCGGATACACCCTGCGGGGACGGAGATGGGGCTCTAACATGGCACACAGTCGATGCAGAGTTGGCCTGTCCAGCCGAAACTTCCTGATTACCTCTGTATCGTCCATGTCCGCCAGCAATTGGTATGGGCGGTCAATGTTCGGTCTCCGCCTGGGTTAAATGGCAGAGGACACATGTCAAAGCAACACGGCACATAGCAATTTCGCATACACATCACTGACATGACTGAGCAAGCACATGAGCCACAGCCCAGCTGTCAAGCTGGGACGAGCACGGCCACAATACACTTACACAGGTCTCCCAACAATGGCAATGGCAAGTGAGACATACCACTGCCATGTGCATGCACATGGGGATCTAGGCCCCAATGACTTGCGGGGCGTGCTGATGGGGACTGACTGCATATTCGTCAGCGGCAACGCCACGGCAACATGAGTGTCTGCTGAGCATGGTACTGCTTCCGAGGCTGGATGAGTATGGCACACGACGACGACGATGTGGGCACGGGCTGAGCGGCCAATACAAGTGGGACCTGTGGCACGAGGGGATATGAGACAGTAGTAGGTGTCAGCACTGCACCCTATGTACAGCACTGTACGGATCACAGCTCCCGAAACATTGACTGGTGTCCACATTGACAGCCCCATGCCAAGACGGCTGTGTGCTTGCAGTCACACGTCACAGGTGAGAGGTTACATTGCACGTGCCAGGTGGCAGTCGTACATAGTGGGAGCTGGCATGTGTGTGCATGTGTCTCCTGTTCAGGATCCACCAGATGGGCGCTGACTCTGTACTGACCATTGGACACAGCATGTTCCGTGGAAGGCTTGTGTGTGTGGGATGGTGGCACTGGATGTGCCTCCGTTGGGTGGGGGCCATGCACAGGGCGGGTACGTCGATGATTGCGCATTGTTGGTCACGGTGGGTGCACCAGCTAAGATGTGTTGCCCTGTGTTCAATTCCTATGTCCGCATGATGATGGACTGTGGATGTGGGCAGACTACACATTGGTCGATGTGCTGTCTATATGCATGTGCCTTCACACCAGGCACAGCTGCCCCTGCACATGTGACCCCTGCTGGACTCGCTGCTGGGTCTGTGGAGCTGATGCACCTTCTGCGCGTGGGCGGACAGCTCTCCTCACTTCCCTCATTGCGCATGTCATGTCTTTGCCGCAGGTGACATGGATCATGGAGGGCCCACATGTACGCGTGGGTAGGCTACACATGATTGTTCACTGGTCGCCACCCCCAGTCAGTGTTTCGAATGGGAAGGTTGTCGTGCTGGTGGTATGTTCGATGTGGCGGATGGGCGGGCCTAGGTGCGGGCTTACATTCCGGACATGGGGGTAGTTGGATTGGCGACTAGTTGCAGTACACATGGGACACGTCTCTTCCTTTCCACATCTGGGTCATCCCTTGTACTAACTGACAGTGATACAGTCATCTTCGCCCCAGCCCTCATGTCCTCCCCTCGCCCCCCAATATGCATGCTCACCTGCGAGGCTAGCGCTTGCACAGGCAGCCCCAAGCTTGCACCAGAGAGGGCAAGGAGTGTATGTGTGGGTCCAGTTGCACGAGTGGGCTGTCTCAGGGTATGATGTGTGGCGGGACGCCGTCCACCTGCGTGGTGCCCCAAATGGAGACCCGGCCTGCATGGACTATGCATCACAGTCTTCGCCTTCCGGATCCGCCACCTGCGACACCCAGTGGCTGTGGCTGCCCTTGCGGCCATGCCGCGTCCGTCTGTGGCTGATGGCCCACACATTCACTCTTTGGCCTCTCTGGGGAGGGCTCAGGGGTGGTGGCGCACGCGCTTGCACTTAGTCGCAATGGCATGTGGCGTGGTTGGTATGATGGGCAATGGATGGGATGGTGCGAGCCACCTCCCGTGACGTCAGTGCTGCTCGTGCTGTGGTGCGTCCCCCTACACTTCCATTTGACTTTTTGCCATGCTGGACGTTGAGGTTCTATTGCCTGCGTGATATGACCAGGAAGAGCGCGAGGAGACCTCTCACACACCATGCTCCACTGCCATCCCGTGCCCTGTATCGCCTGTGCGGATTGACTATGTTGGGGTTACACCTGGTCGACTGGGGCTGTGTGTGCCTTGTCAAGGGGCATGGCGGGCGCACAACAGGATCCAGCTCGTCCACAGAGGGTGGGCTGAGGTGCGCCTGGTACCGCTTTGTACGTGTGCCCGGCTGCTGTGCACACACGTGTTCCCTCCCCCGACAGGTGTCCTCTCACAATGCCCAGGGAAGCGGTGGTGTACTGTTCATGAGCCCTCCCAACACGGCGTGCTCCAACTTGTCATGTGCGCATCTACCCGTCGCACCCACCCACCTGAGCACTGCGTCCATACGACTTCACCACGACACATGTGTGTCTTCCACAGTAGTGCTACTCATTTGCGTTGACATCCAATACCAGTGGACTACATGGTCATGTCACGACTGCCGTGTACTTCACATACTCTCATCCTCTCTCATTCGTACTTGTGAAATGAGTCAGCGGAGACAGTTCTGGTTTCAAACATTATATTGAGTCTTCTGTCCTCTGTGATGCAGTATAGTGGACACTACTGGCAGCGGAATACATATTGAGGATATACTGAGCATGATTACAAATGGGATAGGGTGTGGGGTTACATCTGCTTGGCCAAGGCTGTGCTAATGTACATTTACGTATAGCTGCGGAGCTGCGGACTTTGACACAGACGGTATACATGTAGCCTACCAGACCGCTCGGCATCATGGGCACAGTCCATCTCAGTTCCATGTGACAGGTTTGCTGCGGTTGTTCCTCATGCACGCGTGCATGTGAGATGACATCAGGGCATGTGCTTGCGTGCATGCAGCGGCGTGCCACTTGTTGTTGCACTGTGGTGGTTACTGGACATGTCACAGTCACTGGGAGTCGTGTTGTTGTTGTATGCACTTGTCGTCCATGCAAAGGTCCTGGTATGGGATTCCCGGGGCGGGGGTGGGAGGGGTGCAGCACCCACAGACTCCAGGCGACCTATTCATGTCCACTGAGCGGTGTGTGTGTCCATGTGCGCTGGATCCATGTCGTGTCCTGGTTGTTCGTGCAGTTCCGTCCATGTGGGTGTGATGCACAGAGCCCATGCCACTGCCTCCCACGATGCATGCGGTGTTCCTGGATGTGATGGGGAACAGTGTGCATGTCCCGGTCATATCCGATGTCATGGCGATGTCGTTGATGGTGTGGTTACAGTTGCCGGTCGTTTGGTATGGCTGTTGTGGTGGTGACTGGCCAGTCCGTGCGGAAGCTGAGCATGGGTGCGGGGTTGGACTTCATAGGTCACTCGGGGAACCTGCGTTGTGGTCCGACGTATTTACAGGTTGTCAGGTATGCGATGCCGTCCAGCAGGGCTTCCATGTCATTGGTGGTGTACATGTTTGCCAGCCAATGAAGCGGATGGTGGCTGTCAAGGTGTTGTTCGTAGGTTGTCCCTTGGAGGACCATGATGGGGCATGCTGGGTGACATTCGATGTAGCTGTTCTCGATGATCCGTCGTGTGGAGGCACAGTGGTTCCATTTCAGTGCGCGTGCGATGTTGGCCACATACGCCATGCCCCCATAGGCAGAGCAGGCCCTGTCGTGTGCGTCCAGAGGGAGGAGTAGTGGTAGCAGGTCCGCCTTCAGACATGCCGGGTTGGAGAGGCATATCTCGACGGGATGCTGGTAGGGACACCTCCGACAGTAGAAGACGGGCATGGCGCAGCTGAACAATGTGATGCGGTAAGTCAGTCGGTAACTTACGTTCAGCAGGGACAGGAGATCGCATCCCAATGTATGTATCGTGCTGGTTTGGTACAGCTTGAGCTCTTCGGCGTAGTTGGGTAGGTGTGTTGCGGTTGCCATTTCGCAGCGGTGCGTTGTGGTGGCGTGCTCCGGCTGTGTGTGCAGTCTGCAATGTGCACGCTCCGAGGTTGCTGTGAGCTCTGTGTAGTCGTAGGGAGACAGGACTTGTGTTCTGTTGGCTTGTTTGGAGGACACGGGCCCTCTTCCCACATGCTTCTCAGACAGTTCAAGGTCAGTGCTGTGTGACTCCTTCCAATTAACTTGCATGTGGCCGACATGGGGGAGTGTTTTCTTCTTTCTTCCCCGTCCGTTGTGTGCTTCTGTGATATGCGCTATCTGCCCTGTGGTCGGTCTCCTCGGCATGCCTGTGTTGGTCTATTCTTGGACAATGGCTGTATTCACCGGCTTCTGTCGTAGGGCTGTGGTTTCGGTGTTGGAATGGAAGGTCATTCAGTGCTGTCTGCTCTCCCTTGTGTGGGCGGCAGGCTGCCTTTCCGCTCTGCGTTGGGCCTTGTGTGTGGATGTAATTCTTGGGCCACCTGTTGTCGGTCACCGGGCTCTTTGGTGTTCCGTTTCATGTGTCTTGTTCATATGTGCAGGGTGGTATGGGTTTTTCAGTGTGGTACTGGCGTTCCTCTTCCCGAAGGAGCCCTGCTTCTCCTAGTTGGTGTTGCCGCCGCTGTGTGCTTCGCCATGTTTGTTACACTGGGGTGTGTCCTGCTGTTGCGTGACTTCACTGACATGTGTGCGTCGGTTGTGTGGCGTTGGGTGTTGTCCGTGAATTGGGCGTTGGGGACATGTCTGTGGCAGGCCTGTCACGTGTCATGTGCGTTCGGGGTGGGGCTGGTGTGTGTGCTGCTTGGTTGTGTCCCTGTGTCTGTGTGCGACGCATGCATGGCGCTGCGGTTGGCCTCTGCGTTGTGCGCATGTGTGGCGGCGTCATCGGCGCTTTGGGGCCGTGACGGGGTGGTTGGTTCCTAGTCCCAGGTGGGGTGTACACATGTGTTCCGCGATGTTACGATTTGGCCTGTGTGTCATATGTGGATGCAATGGTGGATGTGTAGTGTGCACGCGCTGGTGGGGGGTTGTCCGCTTTTCCGCCCTTGCACTGTGTGCGCTGTTTGCGTGCACTTGTTGTGTGTGTGCCTACCTGCGTCTCCGCGGTACGTTGCGTCCTTGGTGGTGCATCAGCAGAAGCATGGGAAGGGCCTGCAGTGCTGGATTCATGCCCGGGGTGCCGCTTCTTCGTTGTCCGTGCTCTGCGTCCGTGTTTCCGCCTCTCTTTCACGTGCGGTGTCTCTTTGCCGTGGGAGCCGTTTGTTTGCGGCATCGTAATTTATGCGCCCGGGCGGGACGTGTTTCGTCGGACGGTGTGTGTCAGTTGTGCTGCGCCGCTACGTGTGCGGGCGCACTTTGATGGCGGACGGTGTTGCTGGCTTGCCGGCGGTGTTTGGCCTGCTTTTCGCATCGTAATTGGGCGGGCGTGTGGACTGCTGCGTGCCGGCGGTAACTGGTGGTTTTTGCATCCGCCAGCACGGCGGTAGTGCTTCCGCCCGCCATCGTAATGGGCCCCTATATTTTTAACATCGATATTTTTTTTTCAATATTTTTGTACTTTCCTGTTTAAGTATAGGGAGTCGATATTTTTCCATTCTATATTTTTTCATCGATTTTTTTTACTTCTATATTTTTTTACATCAATATTCTGTCAGTGAACCCCCTGCACTTTTCAATGGTCAGCTCATCAACCAAACAGGTTAAGATCACTAAGTTGAGAACAATGACATTGTTGTACAACAGCTGAGGTACTTATAGCCCTCAGTATTTTCACAGAGGAATATTTGAGATATTATATTTAAGAGTTGAATGGATGCTGAAAGTAGTATTGCCTGGCTTCTGCGATACTGTTACCACTGCTGTTTAAATTAATCACTACTGGCAAACACACACCCACTGATGCATGGGTAAAACCAAATCTTTAAAGTATAAAAAAAAATCTGCCTTATGACAAAAAATCTCCCATCCACAGAGAGGTAGAAATAAATTAAATCTAAAAGGGCCAAATTTTAAAAACTCATACTCTGGTTCCTGGAATCCCTAACCTATTTTCTCGTCTTTGACAACTATAAGAAAAGATATCTCCAGTAGTTCTGGTGGTTCTAATAAAAGACATAAAGATGACCCAACATCACCTACAAAATCACCACCTAAGCTGATTTGGAGGATCTAATGGACGAAATTCGGAGCTGGAAACCATTTGCTAATAGTACCAATTCTACACTATAAAGAATAGAGAGCAAATGGTGGAATCTCAAATCAAGACTCTCTGAGGTGAAGCAAAGACATATTAGATAGCATCTTAAAAAACAGGCTGACAACTTAAAAAAACAATAGAAGAAATAATTGAGCATTTATGGAATATCCGAGAGACCTGATCTGATATGATCTCCTTTTTGAAAATGAACATTTCTAAAGCAGTTGGATTGTCTGACGCCAGTTTACTCAACATACAAAGAGGCCGCAAAAAAGTTTCTTTCATTGACAAGTTTTTCCTCACTGCACTATTCCCACTGGAGCAAGGTCAAGACTAATATGCATATGGCTGGGTCCAAACTAAGGTGGCATGGTGTGCCAAATAACAATGGTTTGGGATGCGGGCCAAGTATTAAGCAGTGGCTGAGATTAATTCAAGCATTCCATCCATCACTTTTTTACATACTTTAGTTTGTCACATGAAGTGGGACGCGTATGCATAGACCTGGGTCCTGTGCACACTGTGTCAGTGGAACCAAACTATACCAGGCTGATGAGCCCTAAGTCAAAACCGTTCCTGGGTTGTTTGTGTTCTAGTTAAATGAGGACCTGACCTGGCAGTTCGGTGGACTGCTCCCACTGATGCAGGGTCAGGACTGATTTGCATGGGTTGGACTGTTCCCATTCAACCATGGTCATGATTGATTTGCATATGGCTAGGTCCAAATTGAGGTGGCATGGTATGCAAAAGTCATAATGGATTGGGATGCGGCCCCAAGTATTTGCCAATGGCTGAAATTAATTCAAGCATTCCATCCATCACTTTTTGTATACTCTAGTGTGTCACCCTAAGTGGGACGGGTATGCCCAGACTTGGATCCCGTGCACACTATGTCACTGGAACCAAGCTATGCCTGGCTGAGGAGCCCTAACTAGGGTGAAACCAGTCCTAAGTTGCCTGTGTTCTTGTTCAGGGAGGACCTGGACTGGCAGTTCGGGCTGGACTGTTCCCACTGGAGCAGGGTCAAGACTGATTTGCATATGGCTAGGTCCAAGCTGAGATGGCATGGTGTGCAAAATAATGATTGATAGGAATGTGGCACCAAGTGTTTACCAGTGGCTGAGATTAATTCAAGCATTCTATCCATCTCATTTTTGTATACTTTAGTGTTTCCAAACCAAGTGGCATCATAGCTCTTTTCTACAATTCAATTAAACATAATGTAACATTGCAGTGAGGCTGCAAAATGGAGAAAGCAAATCTTATGGTTTGGGCAAAATATTTTCCTAGCTCAAGATGTCTCCAGAGCTGCAGCAAGTCAAAGAAAATACTTTTTGAACGTGTAACCTGACCTTAGAGCATGAATGCTAGATTTGGTCTAGTTCATCCATGCTTCCTCAAGGTTAGAGATGAAGATAAGACAATTACATACAACCGCCCAGACTAACTATGTGGATTTGTACATTTGCAGAAGGGAGAGTAAATGGAAACAAACAAGACTAACCATTAGTCAAATTTCACACTTGAGAAGACTGTTATTCCTTCTAAGATATTATTTATTTTGATAAAGTAAATGAAGAATGCTCTTGTTTTTTTGTCTATAGTTAAATATTTTATTGTTGTATCAGTGCCTCTTCACAGGCTCTGAACTTCAGGGTAATTGAGATGAAATGTATCTTTGAGTCCTTTACCACCTGTCTAGATTTTGATCCACTGTTCGTTCCTCTATTGTTGCCTATCTTCCAATTTTCAATGAATGGGTAGTTTCAATTTAAATACAATTGAGGTGTACATCCCCGACTTTCTTTTTTGTTGTTTTTCCTTTTTTTTGTATTTATTAGTCTCCCTTATTTTATTGTTTTCTAACATTTAATTAGGAGTGTTACCAATCTTGCCTCTTGTGTTTCAACACCCTCCATTCTCATTGTATTTCTCTAAAATACAACTGAATGATCGAGGTCAACTTGACTTCTTAATATATCATAAAACAGCGGAAAATGGGAGTTTGGCTAACTAGGCAGAGTGTGTATATTTACACCACGCACCGATCAGTCTAAATAAATCTCTATTTTATAAGTTGTAAATTCGGCCCATAATAACATCAGTTCCTCCGACAGATCGGAGAGTTGACAGGGATTTGGCAAAAGATCTTGATGAATATCCGCCTTATGAGGACCTAGAACAAAGGGAATATTATACAAACCACGCTATATACATTTATATATAAATCTCATTATTTGCCTTAATCAATAACAACAGATTCAGTTTCTCTATTACTTTTCTTTTATCTATTTCTTTGAAAGCATATATATAAAAAAAAATGGTCAAACAAGTACAGTATCGAATTAGAATCATCACACAAAAGAACATAAACAGTAATTCACAATAACATCTCATTTAAGGAACATGAGTTGAGTGGATAGAGTAAGAGACAAAAGTGCACTATAACAAGATTAATGCAAATACAGAATTTCATATGAACCTAAGGAAACTATGGCACAGCGTGCTAATAGTCGAAAAGCTAACCCTCCAGCCGGAAGGGAAAGCTGGGGCAATCCTCACAAGACTATGAGAAGCAAAGTTAAGGAGTCAGTTTCAGACAGCATCAGCCAAAGAAACGCAAAGAAACAGCTCACACGAATGCCTCATACAGGAGTCTCATTCTGACTTGATCCGCACCAAAAAAAACATGGATTCTAACACTAATAGTTATACCCTAAAATTATAATGTCCAACCCATCTCTAGTATCAAATCCGGGAAAGTCTTTCTCCTCATTGGACTAGAAGCATGGGGTGTTAGGTCACACCACTCGTCGCTCTTTTCTCCCAAAAGTTCTTTGTTCAGACTCATGCTGTCATCATCGTCCTTCAGCCAAGGAAATCAAAATCTTCTCCTTCCTCGACACACGTGCATAAGAACAAATGTTGCAACATTGACTATCACAGTTATCCACAGAAATAAAAATGTTCCCCGTCACTAGGAAGTTCCGCTGATACTCCGAACATGTAGCAGCCATCAGAAAGTAAGAACACAATAGTCATCTATGAAGAATAAAACACATTTTTCTGCATTTCTATATTTTAAAGCAAATTGACCCTAATGACTTCTTTTTGCGGCATTCTTTGCAAGCGTGCAGTTTTTCTCTAGGAAAAATAGACAGATTCAGTTATTTGTTCAAAATAAAGCTCCATTTCATTATTTCATTTCAATCTTTCATAAGTCTAATATAAACGCAATAATTTCATGTAATTAATATTTGGTTAATTAAACATGTTTTCTTTCACATTTGCTCATGAAAATAACATCATTTGCTCCTTCTTTTGCTGTCTTTTTATGCATTAATCATTTGTGGCCTACTTAAACCCATTGTCATTTTTCCTCACCTTTCTCATTTTCTTTCCCAAAACAAAGGTTAATAATGCTCTTTTCGGTTAATTTCAAAATCTTTGTTAATGATTTTCACACCATGGGAGCAGGTTTATTTGCGGAAAACTCTGCTCCATCAAGGTGTACATCCCCGACTCTTTTTTTCCTTTTTTTGTATTTATTAGTCTCCCATATTTTATCGTCTTCTAACATTTAATTAGGAGTGTCATTCTTGTTACTAATCTTGCCTCTTGTGTTTCAACACCCTCCATTCTCATTGTTTTTCTCTAAAATTCAACTGAATGATCGAGGTCAACTTGACTTCTTATTATATCATCTTCATTTATTTGTATATTACAAACCCCTTCTCATCCTGTTCTTTCTTTCCTTTCCATGTCATCTAATCTGATCTAATCTAACCTGATCTGATTTTATGTAATCTTCCTTTTGCAAGATGTTGCTTTACATCTCTTTATGACAGATTTAGATTCATTGTGTGTTTTCCATGAGATATTATAACTTTTTAACCTCTTATGCTAGATATTGTAAGTGTTTATTATGTCACTCAATACGTATCATAAGCTTTGTGTCATCTCTAGGAATATTAAAGGTCTACATAGTCCCATTAAGAGGCACAGAATCCTTTCATGTTTATTAAAAATAAATTGTCAGATTGCACTCTTACAAGAGTGCAATCTTTCTGAACAGGATAAATATATTCTCTGAAGAAATGTTGGGTTGGGCAAGTATACCGTTCATCTGCAAATTATAACAAAAATGGGGTTACTATTTTGCTTCATTAAGCACTATATCTAGAGGTCATTTCAAAAGACTGTCATAATGTTCGTAGATGGTTATATATAGATATTAAAGTTGATGGTATCCCTTACTCTATTTTAAATCAACATCATCCAAATGAGATCGATACGCCTTTTTGGAACTTTGTGTCAAGAAAGCGAACTCCTTGTTCAACTGAAAATCTGCTTACGGGTGGCAACTGTAATCAATTTCTCAATCCTTTTTTGGACATGAAATCATCTGAAAAATATATAGCTAATAAACATCAGTAAGTATTTCAGGGATTTATATCTAACAGTAGGTTGGGGTATGTTTCGAGTTTATTCACTCTTGATCTATTAGAGTACAGTTTTAACCCTTTTGTACACAATTCTACCTGTATGATTGATTATATTTTTCTTAACAAAATTTGGCTGAATCTGTATTAAATGCTGGGATTGGTGATTTAATAATACACTGCTGCATGAAAACATTCTATCAATGAATTAAAAAATTTGCTGTCTCTTGCTTGGCAATTAATATGATCAAGGAGTCTTTTATACACATAATATAGGATTCATTCAAACAATTCCTAGAGGTTGCATTATTAATTATGCTAAAATATTCAAACGTTTACTAAGTCTATAGAGCTTTTAAAACTAATTCAAATAATGGAACATGACTACTACTCTTCTAAACATAACGATCATAGATCCAGCTCACAAAAGCAAAAATAGAATTTAATAACAAATTCTGTTGAAAGTGTTTCTGGTATTTTACTTAAATTCAATGCAAAATGTTAAGAAAGGCAGGAAATCAGGGAAAATGCTGGCCAACTATTTAAAATCAAAAAACAAAAATCTCATATAACTACTTCAGTTGACAATGCCGCTAACAATTACCATAACAATTCAGATCTTTTAAATTGCTTTGTTGACTTTTATAATGATTTATATATTCATGAAAATGCTCCACCCACCGAAGCCTTAAAATAGTTTTTTGATTCCATACCAAAACATCCAGATCAGATCATAGATTTAACTGTATTGGAACAAGAACTTGACATTAATGAAATCTTTGAAGCAATTACTAACCTCCAAAGTGAAAAAGCTTTAGGCCTTGATAATTTTTTCGTAGAGATCTACTTATAATTCTTCAAAATGCCATTCCCTAAACTATTTGCACTTTTTCAGCATTCTTATCCTTAAAGGATGCAAAACACTCAACCAAAGAAAGATTGTGATCCATTTCACTTAAAAACACAGATTGTAAAATGTTTGCAAAAATTCTGGTGTTTTGCATAAACTAATACATGAATGTATAATGGTATTCCACATGCGTTTAGTACGCATGCATTCAGAGCGCTGTCTTTTGAACGAACACATCTTTAGGATGCATTTGTTCAGCACACAAGTCGTTTTAACAACTTGCCTTAGGGGGGTGCTGGATGTTGGAATAGTTTAATTTACTATTCCAACTCAAGTCTGCGCAACAGTAGGGAAGGTGTTGAATTTTAAATCCAACACCATTTCACCAACGCGCCTCCCTAAATGCAAGTCATTAAAACGATTTCATGCTGAACAAATGCATGCTAATGCCGCATTCGTTCTATTGCCGGCGCTGTGCTGGCACAGCGTGATTCCGACTTCGGTCAAAAGGACGTTTCCCCTAATACATACCACAGTTAGTATGCATTGAAGAATCTGGATTTGTCAAAGGTCATTACATTACTGAAAACTCCAGAATCTCACTAAGGGGCTCATTATGATGGCGGAAGGACCGCCACTGCCGTGCCGGCGGTGGCGGTACTTCCGCCATCACTGAGCATTTTACCCACCGCCAAATTAGGTTGGTGGTGGGTATCGCGGCGGACGCAAAGTCCGTCTGCCATTTTTCCACCAGAGGCAATCGCACCGATTGCCTGGCGGACGCAAAAGGGCCACTAACATGGTGGCGGTGCCTAGCAGGCACCTTCCGCCATATTATGATGTGTCCTGGAATAGGCCTTTCCATGGCGGCGCTGCCGCCAGGAACTGACTATAGGGGACGCTAGTAGGGCCCCCTTTCCCCGGCCCTCCGCATTTGGGCCTGGGAGGGTACCTATGGAGCCCCCTAAACTTCCCTGCACAGTGCAGGGATGTTTACAAACTTCCATTTTGCAGCTTGTGCTGCAGGCGTTTTCAGCCAGCCGTACAAGCTCCCATTGAAAAATGGAAGTTTATACACATCCCTGCATCCTAATGGGGTTGTCGAACCCGCATATGGTCGGGCGGTTCCTTCCCCAAAACGGTGTCGGTCAGAGGCAACTCTGACTGAAATCGTAATTACGCCCAATGTGTTTCATATAAAATGCTTAGGGTTTTGGTATTCTGATTCACTTAGACAAACACTTTAAATAAACATAGAAGAACTTAAAATACATTTTAAAATAAAATGCTTAGGGATTTGGTATTCTAATTCGCTTAGACAAACACTTTAAATAAACTTAGAAGAATTTAAAATAAAGTTAGTAATCTCATTAAAAATGGTCCCTCATCTTTTTATCATGGTGGGGTCGGTTAGCTACAAGAAAAATTATATATCTACCAATTATACATTTTTATTAATCCATGCTTCCAGGTAAATTACTGCAAATATTTTTTAGATTAATTGATAGTTTGTTGTCAAATGTTTTATGGAATAAAAAAGAGCACACATTTCATTATGCAAATTTAAATGAACTAAAAGGAGTCCATTTTCCTGGTGTATTTAAATATCATTCAGCATTTATTCTTAAACAAATATAGTCTTTGGTATCTGAAGATAGTTATCCACTTAAAAATACCTGGCATAATTGTCTGTCTATTGGCTACATCGTTGCTCTTTAATACAGATTCAAAACCCCATAATGTTATGCTTTTTCCTATTTGGTATAACAAAAAATTGGAATAAATAATAAAATGCTACACTTGTGTGAATGAATTACTGAAGGGATTGGAAGTGTTAATCAATTGCTTGTAAATATGCGATGTATTCCTTTTTGAGAGTTACAACATAAATATAATTTTATAAACATCTGTAGCTCAAAATATGACTTGCTATTAGAATCTATTACAACAATGTTATCAGATCTGTTGAATTCCAATGCCCAGAATCTACCTTATACAGCTCATCCATATGATTTTATTACTGAAGTTTAAACCGTTTTATATATTGCAAATTTATTCCACACAATATTAAAAGGACTAAAACTGAATTAATATGGGAACAAGATTTAGATTGTGTCTTTCCTATTTCCCCATGGGACAAGACAAGGGCTAAAATTCACACAACAATTCACACAACATCTCACTCTGCCAGAAGAACTGAAGCTGCATTTTAATATAGGTAGAAACTATTAAATGAAGATAGATGTGGGTCTTGTGGCAAAATAAACTGCAATTTATTACATATGTTTTTTGATTGCCCTATTGTTCAGATCAGAAGCAACTTTATGCAGTCTAGCTAGGCCATAAAAGTATAAAAGCAATAAATCCATACAGATAAGTACAAACCGCAATAAAATCATACAACAGGCGGGATGCAATTAGAAGACAATAAAAGCCATTAAATACAAATAGTCATAATATATACATGACCCATGCAGAGACAAGCAAATTAAAAGAAAGTTGATCAGTTACTACAATAAGTCACCCTCTGCTTTATTGAATACAAATGGCAGTTAAAAAACAAATTTTCACAGAAGGAAGGGTCTGTAAATAATTAAAAGCTGCTTTGCAGTAACGAATGTTCGCTTCTATTAAAAAAGGTAACAAGTAGCATTTTCTCAGCAATCAATAAAACTTACAGAAAAACATAAGGTGAATTGTGCTTTTTGCTGAGTGATCGTCGCAGGGGTTGGCAGGTAGGCTACGGAAATAGAAGCCCTGACAAGAAAAGGCAGCCAGAAAGTGCACAGTGCATAATCTAAATCTGACTAACAAAAGTTTGTGTTGCTCGTTACACAAGGTAAGGTGCAACGCCAGTGGTTACACAAATCCGCATATATCCCTAGACAGTAGGCATATCAACCACCCTCCGAATTCTCTCATCCATCCGACTCGCTAAAAAAGTATTCTTTATAGAAGTGCAGGAGGCAGCTGCCACAATACTAAGAGAAATGAACAAATCTTCGCGTCACAGACTTAGGCAAGTGTCACGAATATACCTTATCCAGGGAATGGTTGGGCCTCGGTCCAGTTTCAGGCAGCCAGCGAGCACAAAGTATTCTGGCTCCTGGACCAAATTCTCAGCCACTAGGGGAGTGGTTGCAGCCTCATAAAATCGTTTATATACCCAATCCCAACCTCATTGTGGCAAATGAAAGAGCTGGTGCTACTGGGGACATAAAGTAACCTTTTGATAAAACCATTCTCAATTGCTTCTAGACTCCGCTGATCATTAATGCCCCCTAACCCAGCCCCATAGGAGGCGACTGCACAGCATTTGGCTTTATAAATAACCACAAGTTCATTGATTAGCTTATGGCCTAATCTCCAGGGAAAGTTAATGAGAGACTCAACAGCTTTAGAAAAAGTAGCGTCTCTGCTGGTCTTTAGGGGGCCCCATGCTAAGGGGCCGATTCCGATTCGGGCCGGAAATCTCTCCGACCGAGCCGGACCCGGAGAGAATTCCGACCGAATCGGACTCTGGCAGTC
The DNA here is from genome assembly GCA_963921515.1 of Calotriton arnoldi. Classification (NCBI taxonomy): domain Eukaryota; kingdom Metazoa; phylum Chordata; class Amphibia; order Caudata; family Salamandridae; genus Calotriton; species Calotriton arnoldi. The sequence goes on from CAWUFW010012456.1 coordinate 17,846, forward strand.
CGACCGGACCAGTACGATGCGTTCGTAGGCTATCGGACTCAATTCGGTCGGACTCCCATTGAAGTCAATGGGAGCCGGTCGTACAATGCGTACGCGGGCTCCCATTGACTCAAAGGGTGCGAGGCGGACAAGGGCGCCCCCTTCAGCGTGTACGTGGCGAAGCGCATCGTGCCGTACATGCACAGGTAGGAGGGACCCATGGGTCCCCCCTGTGTGCGACTCGCGCGGCCACGCGTACAGGGGGGTCCGACGCGGACCCCCAAAGTCCGGCTCCGACAGCTCTTTCGAGACGGACGGCGCGAGTCGGTCGGACTGCTCGCGGTGCGCATCATACTTACCCGGCCGGGGAACGTCTCCATTGCGCAGTGCGAGTCGGGTCCGTGTGAGTCGGTCGGAGCGTGTTGAAGCCGCGTACGAGTCGGTCGGCGAGTCGCGGGCGCTTGCATCGTACTCGCTCGGCCGGACCCGCGTACGAATCGGTCGGGAAACAGGGCTCGAATCGGATCCGGTAAAGCCGAATCCGATTCGGAGCCCTACCGGCCGAGATCGGAATCGGCCCCTAAGTGAGTGTCAAAGGAAATACCTAGGTATGTGAACAAAGGCACAGTGCTAACCTTGGAGCTATTAACTACAAAGGCGGTTCTGTTCTTTTTCTTTGCACCAAAAGTCATAACGTGCATCTTGGCCTGATTGACCCTCAGATCTACACTGGTCATAAACTGACAAAAACGGTTCAACAAGTGATGTAAGCCGATTGCAGTCCTAGCCATTAGGACAGTATCGTTGGCATAAATTAACATAGGAACGCTGGAGTCACCTATGCCGGGGCAGTCGTCCCTCAGGTCTAGCAAATTCTCCTCCAGGCCATTTACGTACAATGAGAATAGGAATGGTGCCAAAACACAGCCCTGACGCATGCTTCTTGCCAGGTTAAAGGCTGAGGTAGTCTCTCCACCTAGGCCAAATCTCCACCCGGGCTGAAACTCACGCTAGCAGTGACCTCATTGGGAAGCTCTCTCAGGAATTGACAATGTACTGGTCTAGTCCCATGTCAGTCAATATAGGTTCCAGAGCTTGGACCTGTTTATAGAATCAAAAGTAGGTCCATAAAGGCCAGGTACAACTTGCCCTTCCTAGCCACCATGTACTTACTTATAAACAGATATTAATTGAGAAACTGCTCCACAGTGCCTAGACCCGGTTTGAAGCTGAATCGGACCTCTAAAAGCACGTTGTATTCATCGGGCCAAGTCTGAAGGTGATCCAGCAAAATACGTCCCATAACTTTGGCAGATAAACTTATTATTGTTAAAACTTTTGGACACAAATTTGAAATAAATTAACAGATAACAGAAATTTGCTTCCTTGATTTTCCCTAGAGCAGACTGTATATTTTTTTAAGGGGACTAAGTGATGTTTGGTCACCTAATGGTCTGTGTGGTAGATTTATAGATCTCTTAACTGCTGTCACTTTACAGGTTATAACATCTAATCGGAAAAGTACAGATGAGCATGATTAGCAGATTGGAAAGAATATATCTTCCATCAACACAAATACCAATTAAAAGAACTACATTATGGATGCCTTTAGCTTCTTATTCATTACATTTAGGGGCTGATTACGATCTCGCTAGAAAGACCTCCATACGACTCGGATCCGGAGGGCTTTCGTAGCGAATTGCGCTCCGCGAGTCCGAGCGACCGATTCCTATGCACCTGTATGGTGACGGACTCGGTTCGCTCGGACCCCCCATTGAATATGGGAGCCTGTATACTGAACGCGTACACAGACTCCCATAGCAAAAAGGGGTGGCTGGGGAAAAGTGTACACCCTGTGTCGGGCACCCCATGGTGTCCGCCACACTGTGCATGCTTGGATCGGGGGGTCCCATGCGCACCCCCTCGCGACCAATTCGGAGGGCCCCAGGTGAAGGGGGGCCTGGTATGGCCCCCCGAAGTCCGATTCCGACAGCCGTTTCATCTCGCTGAGACCGAGTCGATACAGCTGTCCGAATCGTGCATCGTACTTGCTCGTTCGGAATACGGCTCCATTGTGCGGCACGATTCGGCTGCAAACGAGTCAGACTGACAGGAACGGGTTCAGAAACGATTCAGTCGACGCGGACGAGATCTTTGCATCATACTTGGTCGTTCGGAACGGGGGAAGATTCGGTCGGAAACATAGGTTCCGAATCGGTAGAATAGATAGATGAGGTAAGAAAACATATTTTACATTCTGAAAAGGAGTTATACAAGTAAGGTTGTCCCCAATATCATGACTGTGATACTAAGGTGTAACAATATTCCCTATTCGATATTCAGGACCCACACCGACAAGTTGATGTTGCTACAGGATATTAGAGTTAATTGTAGGCAACATCAAACACCCCTTTTCACTTTTTTTCGCTGTAAGCAAACTATAGGCCTGATTTAGTTCTTGGCGATGGGCCACTCCATCACAACGGTGACGGATATCCTGTCTGCTGAAATATAAATCCCATAGGATATATTGGAATTTATATTTCGGCGGACAGGATATAAGTCACGGTTGTGACGGAGTAACCCATCCGCCAAGATCTAAATCAGGCCCTATATATTTTGAATATGTTGTTGATCACATGAGTAGATAATATGCCCTCCATATTATACACAGAGCCAATCAGGATCTTGTACTGCTTTCAGCATATCTTTCAGGAGATCTGCCCCTAGTGCGAACATAAAGATAGTACTCATAAATGCCCTTTGTGAATTCCCAAAGTGGTAAGCATAGACTTTTGGTCTAAGTTTAGACCAAACGTCTAAGTTTACCTTTGTGAATCAGACCCACATTTTTTACTTGCATCCAGAAATTTTAAGCGACTGAGAGATGTTTCGATCGGGCTGTGCCAGTCCCGGTTTTTTATAGCCACCTAGCAGACTTTGCAATTTATTGGTCAAAGTCCCGGGATTTCGGTATAGTCAAGTTTTTTTTATGTTACAGAGCAAATACTAGCTCAACTAGCTTTCTACTATGCTTTTTGTGAATTGGCCTGTTTTGTTGGTTTCCAAAAGTCTGGTCTCCCTGCCACACCCTTCCAAAATCGACATGAATTCACCAGTTTATTAGGCAACGCATGACTGTAGAGACCCCAGCCGCAAGCTAAGGGACAACGGGCCCATCAGTACACTGATAGGAAACGGGGTGTGGCCCAAGGGAGAGGGGGTGCCTGGGAGGGTAGGATGCCAAATCTCCACTCCGGCTCCAGATGAACGCAGGGCACCGGATACGCTCACCTTCAGACCAAGAATCGTGACTAAGGCTGCTCCAACCACGCAGGCACCGTCTAGGGAAAGCAGTTGGCCCTGACTTCGGACCCCACAAGGCGGCATAGGTGGGGGAAAAGGAGGCCACTGAGAAGCCTCCAACCCTCTCCCCTGCATGACGCAAGACTCAGGGAAGAGCCCAAAACTAAGTCCAACCACCCAAAGTTAGCCCAAAAAAAAGATTCCAGTTACAAAGGCAGGGTCAAGATCAGTCAAAGCTAGGTACTTGAAAGCCACAAGGGACACACCGCGTGCCTGGAACAAGGAGGTGCACATGCACCAAAACGTGCTCATGGCACGTGGCAGACATTAGCAACACCAACAGTGATACGCCATCTCCTTCCATGTGTTCCGATCACCTATCGTGGCACTAAGCCAAACAGGCCATAACAAGCACAACTAAGGGTGCTATAAAAAGAGGTAGCCCCCAGCTAGGAAAATAGCTAATGGAAGGGGCAGTACAGCAGCAGGACCCTTAGCCACAGTGTGAAGTGCCTATCACAAAAACTAGCAACGCTATAGAACTCCTGTTAAAAGCCACAATTCCATCCCTCCCTATGCTCATGAGACCACCCAACAAACATATTTAGCAGCAATCTAAGCATCCAGTTAGGATTGGAGGGGGGCTCAACAGCTTATAAAAAAAGATTTGATCCGTCTAGATACCTAATAATGACCCTTGCTCACTGAAATTACTAAAACATACCAACCAGGGGACACCTTCTGGTGCCCCACTAGATCGCAACTAGTGGAGTGTGGAGACCACACCCCAGGGGAAAAATACAGGGGCTCCGAAAATCATTAATTAGAGAGCATGTGTAATGTTTAACAATCAACAAAGTTCTTTCAAATCAGGTAACAGAGAAGACAAAAGTGTACCAATGCGACATGATGTCAACTTCCACTAAGAAGGAAAGAGAAAAGGACAATTTCCGAACTTACGCCAGTGGAAGGAGAAAAAACCCATGGCTTGTTTAACACTGTGCACTATTCCCTCGTGTAGTTGAGCCCTTCCATGGCAATGACACCCATGAACTAAATACCACAAACATTTTCAAAATGGTCAGAAGAAACACAGCCACAAGAAGAGCACAGGTAGCTCCAAAGGGATTCATACATTGAAGTACAACATCACAACAAAAGGTATGTATACTAGTATGGTTGGGTCAGTCTGCCTACTATGGCTAACCCTACCCTACACGTGAGTACTACAGAGGAACTGCTGATTCAAAAGAGGGTCATTAATGGGGAACTACAGCACCTGCGCAGGGACCTCTCATATGTAACCTATAATTACACTAAACAGAACTCTAGCATCCCCATACACTGCACAGGGCCCTTTTACATAACACCTGGTATCAACACATGACCACAGTCGGTTCCCAAGCATCAGCCAGGTCATAGTATGTCTGCTCGTTAATCCCAAATGCAGTAGGTGCAGATAGGCTTTACCTGTCCCAAAAAGTTGCCCACGAGAGAGCAAAGTGCCTCATTCATCTCTACCTATGTAGGATACGGGCCAAGATCCAACCCAACAAGATAGAACCACACAGGGTACTTGTAAACCTGACCCGATACAACACCAACCTAACAGCATTATACCTCTTCATTGAGCCCATCTAGATCCAGACTGAGCTGAATAGAATGCATAGGAAAGGCACCACAGGGGAAGGTACCATGTGGCCCAGATATTTCCCAGCAAAAAGATTTTTGGAGGTAGCTAAACCCCCAACTCAGTGCACAAATACTTCTGCTCCAGCATCCACTTGTGGACCAAGAGTGTCTCTTAGTATGTCTAGGGCAGTCTTTTTAAACTTTAAGTAGGCTCCCGGTATGGAATTCCTGTGTAGGGCCATCTAGCTTGGGGATAGAAAGGGGCATGGGCTGCATGGGGGAGGGTGAATGAAAGTATATCTAACCCATGTCAGGAATCTGGGACACCAAGGTGGGTGGATACACTTGGTTAGAAGGGGAAGGTCAACTCCTGATTGTATGAAAACTTTCACTCTATTCCTTATGTTTCAGAGGAAAGGGAATGCTACCGATGGGCACAAATGCAATCTGCGGAGAGATTTTGCACATTCCTGATATGCAATGGGGCACCTACACGCTTACGTATTTTTATTGGCAGTGCGGCGAGCATGCCTATACTCAGTTGGTTCCAGGATGGAGATGTTTGTGCTCCCTTTTGACGCTGCATACCCCGTCCCATGTCATTCCTGGAGAAGAGCTAACACTTGTACCAGCACCCATTAAGGAAAAAGACCTCCTTGCTGCACCAAGCTCTTGAAAAGAGAGTGGCTGACTATTTTGGCTGGGCTCAGTTCCAGGACATCCCAGAAGAGTTTAGACTGTTCACAGAAGCACAGCTGGGTGCAGGGGGGGACGAAACCCTTATTCACCCTGCAGACAAAATCTAATGCGCACTGGCTACAAATTACCCAGTGGGAAATGCTCAAAATGATGAACAGCACTGAGCTCGGTCACAATTCGATCAAGGATGAAATGCGAGCCATCCGGCTCATGGTAATTCAGCATCAATATGTGCTGGACTTAATGACTGCAATGGAGGGAGGTGTCTGCACCAAGATCAGCGCGGCCTGCTGCACTTTCATCCCAGGAAATGATTTGGACAATGGAACATTCACTCCGCCATCCAAGCACTGTATAATCTACAGAGAAGCATGCGTGAAGAAGGAGGTGCCCCTGAGCAGGAGTGGTTTTAGAACTGGTTCTCCTGGCTTCCATGATGGATATCTGGTCTGTGTAAATCACTGTTGCCAGTTTTTGTTGTGTACCTGTTGGTTGGCGGGTTTATACAATTGGGGATCACCTGCTGTAAAAATGCAGTCCTAAAATTAGAATGCAAGTAACTAGAAAGGTCGTCGTAGTCAAATGTGAGAAAAGGGAACAGCAGGACCCTAGGAAAGCAATGGTACAAATGCATGTGTTGGATAGTGTATTTGAAGAATCAACTAGAGGGGGGAATGTTAATATGATATCGATGCGTTCATCGATAAAAATGGACTATCGTCCTTATTATTAGACTCACCTGTCCCAAACTCTACATCTACTTCGAAACGGAAATATGTAGCCAGGCAGGTCCTGCGACCTAGGCCCGGAGATACTGAATGATGGGTGGGAGGGTGCATAGTTTGCAGGCAAACAAGCTGACAGAAAACTCTTGTTCAATCCCACAGATAGGTGCAGTGACATTTCAATGGTCAGGGGAGATTGCCAACAATAAAGCAACCATGGCCAGAGGGGGATACAAGCGCTTCTGAAAACACCATAAAGTCTGATGCCACATGAGTTAGGAATAAGCCTGGGCGTAGTTCGCGAAGTAGCGCTACGCGAAGCTACGCAAAGTGCAGTTCGCACTACGCGAGCTACGCGTAGCACTACGCGAACTGCGTAGTGCACTGTTCGCAATGATTGCACAGTGCCGGATGCTTGTCCGCACTGTGCAATCATTGAAAACGGCATCTTGCACAGTGCGAGCTGTCTTTTACTGCCGCTCGAGTAGATTTTTACTCGAGCGGCAGCTTTCTCAACGTGGACTGGTAGTTTCTCATCGCGAGCGGTCGCGAGCATACGCGACCACTCGCAATGAGAAACCTGACCTCCCCGCGTTGAGAATCTCGCCGGGAGGTTTATTTTCCACGCTCGCGATCGGCAACTTGATGTTGCTGATCGCGAGCGAGAAAAAGTCTCGCCGGGATGTCATTTTGCTTGCTCGCGGTCGCCAACTTGACGTTGAGGACCGCGAGCAAGCAAAAATGACCGCTGCACTACGCTACGCGTGTTTGCACTGTGCTACGTGCAATTCGCGTTGTGCGAGTAGCGCAAACTTCGCAAACTACGCGAGCGTAGCGTAGTGCTTTGCCCAGGGTTAGTTAGGAACACATAGCCAATCAAGACCTAGCACACGTGGTGATTATGTGTTCCACATGCCGGACACCTGGACACATTTATCACTGGCCACACTGTATCCACACAAGGTCGAGACTCACCTGTAGTAAATATTTAACCATTCATTTATGACTCTAAGGCAGCAACCAACATTCCTCACCATATGTGGTATGCCGGAAACTTTTATTACTTGTTGTAATATTGTATATAGATGCACGCGAACCCAAAGTAAATTGAGACAGTCCTTAGACCTGCTTGCAACTGTTCTCCCGGCTGAGCTGTTTAATTAAACAAACTGTTCCCATTTTGCCAAACACCTCTTGTCTTCTGTTTTTTCTAAGGAATTCGAACCCGAGCACCAGCAGAAAGGTAAATATATATATATATATATTCACCAAACTCCTTCACCGCGTGTCAGCTTCACCAAACACAAAGAAAGAGCGCGGACCTCACCAATCTTCAATTTGCAGTATTTATTTGTGCTCCCCAAACAATGCTGCTGCCATGACGCGTTTCATCCCTCTGGGGGACTTGATCACATGACGCGCTGATAGCCTAGGCAGTTATTTAAATACCATTTACAATTGTGTCACATGACAACTTTCTTAAAGTGCACAGTGCTCATAAATAAATAAATAAAGATAACGTATCCAAACGGCCAAAACTGATAATACAATACCTGCATAAATGCTTTTTTACACCGATTTGTTTCATAAATACATTTATATATAAATATATATAAATAAATGTAAAATTCAATAAATATATAAATACATAGATATAACATTTAAAATCGGTATTCATACATTTCTATGTCATGGCTTAAATGCTCCCTGGAAGTGAGTACCATTTATTAGTACCTTATTCCACCTCATGTATATAATATGTATTGTCATTATCCACGTTTGGTTTATAAAGATAAATAAAATGTGTTTACACCCCTATCGTGATATCTGCCTTAAACTATTCATTATATCAAGAGAAAAAAAAGAGAATAAAAATAGTGAATAAAAGAGTTTTAAAACCTGAATATACTAAAATTCTATTAAGCGGTGCGGAAGAAAAGTTAACTTGAAATGTTGTGGGGCAAACTGGTTAATTTTGTCTGTTGTTACTTCTAAATTATTTGTTTGTATAATTTATTAGACACATCATTTTAAAGAGAACCCGAGTGTCAATGTCTGATTCATCTGCTCAACAGATGTTCCCGGGTGGTTGCTGTATTTTAAAATTTAAATTTAAATTTAGATTTGAACTTGGAGAAGTTGGCTAAATCTGACTACAATCCTTACCTCATTTGTCTAAGTTTGTGGATTCAGTAAATTAGACTGGCATGAAGTTCCTCAGTGGCATTCAATCCATTGGGCTGTTTAGTGTCGAGATTTAAGATGTATTGCATCTCTAATTTGCGGAGGGCTTTCTCACGATCGCCCCCTCTTTTGTTGACTGGAATACAGTCAATCAGATAATATTTAAGGTCCTTAGAATTGCCTTCATGTTTATATATAAATATCCCAAAACCTCCTTTAGAATACAAAAGAGCCCTTGCACTCCAGGGAGGATGAGCCACATAAAACTTTATTTAAACGCTGCTGTTCAGAGACGCGTTTCGGCATTCAATTGCCTTTTTCAATCTGGAATGTCATGCTGGCTGAGTTTAATTAGTGTAATTAACCCTCCATTTCAGTAAAAATGAAGAAAATATTCTCCGTGATTTTCGCATGCTGGCGTCCTCGTAAACGAAAAATATACAAATTTCCAGCTTGCACGGTGAGTATTTCAAATGTCAAACGTGTGCACCTCCAGCAACATGATAAACGTTCTTTTAGTTCAAAATAGCAGCCTGAAAGAATTGTTTGTTCACCTTTAGTCCTTGAGGCTCTCCCTCCTCTCCACCGCCTCTCGGTCTCCCCAAACCTCTATATGATAAAGGGAGCCGGCACTCGTTGTCACGGGAATTCTCCTGTTTATTGCACCAGTCACATCTGACACAGGAACAAGCAAAAGAGGGACGCGTTTCGGCAGTCACGCTGCCTTTGTCAACCTACAATGTGCCATATTGGTACTCTTTTTAAAGTATTTTGAATCACTGAACATAAAAGATGCACTAATCTTTGCAGTAATTGGGCATACACAACCACGTGGGAAAGTTAACAATAACAGCAAAACTGCCTAACTATTTTTTCTCAGTGTTGGTAACAACAGAATAAACTCTAGAAATGAGATTGCTTTAGAGCTATTTACAGACTGTGCTGCTGAGAGTTATGTCCGTAATTGTAAAGTTCCTCTTGTTCCAAAGTCCCATGGATTACAATTCGAGTCTTTAACTGCAAATCATAGCATCTCAACAGTGTCTTTATAAAAACCAAACGGCAAGCATTCCTAACAGTTTTTAAAACAAAATTACTTCCAGTTTTGTCGCCTTCCAGGTTCTTTATCAGCTCCTATCTCATGCCTTTCGACGGGCTGCCAGCTCTCGTACTCTGAAACGAACTCTGCTTTCAACATGAATAATTTCAAAATAAAAAAGGAGCTCACAGAGGTGACATCATACTGTAAATAGTCAAATTCCTGTGTCCGGTTTGGCCTGCTTTCACAACCAGTAGTAGGGTCCCATGACACCACCGCTGCTAGGCCAGTGCCATCCGCGGTGCCCAGCTCCAAAGTAAGGGTGGTAATCCTAGGGTGAGGATATGCCTTTCGCAGAGGAGCTTCAGTCCACGCCAGAAGAGCTTCAGCTCCCAGCGTTGAACCTTCCCCTCTACATGTGCCTTCTCCTCGTGTCCATCGTCGCACTCCTTACATGGGGGCACGCCTGCCTGTAACATTCCAAAAAACAAAAGTTGCGGTGTGCTGGCGTGCTGCCAAATCGCTGGCGGTGCACAAGTTACAGCGCTACCGCTTGCGCTGAAAATATTGAAAGTAGTCTCCCCAAACCTCTATATGATAAAGGGAGCCGGCACTCGTTGTCATGGGAATTCTCCTGTTTATTGCACCAGTCACATCTGACACAGGAACAAGCAAAAGAGGGACACGTTTCGGCAGTCACGCTGCCTTTGTCAACCTACAATGCGCCATATTGGTACTCTTTTTAAAGTATTTTGAATCACTGAACATAAAAGATGCACTAATCTTTGCAGTAATTGGGCATACACAACCACGTGGAAAAGTTAACAATAACAGCAAAACTGCATAAGTATTTTTTCTCAGTGTTGGTAACAACAGAATAAACTCTATAAATGAGATTGCTTTAGAGCTATTTACAGACTGTGCTGCTGAGAGTTATGTCCGTAATTGTAAAGTTCCTCTTGTTCCAAAGTCCCATCATGCATCACAATAAATTGTGTAAAACCCGGACTGGATTACAATTCGAGTCTTTAACTGCAAATCATAGCATCTCAACAGTGTCTTCATGAAAACCAAACGGCACGCATTCCTAACAGTTTTTAAAACGAAATTACTTCCAGTTTTGTCGCCTTCCAGGTTCTTTATCAGCTCCTATCTCATGTGTTTCGATGGGCTGCCAGCTCTCGTACTCTGAAACGAACTCTGCTTTCAACATGAATAATTTCAAAATAAATATATATATATTCACTGAAAAAAACAAAGTTTACAGGGACATTATATGTAGGCTCAGGTTTCACTTGTACAAAACCAGTGAAATTCAGCAGTTATAACTCGAGCCCCCGCAATAAACTGCTTATGACATCACATATTACATCACTCATGATATGGTCAGTGACATCACTCATGACATCACTGATGACATCTCAAATGACATCACTGATGACATCATCCGGTGACTGTGAGTGTTTTTAAAAGGTTTATGAGTGTTAAATATATATACCAAGATGCATTGGTGAATCAGTAAGTGCATGAGTGCCTGGATGGATGATTCAGTGGGTGAGTGACTGACTGTATAAGTGAATGATTAGGTGTCTCAGTGAATGTATGGGTGAGTGACTGGTTGTGAGAATGTGTGTATCTGTCTGACAGTTGATGTCCAAGTGGGTGTATGAATGTGTTAGTGGGTACGTGAATGGCTATATGGGTGATTGATTACTTGTCTGACTACCTTTATGGTTGTCTGGGTGTCTGTATGTGTGGGTGAGGATGTGTGCGACTGCCTGTATGGATGAGTGAGTGGTTGAGTCAGTAGCTGTATAGAGTACTGAGTGTGTATGTGAGAAGCTGTATGGGTGAGTGAGTGTGTGTATGGCTGTGTCGGTGACTGAGTGCATGAGTGAGTAACTGGGTATGTGAAAGGCAGTATAGGTGAGTGACGGAGTATATGAGTGACTATGTATGAGTGCCTGTATGGATGATTAGGTGGGTGCGTGACTGACTGTACAAGGGAGTGTATGGGTGAGTGACTGGTTGTGTGAATGTTTATATGTTTATATATCATCAGATCCCACGGACTCAACATCGTATCGTACGCAGACGACACCCATCTCATCCTATCCAAGGAACCCAACATCTCCTTTTTTTTAAATTTTTTTATTTGTCAATGATTAGGTAATACATAATACAAAAAAATATATCAAACCAATATCAATACTGCATACCGCCAATATCAAAGCATAATATCACAGATAAAGTAATTAAGCAAGGAGCACATAAGAAATAAATAACAAAATACATTCTAGGACCTCACCCTCTTATTTACACCCCGTTAAGTATCCTAAAATTTACAGATTATCTAAAGCCAAGACCCCCATATTTTATTACATTTAGCGACTGAACGTATGCCTCTTGACTTGGCCAATGCCTGTTCCATATCATATGTCTGTCGGACTAGAAGCCACCAATCCATCACATTTGGAGGCTTTGGCGATATCCATTCTCGAGCAATAATCAGCCTTGCCGAGACTAGCAAAATAGTTAATAAACCGCTGCTTTTAGATCCAACATTACTGCAGCCCAGCATAATTTCCCTTACTGTCAGGGGTATATCTAACCCTAATTTCTGATGGATAATATTCTGAACATCCTGCCAAAATGTTTTTAGCTCTAAGCACGTTACAAACATATGTTTGATATCTGCCTTACATATATCACATCTTGGGCACTTCATCCTATCTGTAATTATATTGTTAGCCGCCCACTTGGCTATCCTCTCAGGTGTGTAATAGAGAAGACAGATCGTCCGATGTTGATGCAATCTCAGATTAGTAGAATGCACCACCTCTTTTATAGTGCCCAATGCTTGTGTTATAGTGCTAGCCCCTACAGAAGTCTCCAATATTTTACTCCATTGATTGGCCAATCTTCCACAATCATCTGCTCTGTTACTACTCAGCCATTTGTAAACCTTACTAATCATAGATTCCCTTACTTCATCATATATGAAGTCCCAAACCTCAGACCCAATTATATTAGTCAACTTCAGGTGCTTTAGAAAGTAGTCTCGAATCTGATAATACTTTAGCAGCATATAGTTTGGTAATTTATATATGAGTTGTAGTCTCTCAAAAGCCATAATACCATTATAATCGAAAAGATCACCCAAACATCCTACTCCCAATCTGACCCAATTTTTCCCCACCCCATCGTGAAATATGCTAGGTAAGGCAGGGTTAGAATACAGAGGGAATTTCTCATGATATGGAGATATATTGCCTTTATGCAAGATCGCCCGCCAGATAAATATGCTGTCCCGAGCGGTCTTAAATTGAACCCTTTTAAAATAATTAGGGTCCATTATTCTATACAGAAACATCTTACTTTCTTCCCCCAACATAAATGTATGAAAAAATAAAATACTCGTAGGATTAATCAGACTACGGAAGCGACCGAAGAAAGCTGACCAAAAATACATCTTAAAGTCCGGTAGCTCCAAGCCGCCTTGACCAAAAGGTAATTTTAGTTTTTCTATTGCTCTCGTAGATTTCTTGTATCCCCATATAAAGCCACCAATTGCCCCTTCTAATCGTTTAAAAAAGGAGTTGGAAACCCGTAGTGGAATAGAACGAAAAAGATATAAGAACTTAGGCAGGACTTTCATTTTAATTATATTAATACGACCTATGATGCCAATCGGTAGTTTATGCCAATTTTTAAATGATCTAATTGTATCCTTCAACAGTTCCTCATAATTAAGAAAAATAATTTTCTCTATTTGTGCTGATATCCGCACCCCCAGATAAGTGACGACTGAACATACCCCCTGTATAACATCTAGCGGTTTATGATTAATTAATACTTGGGTCTTATTAATATTTAATTTATACCCTGATATCTGTCCGAACCCAGCAGCCGCCACTGTTATTTCCCCTAATGCTCGCCATGGGTCTGTGGAAAATACTGCCAAGTCATCCGCATAAGCTGTGACATTTAAAGAAATTGTTCCATTGCTATAAGCACTTATTCGGGGATTATTTTGTAAAACACGGATGAATGGCTCTATATATAGAGCAAATAATAAGGGTGAAAGAGGGCACCCCTGGGGCGTGCCACAAGAAACCGGGAAAACAGATGATAATAAACCTGAATATGCTAATTTAGCACTGGGTTTATCATATAGGGTTTGTACCCATTTCTTGAAGCGTCTGCCAATCCCGGAAGCATCGATTACAGCCCAGAGAAACTCCCACCCCACTCGGTCAAACGCTTTCTCAGCATCTAATAGAATCATACCGAGTGGGGTAGATGTATTATTGGCCACATCGAACGCTGTCACTGCCGTATTTACATGAGTAGTTGTAACTCTATTTTGAATAAACCCATGTTGTTGGAAAGAAACCAGACTAGGCATCACCGGAGCAAGCCGGTTAGACAGTATTTTTGCAAAGATTTTTGCGTCAGTATTAATGAGAGAAATCGGTCTATATGACCCACATTCCTCTGCTGGTTTATCTTTTTTTTTTTAAAAGACAATTTTTGTCATATTCCAGGAATCGGGCACTTGCCCATTAACGCTGATTGACCCTATCGTCTGACTAAAAGGCAGCCTCAAATCATCTTTGAAGATTTTATAAAATTCTAGGGGAACAGAATCTTCCCCCGCAGCCTTGCCCGATGGTAGAGCCCCAATTGCCATTTCGATCTCTTCCCACAGTATCCCTACATCCAGGGACTCGGCGATCTCCTCCCCTATACTTGGCAGGAAACATCCCTGAATATAATCAAGAATATCTGCCTGCCTTGGCTTTATTGTAGAAGTATACAATGCTTGATAGTACCTCACAAATTGCTCTAAAATCTGCTGAGGATGCTTATACAGTCTACCTGCAGGCCCTCTAATACTTGTAATATGGGCTTTAGCTCTGTCATTAGCTACTTTATATGCCAGAATTTTCCCAATTGTTTCCCCATACTCATACTGTATCTGCCGATATTTATTACATTTGACCATGCTTTTCTCTTTAAGTGTTTTCTTCAGGCCTAATCTAAGATTAATTACCTCAAACCCCAATTGTTCTGACTCACCCGCCCCTTCAGAACTGCCTCCGCATGTAGATATTCTGCCCTACGTATTGCAGAGGTTGTCTCCTTCAGTGTCCCCCTATTAATTTTGTTTTGGTGCCAAATATACTGTTGGGTGTGCCCCCTAATAACGGCTTTAAATGTATCCCACACCACAATAGGAGTAGCAGACCCCGTTTTCTCTTCAAAAAAGCTTTTAATTTGCTCCCGGGTACTAGCTACATAATCCGCATCTGAAAAAAGATACCTAGGGAATGAAAAAGATCTTGGTGGCCTATTCTCTGTACTGACTTTAAAAGTAAGAAGAATAGGATTATGGTCTGATGTTACTTTCGGGCATATATCTATTTCTGTAGACCATAATATTTGTGCTGACACCCAAGCCATATCTATTCTTGAGTAAGATTTATGTGGGGCCGAAAAATAGGTATACCCTGGTAGACTTGGGTGCAATATTCTCCAGGCATCACTAATAGCCTGTAGTCGACCCAATTCCCAGATTGCCCTACGTGTTTTCCGCATCCTCTGGAATGCCCCCTCCTTGTAGTATCAATCCCATAATCCATGATACAATTAAAATCACCCATCACCACCCGATCCCCCTCCCAATTCAGAAGTTCCATATTTATGTTATCCACCACCGTGGGATCATCCTTATTGGGGCCATACACTACGCAGAACACATATTTCCTCTCTTTTAATATAAGCTGTGAAATAGCCCAGCGACCTCCCTTATCCGAAGTTGTCTTACAAACTGTTGCCCTAAACCGTTTGTTTTTTAATATTGCAACTCCACGTATAGAAGCACTTTGAGTAGAGCATACTATGACCTCAAACCCTAACTGTTTTAACAATCCCCGGTCTTTATACGAGAGATGTGTCTTTGTTAACATAACAACACTAGGATTATACATTTTTAGCTCTTCTGCCACCAGTCGTCTCTTTATCCTGCTATTTAGCCCTGCAACATTCCATGCTAAACATTTTACCCCTTCCATATAAAATAAAAATACCTGCTCCTTTTAATAACCGCCTTAGTTATCTGAATACTTTTATCATTGCTTTTTACCCAATCATTGACCTTTTCTTTGTTAAATCCCCAACCCTTCCCTCCCTTCCCTCCCTCTCCCCCAATCTCTGCTTAAGATTGGCCCTCCCCCCTCCCCCAGCATCTAGAAGGAGGAATCATCCCCTTTCTCAAAGCTGCCGTTGACCTTGGCAGCCCACTAAGAGTCCCTGGTCACAAAGGTTCCAGAGGCTTCTGGTCTCTATGTTGTTCAACAAAAGAAAAAATAAATCATAAATCAGAGGAAAGCATAGATAAAGTATTTTTGTCATATATCACAATAATCCCTTCCTTATCGAGACAAAAGAGCAGAAAAAACATTAATGTAATAACTTCTACCATCTACCATATACCACCGATAAATTCTACTCTCGCATAAATAAGAAAGCAAAAAATTCCTTTAGAGTGATATACCTTTTACCCTTTTTAGCCTGTCCCCTCTTTCTGCCATCCACCTAGCGCCTTCTTTGCCTCTGTTTCTGAAAAAAACATATAAGATTGACCCCCACGAATTACTTTTAATCGAGCCGGCTCTTGCAGAT
This sequence comes from Calotriton arnoldi, assembly GCA_963921515.1. Taxonomy (NCBI): domain Eukaryota; kingdom Metazoa; phylum Chordata; class Amphibia; order Caudata; family Salamandridae; genus Calotriton; species Calotriton arnoldi. The sequence goes on from CAWUFW010012456.1 coordinate 34,097, forward strand.
ATGCCTGCATCCCAGCGGCTTTCATTGGGTCAATCAATTGTCTAAGCTGCCATCTTATGTCCATTGTTACCTTACAGTAATCGGAGCGAAAGAAAATTCAATTACCATCCACAGACATTGGTGACATTGGGCCAGCTTTTAAATAAACAGCCTGCCTTAATAAAAAATTGCCAAAATAAATCAAAAAAGGTCTAGGATATCGGCTGTCTTGTCTCTTTTGGACCATTGGCACCCTATGAGCCCTTTGTATCTGGCATTCCCAATCCCAATCACTAAGGTCCGGACACAATTTCTGCAGAGTTTTTACTATAAATGTTCTAGGATCTGTACCCTCTTGTCCTTCTGGTATGCCAAAAATCTTCAAGTTCTGTCTCCGCTGCCTATTCTCCAGATCTTCCAGCTTAAGTTGCATCGTGGCCAAGACGTGGTCGTGCTTCTCGGTTTTGCTAAAAGTTTTCGAAGCTGTCTCTTCCGTTTCCACCACTCGCTGTTGAAGTTCAGCCATCTCGCCCGCCAGTGATCCTACTTTTATGGTGACTTCTTTTAAAGACTGCTGAATACCCTGGGCATCTAATCGCACCTGGGCAAAGAGCTCTCTAGTCTCTTCTCTTTGGTCTTTAAGATTCTGAAGAATCAGTGAGAGCATCTTGGTTTCGATTCCCTGCTCCTCTTTACATTCCAGATCCCCCGATAGTTGCTGCAGGCTCGTTTCTCCCAACGACATCATTGAAGCTGATCCAGGGCCATGTCCTAGGTCACCTGTGCCTTCAGCCACCAGCTCCATTCCACCGCCAGCTTCATCCATCATGCCAGTCTCTGATAGCCTTGATACCATATCTTTGGCCCCACCTTTTGCTTGTACCCATCGCCATATTGAGTTATCAGCTGTAGCTCCCTTTTTACGTTGTTTTGCCCTCTCATCTCCTACTGCCTGGTCTAGACCCCCAAAAGCTTTTTTCAGCTCCTTCACCGCTTTCAATTTTTGATTCTGGTTTTGATGTTTCTTTTTAACAATTACTACCCCTGAGATTTTCTTCTGTTGACCAACTATGACTTCATGCTGCAACACAGAAGGAGACTGGGTCTGGCACTGTTCTTGTACTTGGTCAATATCAGTAGCAGAAGCCAAAGACGAGGTGCTCAAATCACCCAATATCAGTTCATCAGGCACAGTTACAGTTACAGAGGTAATAGGGCTTGTCGAGGTCCCTATATTACCTATATTACCAAGACTCCCATTCGCCTCAAGATTACTTTCGCCAGGTTTAAATATTCCGGGCTCCGTTGCTGTCACATTCTCTCCGCCTTTGACAGCCTTGAGCTCCTCAGGTATTCTCGAGGAGTACTGGACAATTGCTGGATCAGCAGATTTAAAGAATAGGCTTCCATGCTCGGTCCCCCCTTAAATCGAGCCCCTATCCAGATCCGGGGCCCTCCCATTATCTAAGTCTTCCTTAGACTGAGGTTGAGGTTGAGGCTGAGGCTGAGGCTGAAGAAATGTTTGAGGTGATGTCTGCAAGTTATTTACATCAATATGACCTGTAGAGGTAGGAGTCGTGCTACTGTGTCGCCCCCCAATTGCTTGGCTCACTATATCTACTAATATCTTGCCGCTATTAAAAGTATCAGCTTCCGCCACAATATCAGAAGAAAACAATTCCACTGACTTCCTTGATTGCAAGATTTGCAACACAGGTTTTCCCACCTTCCCCAGTCCAAAAGCCGAGCTAGGAGAGTCCGCCCTCTGTATCTCCACATCTTCGTCATCCAAATTACTACCCCGAGTCGCTGTTGTACTCACCAGCGCTCTGTTAGTAGCACGTGTACTCCTGACCATCGCTTTCGGTGGGGCCATAATCCGCTGAAGTAAATACAATTTGGCCAAGCGTCCGTGACAACTAGCTCGCCAGCTCTCTTGTGCGCATCGTTGGCGTCATTGGGCGGACAAGCGCTCGGCTACCTTAGTGTATGTAAATTGCCGAAAGCCAAGCCTTACTGCCGCCTGCATTCAGCTGTGTTCACCTGCATTCAGCTCCCCAAGCTCGACTGTATTCCAGGGGCACCACCAGCTAAAAAATCGCCAGAGCAACAGCAACAGTAAGCACCAGCAAGCACCAGCTAGCATATATCCAGCAGAAATTCAATCAGCAAGTTCCCGCCCAGAAATCCAATAGTCCACATCCACTTCAGGATTTCCTCTAGCCCGTTTGCTGTTTGCCATTTTCTTTTAGATTTTTGTCGGTGTCTTGTCAGGTTCTTATCGCCGTTTACTGTCGGGTTCTTGTCGGCGCTTGCTGCCGCCGAGGAAACAGAAACCCTAAGATTGCAATAGAAGATAAACTGATGCCAGGTATCTTGATAAAATTATTATATTATCTCATCAGCGCAGCGTAAGCCTCCACCAGTTCCACAAAACCGTCGAAGCACCAGCGAACGCATATCCGACAAGATCCCAGCTCGATAAGCCACGTCCTCTTCGGGCTTTCCTGTTTTGCCGTATGCCGTCTTTTTAAAAAAAATGTTTTACCGGTTTTCTTGCTGAATTCAGCGTTTCTGTATTTCTGCATTTCTGCCCCAAGGAGACAGAGGCACTTAGGCTGTGATGTTCTTTATCCAGCTATTTCTACTTTCACGCTCTCCACTACAATATTTGCATCAATGTATCAATGTATCTCGAGCCTCCTGAGCGCCTCCGTGACCCGACTCTCCTAAGACGGCGTCAATCCGCCATCTTGCTCCTCCCCCCGGAACCCAACATCTCCAAACACAACTTTCAAGAAGGAATGGAAGCAGTCGCCAGGTGGATGAAGAACAGCTGCCTACAACTCAACATGGTAAAAACCGAAGTACTCATCATGGGCCCACACCCCGACCCCCGAAATGACACCTGGTGCCCCCACTTCCTCGGGAACCCTCCCGCCCCCACAGACCTTGCACGCAACTTTGGAATCATTCTGGACCCCGAACTCAAAATGGATTGCCAGATCAACACTGTCACCTCTTCCTGCTACCACACCCTCTGCCTACTCCGACAGACCTTCAACTGGATTCCCCTTGAACACAGGAAAACCATCACCCAAGCCCTCATCCGCAGCAGACTGGACTACGGAAACGCATTCTAAGCGTGGATCGACAAAAACCTCACCCGCAAACTCCAAAACATCCAGAATGCTGCAGCCAGACTAGTCTTCAACCTACCGCGCCACTGCCACATCAGCCAACACCTCCGGTCACTACACTGGCTCCCTGTCGAGAAGAGAGACACCTTCAAGCTCCTCACTCACGCCCACAAGACCCTTCACAACACCGGCCTCTCGTTCCACGCACCACAAAGATCCCTCTGCTCAGTCCAGCTCTCCCTTGTGACGGTACCATGCACCAAGAAGACCAGAACAGGAGGACGCTCCTTCTCCCTCCTTGCGGCCAAGGCATGATACTCCCTCCCTCTCCACCTCTGACAGACACCAACACTCCCCAAGTTCTTGAAGGACCTCAAGACCTGGCTTTTCGACGAAGCACCATGAACATCCAGGAGCTGCGCGCCCCCCTCCCCTCCAGCACCTTGAGACCCTTTTGGGTGAGTATCTGTGCTCTACAAACCCCTGACTGATTGATTATATCAGTCTGTCAGTTGGTGTCTAAGTGGCTGTATAGGTGTGTGAGTGGGTATGTAAGTGGCTGTATGGGGGATTGATTGGTTGACTTTGTAACTGTATGGGTGCCTGAGTGTCTGTGTGAGTGGGTGGGGGAGTGTGTGTCTGCCTGCACAGATGAGTGAGTGGGTGAATCAGTGGCTGTATGGGTTAGTGAGTGTATGTGTGAGGGGCTGCATGGATGAGTGAGTGGGTGTATGGCTATGTGGGTGAGTGGATGTGTCAGTGGTATATGGGTGAGTAACTGGGTATGTGAAAGGCAGTATAGGTGAGTGATGGGGTACATGAGTAACTCCATGGGTGAGTGAGTGAATGTGAGAGTGGCTGTTTGGGTGAGTGTATGCTTGTGTCAGTGACTGTATAGGAGAGTGAGTAACTGTTAGTATCTGTATGAGTAAGTAGGTATGTGTGTGTGTAACTGTATGGGTGAGTAAGTTGCTGTGTGATTGACTGTATGGGTGAGGGAGTAGGTGTGTAAGTAGCTCTGTGGGTGACTGACTCACGGTGTGAGTGGCTGTATGAGTGGATAAGTCAGTGGTTGTATTAGTGAGTGAGTGGGTATATGATTGGCTGTATGGATGAGTGAGTGGATGAGTGTGTAGTTCTATGAATCAATGAGTGGGTGTGTAAGTACTGGTATGGGTCTGTGGATGGTTGTGTGGGAGTGGGTGTATGAAAGGTTCAATGGGGATGTGAGTGGGTGCGTTTGTGATTTTTTGGATGATGTCATCAGTGATGTCATCAGTGTTGTCACTGACCATGTCATGAGAGATTTAATATGTTACATCATAAGCACTGCATTGCGGGGATTTCACAGGATTTGTACGAGTGAAACCGGAGCGTATCTATAACGTCCCTGTAACCTTTGTTTTTTTCAGTGAATTTCTACATTTTTTAAAATTGTATTTCCTAACTATAATGTGCCTGTAACCTTTGTTTTTTCAGTGGATCTCTAAGGATTTTTAAATGCTGATTCCTAACTATAACGTCCCTGTAACCTTTGTTTTTTTTCAGTTAATTTCTATGTTTTTTTAAGTAGTAGTTGTGTTTGCAGAGTGGTGGAGAAAGGGGGCAGGGCCTCAGACCAGCTCTCAGGAACCCCACTGTGTACGACTTGCAGGAGATACCAGGTGGGCTTCTTGGCCTCCAAGATCCCTCAGGTATAAAGTGCACTTCACCCCCCAACTAGTAGTGTGTCAAGAGGCACGTTTGCAGAGTGGTGGAGAAAAGGGGCGTAGTCTCTGAAGACCATTTAGCAATCATGCTGTGTGGGACTTAGTGGAGGTAACAGATGAGCACGGGGGGTGCGCAGCCCCCCTCCTTTCTTTCATGTAGCCCGGGTGGTGGTGGTCCCCGGGGCTGGGGGTCCACAACTGACCCCCTTAATTATTGTGTTTGAGCCCCGGGGAGGTGGCGGTCCCCGGGGCTGTGGGGGAGGCTGTAGGGCCTTCCCCACATTTTTTAGTTCGAGCCTGAGTCAGTGCGCATGCACTGCTCAGCGAGACAGCTGTAGTAGAGTATGGAAGAGAAGCCCCGCCCACTCTCCACCCATATTTGTCATTGGCTTTTGTCTTTGTCCTTCATAAATGCAGACGTCTGATTCAGTAATCGGCTTGTTAGTCCCTCAGTACTGCCTTGTCTTCATTTATAACCTCTCATGGCTACTGGCCCCTTTACTTCGGTTGTTACACAGTACGTGTTCTTAAGTCTGCAAGCACTATTTTCTTTATTGAGTTTCTCTTACGGCAGGCACGACGTGCTTTGCTTACATTCAGCACGCCATGCCCGGCACGCCTTATGTTTCACCACTCCCCACGCCCAGAAGATGCGGCATGCAACGCTAGGGGCCATCTTGTATGTAAAACATTTTTTTTCCTGAACGCGCCACTCGGCGCTTTATCTCCAACATGGCACCCTTGCGCCATTCTCTTGTTGTACACGGGCACACACAGTGAACAATGGCATCTGCAGTTTAAAGACCTTCATCCCCGTCCAGCCCACCGGGCGCCACGCTTTACCTTTCAGCACGGCACGCTTTTAAAATTAACAACATGGGTGCTGCACCTAATATATAAGCAGGCGCCCGCTTTTATTATTGTCTTATTGTATTATTTTATTATTATTAATGTCCTACTGCCTTTGTTTCTGAGGGCTGGTGCTCTGAAGAGACTGAGGGTGGGGGCAGGGTACGGCTCGGCCATCCTCCTGGCAGGCGGTGTATGCATTAGCAGCAGCAGATCCTTGGAGTCCCGAGCCTCGGCTGCACGCACTATAAACACACACGCACACACTCTCTCACAGGTGTATTTCTTCTGTGATGTACACACAGGTCTATTTCTGTTATGTACAATATTTTTGACCAGCAACTGGGCTCATCAGAGTTGACAGAGGTCATGCAAGTTTAGAATTGTTCCTCTGTAACTATAGCATTTCTTTCGGGAAAATATTTAAAGAAAAGGTAGATGGTTAATGTTCACTACCTTTGAGCATAGGGTTAAATAAACAACTAGCCAGTAAAGAACGCGTATGGAGCCCTCAGTGTAACTGTACTGTGTGGAACTGTTCACTGCTGAACGTCATGCATTGTCTGTTTAATGGAACTCAGGAATTTAGTTGAAATACGTGCAAAAGTGCATCTGTGCCTAAAGACACACGCCTCTCTATGGTTTAAACAGGTATCTATGCAGTAGTGTTCACATTTCCCAAAATATGTGCAGAGCAAGGCCAGTCATGGCTTTCAAGCTGTCTTTTGTTTCCAAAGAGACCATTCCAGTGGTCTTATTTCGTTTCCAAGCCAGTGTGTGACGTCAGAGAAGGGAAGCTTCAACTCACTACCACAGGATGTCTGACTGTGATGCCACGGACTAATAATGATAACGAAGGAAGCCTTCTTTGTAAAAATAAAAAATAAAAAAGAATATCCACATGCCTGCTAGCACTGCACAACTCTTCTTTCATGGTTACATACTGTCATAAAATGAGTACAATTGAGAACCATCAGAGATCCGCTGGGGGGAGAGATGAGGTAATGTAAACCTGTTGATGTGTTCCTTGAGGAGCGAGAATTGAGCCCATTTTATTTCAGAACTCCTCTGCTGGGATTAGTGCGTCCGATTTGCAAATACAGCTGTGATTGCTTTTAAAAATGTATTTCATGCTTTACTAATCTAAATGAATGAGCACTTTGTGCAAATTGGCTTTTTACATTGGCTGCTGTGGCCTACAATATCTGTGTCTTTTTGCTGTGGGGGCAGCTGGTGTATTAAACGGCCATACAGGCTCTGACCCAACCACGTGCCATGATCGCAAAAGGTGCTGTGTAAAAAAACTTGAATGGAAACCAAAAATAGTTTCATTGTTATCATGACTGCCTTTTTGTACAGTGTTTTCATTACTGGAAGGTGCCTGCCACATTTCTTAGTTGCTAGGTGCACACCTGTTACAGATAAAACTAAAAAGTGCGCTCTAGAAATTAGATTAATTTACCCATCTACCCTATATAATTCCTTCAGACCCACCCGCACAGCCTTCCTTCCTTTTTCTCTCTCTCCTTCTTATTCCCTCGTTCCTCATGTCCTTATTGGCCTCCTTAATCCCTCTTACTTCTTTCTTCCTTCCTACCTTCCTTTGTTCCGAACCCTCCCTCCTTTTTCGAGTCTTCATTACTTCAACCATCTCTTCCCCCTTCCTCAATTCCTCCTTTCCTCAAACCCTTCCTTCCTATTTACTTCCACTGTCTCTTCAGCTTATATTAATCCTTTATTTTTCTTTATCATATATGTTGTACACAATTCTCTCCAGAAGAAGCAGTTCATTTCTGACGTGAGACCATGGTGGTATATATATATTTGAGATGTCATCAGTGATGTCACTGACCATGTCATGAGTGATGCAATATGTGACGTCATCAGCAGTGCATTGCGGGGGTGCGAGTTATAGTTACCTCAACTAACTATAACGGCCGAATTTCGCTGGTTTTGTACGAGTGAAATGTCCAACTAACTATAACGTCCCTGAAACCTGTGATTTTTTCTGTGAATTTCTAAGGTTTTTAAATGCTAATTTTTAACTATAACGTCCCTGAAACCTATGGTTTTTTCAGTGAATTTCAAAGATTTTTTAAATGCTAATTTCTAACTATAATGTCCCTGAAACCTACGGTTTTTTCAGTGAATTTCTAAGGTTTTTTAAATGCTAATTTCTAACTATGCCTACATAGGTAGGACATGTGCAGAAAGAGGAAGAAAGGCGCAGAAAGAAGCAAGAGAAATGCAGAAAGAGACAACAGAAGTCCAGAAAGAGGAAGAAAGGTGCAGAAAGAAGCAAGAGATGTGCAGAAAGAACCAACAGAGGTGCAGAAAGAGGCCTTGTTGCAAAGTCATCCTGTGCCCTGGGCACCCCCCAACTTTTTGCTGACTGGTACTGGTGGTAACTGACTCTGACTGACCCTGGGCTCTGCCTAACCAGGCCTAGAGCCGGTGCTATGCTGAAAGACAATTAGAATACAGTGAAAACACCTACTTACACTAGGGTACACTATGGGTTGGGGTACCCCTGTGATTGGCATGACCTCCCCTGTAAGGCCCTAGTACATAATAGGGCAGGGGGATTAAAACTAACTCTAAGTCCCTAGCATATAATAGGGGATGGCAGTTTAGAGGCCAGCAGCCCTTTTCTGCACTTGCATGTGTGCACTGCTGAACCTGAGATCAGTTTAAAAGTAGCCCTGTGTGTGCAGAAAGAAGCAAGAGAGGTGCAGAAAGAAGCAAGAGCAGTGCAGAAAGAACCAACAGAGGTGCAGAAAGAGGCAAGAGAGATGCAGAAAGAGGCAAGAGAAGTGCAGAAAGAAGCAAAAGAGGTGCAGAAAGAGGCAAGAGGGGTGCAGAAAGAGGCAAGAGCAGTGCAAAAAGAACCAAAAGCCGTGCAGGAAAAGGGAAGAAGGGTGCAGAAAGAGGCAAGAGATGTGCAGAAAAAGGCAACTGAGGTGCAGAAGGAGGCAAGATAACTGCAGAAAGAGGCAAGAGAGTTACAGAAACTGGCAAAAGGGGTGCAGAAAGAGGGAACAGGTGTGCAGACAGAGACAAGAGAGGTGCTGAAAGAGGGAAGAGGGGTACAGAAAGAGGCAAGAGGGATGCAGAAATTTGCAACAGAGGTGCAGAAAGAAGCAAGAGCAGTGCAGAAAGAACCAAGAGAGGTGCAGAAAGAGGCAAGAGGGGAACAGAAAGAGGCAGGAGAGGTGCACAAAGAGGCAAAAGGGGTACAGAAGGAGGCAAGAGGGGTGCAGAAAGAAGCAAGAGAAGTGCAGAAGGAAGCAACAGAGGAGCCGAAAGAGGCAAGAGAGGTGCAGAAACAGACAAGAAAGGTGCAAAAAGAGGGAACAGGGGTGCAGAAAGAGGTAAGAGGGATATAGAAATTTGCAAGAGAGGTGCAGAAAGAAGCAAGAGCAGTGGAGATATAGGGAAGAGGGATGCAGAAAAAGACAAGAGGGATGCAGAAATGTGCAAAAGAGGTGCAGAAAGAAGCAAGAGCAGTGCAGAAAGAACCAACAGAGTTGCAAAAAGAGGCAAGAGGGGTGCATAAAGAGGTAGGAGAGGTGCAGAAAGAGGCAACAGAGGTTCAGGAAGAAGACAGAGAACTGCACAAAGAGGCAAGAGAGTTGCAGAAACAGACAAAAGAGGTGCAGAAAGAGGGAACAGGGGTGCAGACAGAGGCAAGAGAATTGCAGAAAGAGGGATGCAGAAAGAGGCAAGAAAGGTACAGAAATAAGCAAGAGCAGTGCAGAAAGAGGCAATAGAGGTGCAGAAAGAGGCAAGAGGGGTGCAGAAATAGGAGAGAGAAGTGCAGAAAGAAGCAAAGGAGGTGCAGAAAGAGGCAAGAGGGGTGCAGAAAGAGGCAAGAGCAGTGCAGAAAGAACAAAGAGATGTGCAGAAAGAGGCAAGAGAGGTGCAGAAAGAGGCAAGAGATGTGCAGAAAAGGGGAAGAAGGGTACAGAAAGAAGCAGGAGAAGTGCAGAAAGAGGCAAGTGAGGTGTAGAAGGAGGCAAGAGAACTGCAGAAAGGCAAGAGAGTTGCAGAAACAGGCAAAAGGGGTGCAGAAAGAGAGAACAGGTGTGCAGACAGAGGCAAGAGAGGTGCAGAAAGAGGGAAGAGGGATACAGAAAGAGGCAAGAGGGATGCAGAAATTTGCAACAGAGGTGCAGAAAGAAGCAAGAGCAGTGCAGAAAGAACCAACAGAGCTGCAAAAAGAGGCAAGAGGGGAGCAGAAAGAGGTAGTAGAGGTGCAGAAAGAGGCAGCAGAGGTGCAGAAGGAGGCAGGAGAACTACACAAAGAGGCAAGAGAGTTGCAGAAACAGACAAAAGAGGTGCAGAAAGAGGGAACAGGGTTGCAAACAGAGGCAAGAGAATTGCAGAAAGAGGGAAGAGGGATGCAGAAAGAGGCAAGAGAGGTGCAGAAAGAAGCAAGAGCAGTGCAGAAAGAAGCAACAGAGGTGCAGAAAGAGGCTAGAGGGGTGTAGAAAAAGGAGAGAGAAGTGCAGAAAGAAGCAAAAGAGGTGCAGAAAAAGGCAAGAGGGGTGCAGAAAGAGGCAAGAGCAGTGCAGAAAGAACAAAGAGATGTGCAGAAAGAGGCAAGAGAGGTGCAGAAAGAGGCAAGAGATGTGCAGAAAGAAGCAAGAGAGGTGCAGAAAGAGGCAAGTGAGGTGTAGAAGGAGGCAACAGAACTGCAGAAAGAGGCAAGAGAGTTGCAGAAACAGGCAAACGGGGTGCAGAAAGAGGGAACACATGTGCAGACAGAGGCAAGAGAGGTGCAGAAAGAGGGAAGAAGGGTACAGAAAGAGGCAAGAGGGATGCAGAAATTTACAACAGAGGTGCAGTAGGAAGAAAGAGCAGTGCAGAAAGAACCAACAGAGGTGCAGAAAGAGGCAAGAGGAGTACAGAAAGAGGCAAGAAAAGTGCAGAAAGAAGCAAAAGAGGTGCAGAAAGAGGCAAGAGAACTGCAGAAAAAGGCAAGAGAGGTGCAGAAAGAGGCAGGAGAGGTGCACAAAGAGGCAAAAGGGGTACAGAAAGAGGCAAGAGGGGTACAGAAAGAAGCAAGAAAAGTGCAGAAAGAAGCAACAGAGGTGCTGAAAGAGGCATGAGAGGTACATAAACAGGCAAGAAAGGTGCCGAAAGAGGGAAGAGGGGTGCAGAAAGAGGTAAGAGGGATACAGACTTTTGCAAGAGAGATGCAGAAAGAAGCAAGCGCAGTGCAGAAAGAAGCAAGAGAAGTGCAGAAAGAAGCAAGGCAGGTGGAGAAATAGGGAGGAGGGGTGCGGAAAGAGGCAAGAGGGATGCAGAAATTTGCAAAAGAGTTGCAGAAAGAAGCAAGAGCAGTGCAGAAAGAACCAACAGGGGTGCAAAAAGAGGCAAGAGGGGTGCAGACAGAGGCAGGAAGGGTGCAGAAAGAAGGAAAAGAAGTGCAAAAAGAGGCAAGAGAGTTGCAGAAACAGGCAGGAAAGGTGCAGAAAGAGAGAACAGGGGTGCAGAAAGAGGCAACAGAGGTGCAGAAAGAGGAAAGAGGGGTGCAGAAAGAGGCAAGAGGGGTGCAGAAAGAAGCAAGAGAGGTGCAGAAACAAGCAAGAGAGGTGCAGATGGAGGCAAGTGAATTGCTGAAAGAAGCAACAGAGGTCTAGAAAGAAGCAAGAGAAGTGCAGAAAGAGGCAAGAGAGGTACAGAAAATGGCAAGAGAACTGCAGAAAGAGCAAAAAGGGATGCAAAAAAGGGAAGAAGGGTGCAGAAAGAAGCAAGAGAGGTGCAGAATGAAGCAAGAGAAGTGCAGAAAGAAGCAAGAGAGGTGCAGAAAGAGGCAAAAAAAGTGCAGAAAGAAGCAACAGAGGTGCAGAAAGAGGCAAGAGGGGTGCCGAAAGAGGAGAGAGAAGTGCAGAAAGAAGCAAAAGAGGTGCAGAAAGAGGCAAGAGGGGTGTATAAAGAGGCAAGAGCAGTGCAGAAAGAACAAAGAGGTGTGCAGAAAGAGGCAAGAGAGGTGCAGAAAGAGGCAAGAGATGTGCAGAAAAAGGGAAGAAGGGTGCAGAAAGAAATGCACAAAAAGGCAAGTGAGGTGCAGAAGGAGGCAAGAGAACTTCAGAAAGAGGCAAAAGAGTTGCAGAAACATGCAAAAGGGGTGCAGAAAGAGGGAACAGGTGTGCAGATAGAGGCAAGAGAAGGGTGGATAGAGGGAAGAGGGGTATATAAAGAGGCAAGAGGGATGCAGAAATTTACAACAGAGGTGTAGAAAGAAGCAAGAGCAGTGCAGAAAGAAACAACAGAGGTGCAGAAAGAGGGAAGAGGGGTACAGAAAGAGGCAAGAAAAGTGCAGAAAGAAGCAAAAGAGGTGCAGAAAGAGGCAAGAGAACTGCAGAAAGAAGCAAGAGAGGTGCAGAAAGAGGCAGGAGAGGTGCACAAAGAGGCAAAAGGGGTACAGAAAGAGGCAAGAGGGGTACAGAAAGAAGCAAGAGAAGTGCAGAAAGATGCAACAGAGGTGCTGAAAGAGGCAAGAGAGGTGCAGAAACAGGCAAGAAAGGTGCAGAAAGAAGGAACAGGGGTGCAGAAAGAGGGATACAGACATTTGCAAGAGAGGTGCAGAAAGAAGCAAAAGCAGTGCAGAAAGAAGCAAGAGAAGTGTAGAAAGAAGCAAGACAGGTGGAGAAAAAGGGAAGAGGGGTGCAGAAAGAGGCAAGAGGGATGTAGAAATTTGCAAAAGAGGTGCAGAAAGAAGCAAGAGCAGTGCAGAAAGAACCAACAGAGGTGCAAAAAGAGGCAAGAGGGGTACAGAAAGAGGTAGGAGAGGTGCACAAAGAGGCAAGAGGGGTACAGAAATATGCAAGAGGGGTGCAGAAAAAAGGAAGAGAAGTGCAGAAAGAAGCAACAGAGGTGCTGAAAGAGGCGCGAAGGGTGCAGAAAGAGGCAAGAGAAGTGCAGAAAGAAGCAACAGAGGTACAGAAAGAGGCAAGAGAGGTGCAGAAACAGGCAGGAAAGGTGCAGAAAGGGGGAACAGGGGTGCAGAAAGAGGCAAGAGAGGTGCAGAAAGAGAGAAGAGGGGTGCAGAAAGAGGCAAGAGGGGTGCAGAAAGAAGCAAGTGAGGTACAGAAAGAGGCAACAGAGGTGCAGAAAGATGCAAGGGAGGTGCAGAAACAAGCAATAGAAGTGCAGACAGAGGCAAGAGAATTGCTGAAAGAAGCAACAGAGGTATAGAAAGAAGCAAGAGAAGTGCAGAAAGAGGCAAGTGAGGTACAGAAAGAGGTAAGAGATGTACAGAAAATGGCAAAAGAGGACTGCAGAAAGAGGCAAGATGGTTGCAAAAAAGGGAAGAAGGGTGCAGAAAGAAGCAAGAGAGGTGCAGAAAGAAGCAAGAGAAGTGCAGAAAGAAGCAAGAGAGGTGCAGAAAGAGGGAAGATGAGTTTAGAAAGAGACAACAGGGGTACAGAAAGAAGCAAGAGAGGTGGAGAAAGAGGCAAAAGAAGTGCAGAAAGAAGCAACAGAGGTGCAGAAGGAGGCAAGAGAACTGCAGAAAGAGGCAAGAACGTTGCAGAAATAGGCAAAAGAGGTGCAGAAAGAGAGAACAGGTGTGCAGACAGAGGCAAGAGAGGTGCAGAAAGTGGGAAGAGGGCTGCAGAAAGAGGCAAGAGGGGTGCAGAAATTTGCAAGAGAGGTGCAGAAAGAAGCAAGAGCAGTGCAAAAGAACCAACAGAAGTGCAGAAAGAGGCAAGAGGGGTGCAGAAAGAGGCAAGAGAAGCTCAGAAAGAAGTAACAGAGGTGCACAAAGAGGCAAGAGGGGTGCAGAACGAGGGAAGAGATGTGTAGAAAGAGGCAAGAGAGTTGCACAAAGAGGGAAGAAGGGTTCAGAAAGAAGCAAGAGGGGTGCAGAAAGAAGCAACAGAGGCAGAGAAAGAAGCAAGAGAAGTGCAGAAAGAAGCAACAGAGGTGCAGAAAGAGGCAAGAGGGGTGCAGAAAGAGGCAAGAGAAGTGCAGAAAGAAGCAACAGAGGTGCAGAAAGAGGCAAGAGAAGTGCAGAAAAAGGCAAGAGAGGTGCAGAAACAGGCAGGAGAGGTGCAGAAAGAGGGAACAGGGTTACAGAAAGAGGCAAAAGAGGTGCAGAAAGAGGGAAGAAGGGTGCAGAAAGAGGCAAGAGGGGTACAGAAAGAAGCAAGTGAGGTGCAGAAAGAAGCAACAGAAATGCAGAAAGAGGCAAGAGAGACGCAGAAAGAAGCAAGAGTGGTTTGCACACCATTAGTACCAATTTAATACCCACATTTAGCAATAAGTAACAGGTGACTATTCTAGGTTTGCATAGGGCCTTCCACCACGCTGTAACACTTGTCGCTGCATTTTTGGTAACGTTTGAGCCGTTTGAGCTAGAAACAAGTTTTCTTTTGTTCAAATCTACAGATTATGCAGCAGATGATGGATTATGTGGCAAATGCGGAAAATGTATAATTGTGCAAAAGTCAGTGCAGCCAAACAGTCGCATAATTCCAGTGGCCCTGCTCATACCTCTGACTAGGTCCAGAAGTGCTCCTCAGTGGTTCCTTCTTTTTTTTGTCTCATTGAGTTTATAGTTTAGCTTTTATGGAAATGAGGAAGACGAAACCTGAGGTTACCACTCCACAACACAGACTACCATACCACGTAATTACTCTCCATAACACAAAATCTCACTCTACATAATTCCTATACACTAAATACCACATTCTTTCTATCCACATCAAAGTCAAAGTCTATCCACATAATTTCACTGCACATCATACCACATAATTCCACTACACGCAACCTACATCCACTCCACTCCAAGAAACATTAGTAAAACACTTTTACATTTACAACGCCTATAGCTCTAACTCTCGCAAATGTGAAACCTATTACATTGCAAATGCTTCTTTAACTAGTAGTCGTGTTTGCAGAGAGGTGGAGAAAGGGGGCTGGGCCTTCGACCAGCGCTCAGGAATTTCGCTGCGTAGGACTTACAGGAGGTACCAGGAGGGCTAATTGGATCCCAAAGTCCCTCAGGAGCAAAGTGGACTTCATCCCCCAACGTGCCAGGAGGCGCGTTTGCAGAGCGGTGGAGTAAGGGGGGCGCGGCCTCGGAAGACGTCTTACCAATACCACTGTGTGAGACTTACAAGAGGCGCGTTTGCACAGTGGTGCAGGGAGGGGGTGGGGCTTCTGGTGAGATGCCGGCTTTTTTTAATTTTCGTTTTGGAAGGGGGGCTGCCAACATTTCCAGGTTAAAGTGTTGGCAGCCAATCAAATTTCAGTAGGGTCTCAGTACGTTGTTGGGCTCCGAGATATCTATATTTTTGAAACTTAAATAGCTCTGAAACTACTAATATTGACACCAAATCACAAAATGCACGCTTTCTGGACCAGCATCTAGCTTTCTTCCAAATTTGGTGTAATTCCATTCAGCGGTTCAGGCTGTAGTCATGTTAAAAAAATTAAGAATCCCCATAGACATCTTTCAGGAATCCCCCTGTGTGGGACTTACTGAAGGTAACAGGAAGGCTTCTTGGCCCCAAGGTCGCTCAGCATTGAAGAGGACTTGAACCCCCAACCAGTAGTGCACCAGGAGGCCCGTTTGCAGAGGGGTGGATAAAGGGAGCGTGGCCTCTGAAGACCTCTCAGCAATCCCACTGTGTGGGACTTACTGGAGGTAACAGGAGGGGTTGGTGGCCACCAAGGACCTTCAGGAGTGAAGGGGTCTTTATCCTCCAACTAGTTGTGCACCAGGAAGTGCGTTTGCAGAGAGGTGGTGAAAGGTTGCGGGGCCTTTGTCGACTTCACTGGTAAGCCATTTTTAAAAATTTATATTAGGGGAGGTGGACAGTGCCCCCTTTTCCCTGGCCGATTTTGGCCTTGGGGACCCCATCCCCTGGGGCCAGGCTTCTTACAGTGGGGTGGGGGCCCCCGGCCAATTTCAGCCCCAGGGACCCCATCCCCTGGGGCCCAGCCTTTTATTTTATAAAATGTTAATAGGGGAGGGGGCCCAGCCTCTTTATTCTGGGTGACCTGGTCCTACCCAGGGCACCCAGTTAACTTTTTTGGAGACCATGGGGGTAGCCTCAAGGCCCCCGTGGTCCCTGCTGGATCCCTGCTTCCTGCTGGAGCCGGCATTGCTTTGACACACAGGGGGCTTCTAAACATGCAACTCTTTGTATGTCAAAGTAATTGTCCTCTGTTTTCCTGCACGCATCTCTACGGGCAGAGAAACAGATGAGACCTCAGCACAACAGAATTCCCGCTTGCTGATAGCAGAGTGTTTGCTCTGACTTGGTGGGAGCTGTCAAAGATCCCACCAAGTCAGAGCAAACTGCACCCCAGGACATAGCAGTAGCCGGCCCTTGGGAGTGGTGGTCCCCAGAGCCATTATTGGCTCCATAAAGTGGCCCTGTGAGTCCCCCCTCCTTTCTAGGATTTCGCCCTGGGGAAGTGGTGGTCCCTGGGGCATGGGCAGCTCAAGCGGGCCCTCCTGCTTCCATATTTTAAAGTGCCCCGGGGATGAGGTGGTCAGTGGGGGGGGTCAGCGCAGCCCCCTCATTCAATGTTAGAAAGGATGGGGAAAGTGGGGGTCCTCAAGCATGTGGGGGTCTACACAGCCCCCCTCATTACATTTCACAAAGCCCCAGGGAGTTGGCAGTCCCCAGGACTGCGGGGAGGCAGGGCGGCTCCTGGCATTGTTACTATTGTTTGCCCCTGGGAGGTGGAAGTCCCCGATGATGCGAGAGGCTGGGTGGGACTCCTCACATTTGTTACCGTTGGTTGCTCCAGGGATGTTGTGGTCCCCAGGGCGCAGGGGTTGCCACGGGGGCATCCCCCACATATTTAAAGATCAGTGCCACCGGGAGCTGGTGGTCCCCAGGGCTTTTCTAAAGCCTAGGAGGGAGGCCCCATGAGCCCCCTTCTTTATTTTAATAACTCTGCATACCCCTTGGACTTGGCCCACCTTGGGGCTTCCTTAAAAAGACGTGGGGGAGCCAGCATGTTTTTTTCAATTATGCTGTGAATCCGCTGTAAAACTAAAAAAAGAATCTCTTTTTAATGCCCGGCATGGTTACTGTGGGGGGTTAGGGAATCCCTACCGATTTAAGCCCTGGGCACTCCATCTCCTGGTGCCACACCTTTTCTTTTTTTTAATTATTAAAAGGAAGGGGGGCCAAGTGGCCCCACTCCCTACCATTTTTGGGCCCGTGGACTCCATCTCCCAGAGCTTGCCCCCTTTTTTTTTTTTTAAAGGGAAGGCCCCCCTCCTAGGCTGATTTCTACCCCAGAGACCCCATCCCCCAGGACCTGGCCTCTAGTCTGTGTGCCCTGGTCCCACCCAGGGTACCCAGACACTCTGTTGGGGACTGCGGGGGGAGCCTGAAGGCCCCCGTGGTCCCTGCCGGCTCTAAGTGTCCTGAGGGAGCCGGCATTGCTTTTGGACAGAGGTAGCTGCTGACATGCAGCTCCCTCTATCCAAAAGCCATTCTGCTCCGCTTTCAGCACACCAGAGCATTTTTTCTGCTCTCGCTTGCTGAAAGCGGAGCAGTGATTGCTATGGCTTGGTGGGAGAAGTGATAGCAAACTGCAATGTCCCGATATTGCAGGTGCCGGCCCTGAGGGTGGTGGTCCACCGAGCCATCTACAGCTCCACGAGGGGGCTGTGTGGCCACCCACTTTCCATTATTTAGCCCCGGGGAGGTGGTGGTCCCCGGGGCCGGGTGTCCGCAACGGACCCCCTTAAGTATTCAGTTTGTGCCCCAGGGAGGTGGTGCTCCCCGGCGCAGCGGGGAGCAGCGTGGCTCCCCCGCAAATATGTTATTTAAGCCCCAGGAAGGTGGCGGTCCCCGAAGCTGCGGGGGAGGCCTTAGGGCCTTAGGCCTCCCCAGCATTATATACAATAAAATGTTTATGCGCCTCAGGGAGGGGGTGGTTACCAGGGCAGCATGGGAGCTGTGCAGCTCTCCCGCATATTATTACTGCCCCTGGAAGGTGGCGGTCCCCAGGGCTCCGGGGGATGCCATAGGGCCTCCCCGCATTCTTTGTATATTAAATAATGTATGTGCCCCAGGGAGGTGGTGGTCCCCTGATCTTTAGAAAAGCTTAGGATGGGGGCCCCATGTGCCACCCTACTTGATTACCCATATGCCCCCTGGATTTGGCCACCCAGAGGCTTTAGAAAAAAGACAGGTGGGAGCCCAAACGTCTTTTAAAAAAAATCTTGCCATGGATTCCCGGATCCACCCGTGAATTAGCGGCATTTAAATAAAAAATAAAAAAAGCTTTTTAACTCCAGCAGGGTCCCTGAGGGACCCCCCCCACCATATCTGGGGCAGTCAGGGTATACCCTGCCCCTTTTATTTTTTTTAAACATTTTTGGGGGGACTCAGCTTTAAGTCAAGTCCCAAGATGGCTGCCAACACTTCCTGGTTGAAGTGTTGGCAGCCAATCAATATATATATATATATATATATATATATATATATATTACCCACTGGCCATAGTTATAGTTATAGTTAGGACCAAAGTTTCCATAGGAAAAGCATTTTTGTTTTGCCAATTACTTTGGCGCCACTTGCCAAATCTTCACAAAATTTACAATAAACTTCTCCTTTTTGGTGCAGCTGCTGTGTTAAAAGTTTTGTGGCGATCCGTCAAGCGGGGGCTGAGAAAAAAGGGGGGTCCCAAAACGTGTTTTCCCTCCGTTAAGTCTATGGGGATTTTTTGTTTTTTGAACACGACTACAGCCCAAACCGCTTAGGAATTACACCAAAGTTGGCAGAAAGCTGGTCCAGAAAGTGTGCTTTTTGTGATTTGGTGTAAATACGTTCAGTAGTTTCAGAGATATTTAAGTTTAAAAAATATAGATATCTGGTAGCCCAAAAACCTGCTGAAATGCTACTGAAATTTGATTGGCTGCCAACACTTTAACCAAGAAGTGTTGGTAGCCATCTTGGGACCAATATACATGATAGCACCCCATTGAAATGCATTGTAGTGAATGGCAGGTTTTGAGGGTCACGGAAAGGAGAACATATAAACAGTGATGACAGATTTTAGTTACAAAATATATCAATTGTTGATGAAACTGATCTAGCGCGAACCCAAATAATTGATCAGGGATAATTATTCAACAACATCATACATTGGCCCATACTCATTCACCCAAAATCCCTGATGCGCTGGTGTCAAGTTTGTTAACTTTTCTTCGACCTATTCCTGTTATTTATACACAAAATTTAAACATCTTGTAAATTTATTAGACTTTTCATCTACTTGGTCGATGGACCAATTAGTTGAAGAGTTGATGGCAATGGTAATTTCTCCGCAATAAAGGTTAACCTTTAGAAACCTGATTAAATGACCACAAACTCTCGGTGTGATTTAATAATTTTATCTAGCAATAATAAAACTTATAACGATCATATCCATAAACTCAAATACTGGAGACCTCATGGGAGAGAATAACAACTAATCACAGTAACATCAGAAATATCATTCAAATGCATACGTTGCACAGAGTGGATAGATGAAGAGACATTAGATACACAAGAATCGATCTCTTAAAAACCAAAACAATTTCGGAGGGGATAGATGAAGAGACAAAAGGCACACATCAAAGAAACAGCCAGGAAAAATATAATTTCTACAATGCTAAGTAGATTAAATACAAACCCGGAGGATCTGTAAGGGAAAACCACCACCCAGGCCTAGGCGGTAGTGAGGGACCCCTGAGCCAAGAGTCAGGGATCAAAGACTTAAGAACCAGGACAGGGACAGGACAGGACAGGAACATCTAGGCCTCACAGCTCACCGACGAAAACAGCGACGCTTCCCTCTCTCAGCCTACGTGACACTTGAAGCCCGCACACCACACCATCGGCTGCCTAAACCGCACCCCTAAAGTACCTATTCCTATACCCTAAAAGAACATGTCCGTCCCATAATAATGGCTAATTTCAAATTTTCTAGCTAAGGGATTGGTGGGATTCTAGGGGTGCAGTGTCACCCCACTATGAAATCATCTACGTTTGACTACACCATTGTTCTAAACAATTTTTTTATATAGTCATCAATTCCTCTTCTCTCCCATGAGAACATGTATCAACATTCTTTAACAATTTATTAAATTCATCAACTTTGGGTTCAATTCCCACGATGACACTGGCGTTGGCCGCTTGACAAATTTCCATGTCCTTCACCAGGTCATGTTTTTTTTTCAGCTTTGCTCAGCAGTTCAGTCATGTAGTCACGTGGTTCCCACTCGCTCTTTTGTTCACCCGCCCTTACTGTAGCTAACTTAATCATTATGGCGAACTCGTCCATTTCTAAAAGAACAGAAAAACAAACATTATTAATTATGTGATAATGTAATTTTTCACGGTTTACCCCCCATCTTAACTCTTCTTTATGTTAACGGTTAGTCTAGCATAGCTTTAGCAGAAAAATGGCATTGTTCATTAGTATAAAGCAACACACGCCATGCTTTTTACGAAAACACCTGCAGCCTTGCCATGCAAACCTCTTTGAATTCATTCAAAAACACAAAATTATTACATTTCCGGTTATTTACGCATTAGTTCTAGTTAGTTCATGCATTTTATAAAGCAGTCTTCCCACGTGTAGTGTAAATGTGCACATTAGTTGTTTAACACTACTTAGGGGCCGATTCCGATTCGGGCCGGAAATCTCTCCGACCGAGCCGGACCCAGAGAGATTTCTGACCGAATCGGACCCGTGCAGCCCGACCGAACGAGTACGATGCGTCCGTATGCTATCGGACTCGAGTCGGTCGGACTCCCATTGAAGTCAATGGGACCCGGTCGTACAACGCGTACGCGGGCTCCCATTGCCTCAATGGGTGCGAGGCGAACAAGGGCGCCCCCTACAGCGGGTACACTGCGAAGCGACTCGCGCCATACACGCACAGGTAGGGGGGACCCATGGGTCCCCCCTGTGTACGTCTCGCGCGGCTACGCGTACAGGGGGGTCCGACACGGACCCCCGAAGTACGTCTCCGACTGCTCTTTCGAGCCGGGCGGCGTGAGTCGATCGGAGTGGTCGCGGCGCGCATCGTACTTACCCGGCCGGGAAACGTCTCCATAGCGCGGTGCGAGTCGTGTCCATGCGAGTCGGTCGGATCGTGTTGAAGCTGCGTTCGAGTCGGAGATTTCGCGGGTGCCTGCATCGTACTCGCTCGGCCGGACCCGCGTACGATTCGGTCGGGAAACAGGGCTCCGTCTCCATTGCGTGGTGCGAGTCGAGTCCGTACGAGTCGGTCGGAGCAGTTCGGAGCCGGGAACGCATCGGTCGGGGATTTCGCGTACGCTCGCATCATATTTGCTCGCGCGGACGGGTGTTCGAATCGGTCGGAAACAGGGCGTCCAAATCGGATCCGGTAAAGCCGAATCCGATTCGGTGCCCTACCGGCCGAGATCGGAATCGGCCCCTTAGTCTTTTGGGTTTTCTCTTATGTTCTCATTTCAGTTCATCTCCTTGGTCTCTTTATAGTTCCTTTAAGGTGGTCTTAGTTTGTTCTCATCTTCCTTTTCAATATCACTACTGTCATGTTCTTCACTTAAACCTAAATTTTCAAATTCTTCTAGTTTAACATAGGTCCATTCAGGAGCTTTGTACTTTCTGCATGCAATTCTTGTTCTCTTTGATTTTCGGGTTGTTTTTCTTTTTGTGTTCTCTAATTCTGTTTGGCTTGAAACTTCATTACTTTGGTCTTTTTCCCAACCTTCTCTTGACTATTCTGTATTTTAGTCTTCTTGCTCCACTTGACCAAATGTCTCCCTTTCTAGGTCTTTTCTTCTGAATTATCTTTTCACCTTCTGTGTTTGCTTCACTATTTCTTTTGTTTGATCTTCTTTCTGTCTGTCCATCTCTGCTCCTTTGTATTTCTGTTTCTGTAGGTTCAGCACTTGCTTCTGATTCATCAACGAGTTCACCTTCTTCTAGCTCGTTGGTGTTTTCACTCTCCTTTGGTCCAATTTCCAGCTCAACAGCTGTTTCTCTTTCTCCTGGCTCACCGGCAGCCTCACCTTCTTCTGACTCAACAACAGCCTCTTTAATCCCAGTATCTGGTGCCCAATTTACTTGACTTGTGCTTGGCTGTTCAGCGTCAAAATGTTCATTAGAATCTGTCACTCCAGACTCCTCAGCTTAGCACACTTCAGCTGCTGGTACTTGGTTTTGAATTTCCAGTTGCTGTACTTCAGGTCTTTCAATTGGACTTGGGACTAAGCGGGTATGGCTTGCATGTATCCAGTTTGGCAAGCCAAAACACTTTACTGCTGTGGTCGTCACCAATGTGATCTGGTAAGGGCCGCTCCAACGGGGTTCTAGACACTTTTCCTTACGTGCTTCTTTACTAGTACCCACTCACCAGGATTCAAATCATGTGCTTGGTTCCGCTGTGTCGTTGTGGCATCTGCTCCAACCTGGCGGGACACAGAACGCACCAGGTCAGCCAGTCCTTTGCAATAATCTAGCACACGATCATCAGACATAGTCATCAGTTTGTTCGTAGGTATGTATGCTTGTCTCATGGCTCTTCCCATCAATACTTCATGAGGACTCAATCCAGTCTTTTTGTCAGGAATACTTCTAAAACTCATCAATACCAGGGGTAAACATCCGGCCACTTCAGTGTTGTGGATGCACATACCTTCCCTAATCTAGATTTTATTGGACCATTTATCTGTTCAACAATTCCAGAAGCCTCTGGTCGATAGGCACAATGCAGTTTTTGCTCAATTTGTAATGCTGCACATATCATTCGAATTATCTCATTATTGAAATGTAATCCCCTATCTGATTCAAAAGTGACTGGGAAACCAAACCTAGGGATTAGTTCTTTTAACAACAACTTAGCCACTGTAAGGCTGTCATTCCTTCTCGTTGGATAGGCTTCCACCCAGCGAGAAAACAAACAGACAATGACAAGGACGTACTTCAGCCCATTACATGGTGGCGATACAAAAGGGGATGATGGACGGAACGTTTGAGCCAATCAAACACTCACCCCCAGTCAACTGATCTGGGTTTAATCCATCATCATTCTTTAGCTCACTCCACCACCCCAGTTCAGACATGGCCATATGCAAATCAGTCTGACCCTGTGCCTCATGGGAACAGTCCAGCACGAACTGCCAAGCCATGTCTTCCCTGGACCGGAAACAAGCATCCTAGGACCGGTTTCTGGCATTCCAGCCGTCATCAGCCAGGCTTGCTTGAATCCAGTGGCAAAGTGAGCAAGGGACCCACGTCTGGGCATACCCCGCCAACTTAGGGCGAACAAAGCGATACAAAAGGGGATGATGGACGGAACGTTTGAGCCAATCAAACACTCACCCCCAGTCAACTGATCTGGGTTTAATCCATCATCATTCTTTAGCTCACTCCACCACCCCAGTTCAGACATGGCCATATGCAAATCAGTCTGACCCTGTGCCTCATGGGAACAGTCCAGCACGAACTGCCAAGCCATGTCTTCCCTGGACCGGAAACAAGCATCCTAGGACCGGTTTCTGGCATTCCAGCCGTCATCAGCCAGGCTTGCTTGAATCCAGTGGCAAAGTGAGCAAGGGACCCACGTCTGGGCATACCCCCGCCAACTTAGGGCGAACAAAGCGATAAAAAGGGGATGATGGACGGAACGCTTGAGCCAATCAAACACTCACCCCCAGTCAACTGATCTGGGTTTAATCCATCATCATTCTTTAGCTCACTCCACCACCCCAGTTCAGACATGGCCATATGCAAATCAGTCTGACCCTGTGCCTCATGGGAACAGTCCAGCACGAACTGCCAAGCCATGTCTTCCCTGGACCGGAAACAAGCATCCTAGGACCGGTTTCTGGCATTCCAGCCGTCATCAGCCAGGCTTGCTTGAATCCAGTGGCAAAGTGAGCAAGGGACCCACGTCTGGGCATACCCCCGCCAACTTAGGGCGAACAAGCGATACAAAAGGGGATGATGGACCGAACGTTTGAGCCAATCAAACACTCACCCTCAGTCAACTGATCTGGGTTTAATCCATCATCATTCTTTAGCTCACTCCACCACCCCAGTTCAGACATGGCCATATGCAAATCAGTCTGACCCTGTGCCTCATGGGAACAGTCCAGCACGAACTGCCAAGCCATGTCTTCCCTGGACCGGAAACAAGCATCCTAGGACCGGTTTCTGGCATTCCAGCCGTCATCAGCCAGGCTTGCTTGAATCCAGTGGCAAAGTGAGCAAGGGACCCACGTCTGGGCATACCCCCGCCAACTTAGGGCGAACAAGCGATACAAAGGGGATGATGGACGGAACGTTTGAGCCAATCAAACACTCACCCCCAGTCAACTGATCTGGGTTTAATCCATCATCATTCTTTAGCTCACTCCACCACCCCAGTTCAGACATGGCCATATGCAAATCAGTCTGACCCTGTGCCTCATGGGAACAGTCCAGCACGAACTGCCAAGCCATGTCTTCCCTGGACCGGAAACAAGCATCCTAGGACCGGTTTCTGGCATTCCAGCCGTCATCAGCCAGGCTTGCTTGAATCCAGTGGCAAAGTGAGCAAGGGACCCACGTCTGGGCATACCCCCGCCAACTTAGGGCGAACAAAGCGATACAAAGGGGATGATGGACGGAACGTTTGAGCCAATCAAACACTCACCCCCAGTCAACTGATCTGGGTTTAATCCATCATCATTCTTTAGCTCACTCCACCACCCCAGTTCAGACATGGCCATATGCAAATCAGTCTGACCCTGTGCCTCATGGGAACAGTCCAGCACGAACTGCCAAGCCATGTCTTCCCTGGACCGGAAACAAGCATCCTAGGACCGGTTTCTGGCATTCCAGCCGTCATCAGCCAGGCTTGCTTGAATCCAGTGGCAAAGTGAGCAAGGGACCCACGTCTGGGCATACCCCCGCCAACTTAGGGCGAACAAAGCGATACAAAAGGGGATGATGGGCGGAACGTTTGAGCCAATCAAACACTCACCCCCAGTCAACTGATCTGGGTTTAATCCATCATCATTCTTTAGCTCACTCCACCACCCCAGTTCAGACATGGCCATATGCAAATCAGTCTGACCCTGTGCCTCATGGGAACAGTCCAGCACGAACTGCCAAGCCATGTCTTCCCTGGACCGGAAACAAGCATCCTAGGACCGGTTTCTGGCATTCCAGCCGTCATCAGCCAGGCTTGCTTGAATCCAGTGGCAAAGTGAGCAAGGGACCCACGTCTGGGCATACCCCCGCCAACTTAGGGCGAACAAAGCGATACAAAGGGGGATGATGGACGGAACGTTTGAGCCAATCAAACACTCACCCCCAGTCAACTGATCTGGGTTTAATCCATCATCATTCTTTAGCTCACTCCACCACCCCAGTTCAGACATGGCCATATGCAAATCAGTCTGACCCTGTGCCTCATGGGAACAGTCCAGCACGAACTGCCAAGCCATGTCTTCCCTGGACCGAGGAAACAAGCATCCTAGGACCGGTTTCTGGCATTCCAGCCGTCATCAGCCAGGCTTGCTTGAATCCAGTGGCAAAGTGAGCAAGGGACCCACGTCTGGGCATACCCCCGCCAACTTAGGGCGAACAAAGCGATACAAAGGGGATGATGGACGGAACGTTTGAGCCAATCAAACACTCACCCCCAGTCAACTGATCTGGGTTTAATCCATCATCATTCTTTAGCTCACTCCACCACCCCAGTTCAGACATGGCCATATGCAAATCAGTCTGACCCTGTGCCTCATGGGAACAGTCCAGCACGAACTGCCAAGCCATGTCTTCCCTGGACCGGAAACAAGCATCCTAGGACCGGTTTCTGGCATTCCAGCCGTCATCAGCCAGGCTTGCTTGAATCCAGTGGCAAAGTGAGCAAGGGACCCACGTCTGGGCATACCCCCGCCAACTTAGGGCGAACAAAGCGATACAAAGGGGATGATGGACGGAGCGTTTGAGCCAATCAAACACTCACCCCCAGTCAACTGATCTGGGTTTAATCCATCATCATTCTTTAGCTCACTCCACCACCCCAGTTCAGACATGGCCATATGCAAATCAGTCTGACCCTGTGCCTCATGGGAACAGTCCAGCACGAACTGCCAAGCCATGTCTTCCCTGGACCGGAAACAAGCATCCTAGGACCGGTTTCTGGCATTCCAGCCGTCATCAGCCAGGCTTGCTTGAATCCAGTGGCAAAGTGAGCAAGGGACCCACGTCTGGGCATACCCCCGCCAACTTAGGGCGAACAAAGCGATACAAAAGGGGATGATGGACGGAACGTTTGAGCCAATCAAACACTCACCCCCAGTCAACTGATCTGGGTTTAATCCATCATCATTCTTTAGCTCACTCCACCACCCCAGTTCAGACATGGCCATATGCAAATCAGTCTGACCCTGTGCCTCATGGGAACAGTCCAGCACGAACTGCCAAGCCATGTCTTCCCTGGACCGGAAACAAGCATCCTAGGACCGGTTTCTGGCATTCCAGCCGTCATCAGCCAGGCTTGCTTGAATCCAGTGGCAAAGTGAGCAAGGGACCCACGTCTGGGCATACCCCGCCAACTTAGGGCGAACAAAGCGATACAAAAGGAGATGATGGACGGAACGTTTGAGCCAATCAAACACTCACCCCCAGTCAACTGATCTGGGTTTAATCCATCATCATTCTTTAGCTCACTCCACCACCCCAGTTCAGACATGGCCATATGCAAATCAGTCTGACCCTGTGCCTCATGGGAACAGTCCAGCACGAACTGCCAAGCCATGTCTTCCCTGGACCGGAAACAAGCATCCTAGGACCGGTTTCTGGCATTCCAGCCGTCATCAGCCAGGCTTGCTTGAATCCAGTGGCAAAGTGAGCAAGGGACCCACGTCTGGGCATACCCCCGCCAACTTAGGGCGAACAAAGCGATACAAAGGGGATGATGGACGGAACGTTTGAGCCAATCAAACACTCACCCCCAGTCAACTGATCTGGGTTTAATCCATCATCATTCTTTAGCTCACTCCACCACCCCAGTTCAGACATGGCCATGTGCAAATCAGTCTGACCCTGTGCCTCATGGGAACAGTCCAGCACGAACTGCCAAGCCATGTCTTCCCTGGACCGGAAACAAGCATCCTAGGACCGGTTTCTGGCATTCCAGCCGTCATCAGCCAGGCTTGCTTGAATCCAGTGGCAAAGTGAGCAAGGGACCCACGTCTGGGCATACCCCGCCAACTTAGGGCGAACAAAGCGATACAAAGGGGATGATGGACGGAACGTTTGAGCCAATCAAACACTCACCCCCAGTCAACTGATCTGGGTTTAATCCATCATCATTCTTTAGCTCACTCCACCACCCCAGTTCAGACATGGCCATATGCAAATCAGTCTGACCCTGTGCCTCATGGGAACAGTCCAGCACGAACTGCCAAGCCATGTCTTCCCTGGACCGGAAACAAGCATCCTAGGACCGGTTTCTGGCATTCCAGCCGTCATCAGCCAGGCTTGCTTGAATCCAGTGGCAAAGTGAGCAAGGGACCCACGTCTGGGCATACCCCGCCAACTTAGGGCGAACAAAGCGATACAAAGGGGATGATGGACAGAACGTTTGAGCCAATCAAACACTCACCCCCAGTCAACTGATCTGGGTTTAATCCATCATCATTCTTTAGCTCACTCCACCACCCCAGTTCAGACATGGCCATATGCAAATCAGTCTGACCCTGTGCCTCATGGGAACAGTCCAGCACGAACTGCCAAGCCATGTCTTCCCTGGACCGGAAACAAGCATCCTAGGACCGGTTTCTGGCATTCCAGCCGTCATCAGCCAGGCTTGCTTGAATCCAGTGGCAAAGTGAGCAAGGGACCCACGTCTGGGCATACCCCGCCAACTTAGGGCGAACAAAGCGATACAAAGGGGATGATGGACGGAACGTTTGAGCCAATCAAACACTCACCCCCAGTCAACTGATCTGGGTTTAATCCATCATCATTCTTTAGCTCACTCCACCACCCCAGTTCAGACATGGCCATATGCAAATCAGTCTGACCCTGTGCCTCATGGGAACAGTCCAGCACGAACTGCCAAGCCATGTCTTCCCTGGACCGGAAACAAGCATCCTAGGACCGGTTTCTGGCATTCCAGCCGTCATCAGCCGAGGCTTGCTTGAATCCAGTGGCCAAAGTGAGCAAGGGACCCCTTTTGTATCGCTTTGTTCGCCCTAAATTGGCAGTATACCAGACGTAGGTCCCATCTCACTTTGCCACTGAATCAGCAAGCCTGGCTGATGACGCGGATGCCAGAAACTGGTCTAAGTCGTTCGGTCAAAGCACTTGGCTGGCAGTTGGGCTGAACTGTTATGGCAGGGTCAGACTGATTATGCGTAACATGTCTAGACTGGAGTGAGTGAGCTAAGGAATGATGATGGATTAAACCAGATCGGTTGACTGAGTGTTGATTGGCTCAAGTCCGTCATCATCCTATGCGGCCTGTTGAGCCCTAGCCAGACGTGGGTCCCTTGCCCTTTGCACTGGTCAAGCCTGGCAGCGTACTCGAACGATCCTAAGCTGTCGTCGGAAGACTGGCGGCGGTGGCTGGACTGTTCCCATGCAAGTCAGACTGATTGCATATGGCCATGTGAACTGAGTGGTAGTGGCTAGAGTGATGATGGATTAACCCAGATCAGTTGACTGGGGGTGAGTGTTTGATTGGCTCAAAGCGTCCGTCCATCATCCCCTTTTGTAACGACTTGTTAGCCCTGGGCGGCGGTATGCCTAGACGTGGGTCCCTTGCTCACTTGCCACTGGATTCAAGCAAGCCTGGCTGATGACGGCTGAGTGCCAGACCGGTCCTAGGATGCTTGTTTCGGTCAGGGAAGACTTGGCTTGGCAGTTGGCTGGACTGTTCCCATGAGGCACAGGGTCAGACTGATTTGCATATGGCCATGTCTGAACTGGGGTGGTGGAATGAGCTAAAGAATGATGATGGATTAAACCCAGATCAGTTGACTGGGAGTGAGTTTGATTGGCTCAAACGTTCCGTCCATCATCCCCTTTTGTATCGCTTGTTCGCCCTAAGTGGCGGGGTATGCCCAGGCGTGGGTCCCTTGCTCACTTTGCCACTGGATTCAAGCAAGCCTGGCTGATGGCGACTAGAATGCCAGAAACCGGTCCTAAGATGCTGTTTCCGGTCCAGAAGACTTGGCTTGGCGGTTCGGGCTGGACTGTTCCCATGAGGCACAGGGTCAGACTGATTTGCATATGGCCATGTCTGAACTGAGGTGGTGGAGTGAGCTAAAGAATGATGATGGATTAAACCCAGATCAGTTGACTGGGGATGAGTGTTTGATTGGCTCAAACGTCCGTCCATCATCCCCTTTGTATCGCACTGTTAAGCCCTAAGTTGGCGGGGGTATGCCCAGACGTGGGTCCCTGCTCACTTTGCCACTGGATTCAAGCAAGCCTGGCTGATGACGGCTGGAATGCCAGAAACCGGTCCTAGGATGCTGTTTCGGTCCAGGAAGACTTGGCTTGGCAGTTCAGGCTGGACTGTTCCCATGAGCACAGAGTCAGACTGATTTGCATATGGCCATGTCTGAACTGGGGTGGTGGAGTGAGCTAAAGAATGATGATGGATTAAACCCAGATCAGTTGACTGGGGTGAGTGTTTGATTGGCTCAACGTTCAGTCCATCATCCCCTTTTGTATCAGCTTGTTCAGCCCTAAGTTGGCGGGGTATGCCCAGACGTGGGTCCCTTGCTCACTTTGCCACTGGATTCAAGCAAGCCTGGCTGATGACGGCTGGAATGCCAGAAACCGGTCCTAGGATGCTTGTTTCTGGTCAGGGAAGACTTGGCTTGGCAGTTCGGGCTGGACTGTTCCCATGAGGCACAGGGTCAGACTGATTTGCATATGGCCATGTCTGAACTGGGGTGGTGAGTGAGCTAAAGAATGATGATGGATTAAACCCAGATCAGTTGACTGAAGTGAGTGTTTGATTGGCTCAAACGTTCCGTCCATCATCCCCTTTGTATCAGCTTTGTTCGCCCTAAGTTGGCGGGGTATGCCCAGGCGTGGGTCCCTTGCTCACTTTGCCACTGGATTCAAGCAAGCCTGGCTGATGACGGCTGGAATGCCAGAACCGGTCCTAGGATGCTTGTCTCCGGTCCAGGGAAGACTTGGCTTGGCAGTTCGGGCTGGACTGTTCCCATGAGGCACAGGGTCAGACTGATTTGCATATGGCTATGTCTGAACTGGAGTGGTGGAGTGAGCTAAAGAATGATGATGGATTAAACCCAGATCAGTTGACTGGGGGTGAGTGTTTGATTGGCTCAAGCGTTCCGTCCA
Organism: Calotriton arnoldi; assembly: GCA_963921515.1. Taxonomy (NCBI): domain Eukaryota; kingdom Metazoa; phylum Chordata; class Amphibia; order Caudata; family Salamandridae; genus Calotriton; species Calotriton arnoldi. The sequence continues at coordinate 64,113 of CAWUFW010012456.1, forward strand.
TCATCCCCTTTTGTATCGCTTTGTTCGCCCTAAGTTGGCGGGGGTATGCCCAGACGTGGGTCCCTTGCTCACTTTGCCACTGGATTCAAGCAAGCCTGGCTGATGACGGCTGGAATGCCAGAAACCGGTCCTAGGATGCTTGTTTCCGGTCCAGGAAGACTGGCTTGGCAGTTCGGGCTGGACTGTTCCCATGAGGCACAGGGTCAGACTGATTTGCATATGGCCATGTCTGAACTGGGGTGGTGGAGTGAGCTAAAGAATGATGATGGATTAAACCCAGATCAGTTGACTGGGGGTGAGTGTTTGATTGGCTCAAACGTTCCGTCCATCATCCCCTTTGTATCGCTTGTTCGCCCTAAGTTGGCGGAGTATGCCCAGACGTGGGTCCCTGCTCACTTTGCCACTGGATTCAAGCAAGCCTGGCTGATGACGGCTGGAATGCCAGAAACCGGTCCTAGGATGCTTGTTTCGGTCCAGGAAGACTTGGCTTGGCAGTTCGAGCTGGACTGTTCCCATGAGGCACAGGGTCAGACTGATTTGCATATGGCCATGTCTGAACTGTGGTGAGTGAGCTAAAGAATGATGATGGATTAAACCCAGATCAGTTGACTGGGGTGAGTGTTTGATTGGCTCAAACGTTCGGTCCATCATCCCCTTTGTATCGCTTGTTCGCCTACAGTTGGCGGGGTATGCCCAGACGTGGGTCCCTTGCTCGCTTTGCCACTGGATTCAAGCAAGCCTGGCTGATGACGGCTGGAATGCCAGAAACCGGTCCTAGGATGCTTGTTTCGGTCCAGGGAAGACTTGGCAGGGTTCGGGCTGACTGTTCCCATGAGGCACAGGGTCAGACTGATTTGCATATGGCCATGTCTGAACTGGGGTGGTGGAGTGAGCTAAAGAATGATGATGGATTAAACCCAGATCAGTTGACTGGAGGTGAGTGTTTGATTGGCTCAAGCGTTCCGTCCATCATCCCCTTTGTATCGCTTTGTTCGCCCTAAGTTGGCGGGGTATGCCCAGACGTGGGTCCCTTGCTCGCTTTGCCACTGGATTCAAGCAAGCCTGGCTGATGACGGCTGGAATGCCAGAAACCGGTCCTAGGATGCTTGTTTCCGGTCCAGGGAAGACTTGGCTTGGCAGTTCGGGCTGGACTGTTCCCATGAGGCACAGGGTCAGACTGATTTGCATATGGCCATGTCTGAACTGGGTGGTGGAGTGAGCTAAAGAATGATGATGGATTAAACCCAGATCAGTTGACTGGGGGTGAGTGTTTGATTGGCTCAAACGTTCCGTCCATCATCCCCTTTGTATCGCTTGTTAAGCCCTAAGTTGGCGGGAGTATGCCAGACGTGGGTCCCTTGCTCACTTTGCCACTGGATTCAAGCAAGCCTGGCTGATGACGGCTGGAATGCCAGAAACCGGTCCTAGGATGCTTGTTTCGGTCCAGAGAAGACTTGGCGAGTTCGGACGGACTGTTCCCATGAGGCACAGGGTCAGACTGATTTGCATATGGCCATGTCTGAACTAGGGTGGTGGAGTGAGCTAAAGAATGATGATGGATTAAACCCAGATCAGTTGACTGGGGTGAGTGTTTGATTGGCTCAAACGTTCCGTCCATCATCCCCTTTGTATCGCTTTGTTCGCCCTAAGCTGGCGGGGTATGCCCAGACGTGGGTCCCTTGCTCACTTTGCCACTGGATTCAAGCAAGCCTGGCTGATGACGGCTGGAATGCCAGAAACCGGTCCTAGGATGCTTGTTTCCGGTCCAGGGAAGACTTGGCTTGGCAGTTCGGGCTGGACTGTTCCCATGAGGCACAGGGTCAGACTGATTTGCATATGGCCATGTCTGAACTGGGGTGGTGGAGTGAGCTAAAGAATGATGATGGATTAAACCCAGATCAGTTGACTGGGGTGAGTGTTTGATTGGCTCAAACGTTCGTCCATCATCCCCTTTAGTATCGCTTTGTTCGCCCTAAGTTGGCGGTATGCTCAGACGTGGGTCCCTTGCTCACTTTGCCACTGGATTCAAGCAAGCCTGGCTGATGACGGCTGGAATGCCAGAAACCGGTCCTAGGATGCTTGTTTCCGGTCCAGGGAAGACTTGGCTTGGCAGTTCGGGCTGACTGTTCCCATGAGGCACAGGGTCAGACTGATTTGCATATGGCCATGTCTGAACTGAGGTGGTGGAGTGAGCTAAAGAATGATGATGGATTAAACCCAGATCAGTTGACTGGGGTGAGTGTTTGATTGGCTCAAACGTTCCGTCCATCATCCCCTTTGTATCAGCTTTGTTCGCCCTAAGTTGGCGAGGGTATGCCCAGACGTGGGTCCCTTGCTCACTTTGCCACTGGATTCAAGCAAGCCTGGCTGATGACGGCTGGAATGCCAGAAACCGGTCCTAGGATGCTTGTTTCCGGTCCAGGGAAGACTTGGCTTGGCAGTTCGAGCTGGACTGTTCCCATGAGGCACAGGGTCAGACTGATTTGCATATGGCCATGTCTGAACTGGGGTGGTGGAGTGAGCTAAAGAATGATGATGGATTAAACCCAGATCAGTTGACTGGGGTGAGTGTTTGATTGGCTCAAACGTTCCGTCCATCATCCCCTTTTGTATACGACTTGTTCAGCCCTAAGTTGGCGGAGGTATGCCCAGACGTGGGTCCCTTGCTCACTTTGCCACTGGATTCAAGCAAGCCTGGCTGATGACGGCTGGAATGCCAGAAACCGGTCCTAGGATGCTTGTTTCCGGTCCAGGGAAGACTTGGCTTGGCAGTTCGGGCTGGACTGTTCCCATGAGGCACAGGGTCAGACTGATTTGCATATGGCCATGTCTGAACTGGGAGTGGTGGAGTGAGCTAAAGAATGATGATGGATTAAACCCAGATCAGTTGACTGGGGGTGAGTGTTTGATTGGCTCAAGCGTTCCGTCCATCATCCCCTTTTGTATCGCTTTGTTCGCCCTAAGTTGGCGGGGTATGCCCAGACGTGGGTCCCTTGCTCACTTTGCCACTGGATTCAAGCAAGCCTGGCTGATGACGGCTGGAATGCCAGAAACCGGTCCTAGGATGCTTGTTTCCGGTCCAGGGAAGACTTGGCTTGGCAGTTCGGGCTGGACTGTTCCCATGAGGCACAGGGTCAGACTGATTTGCATATGGCCATGTCTGAACTGGGGTGGTGGAGTGAGCTAAAGAATGATGATGGATTAAACCCAGATCAGTTGACTGGGGGTGAGTGTTTGATTGGCTCAATCGTTCCGTCCATCATCCCCTTTTGTATCGCTTTGTTCGCCCTAAGTTGGCGGGGGTATGCCCAGACGTGGGTCCCTTGCTCACTTTGCCACTGGATTCAAGCAAGCCTGGCTGATGACGGCTGGAATGCCAGAAACCGGTCCTAGGATGCTTGTTTCCGGTCCAGGGAAGACTTGGCTTGGCAGTTCGGGCTGGACTGTTCCCATGAGGCACAGGGTCAGACTGATTTGCATATGGCCATGTCTGAACTGGGGTGGTGGAGTGAGCTAAAGAATGATGATGGATTAAACCCAGATCAGTTGACTGGGGGTGAGTGTTTGATTGGCTCAAACGTTCCGTCCATCATCCCCTTTTGTATCGCTTTGTTCGCCCTAAGTTGGCGGGGGTATGCCCAGACGTGGGTCCCTTGCTCACTTTGCCACTGGATTCAAGCAAGCCTGGCTGATGACGGCTGGAATGCCAGAAACCGGTCCTAGGATGCTTGTTTCCGGTCCAGGGAAGACTTGGCTTGGCAGTTCGGGCTGGACTGTTCCCATGAGGCACAGGGTCAGACTGATTTGCATATGGCCATGTCTGAACTGGGGTGGTGGAGTGAGCTAAAGAATGATGATGGATTAAACCCAGATCAGTTGACTGGGGGTGAGTGTTTGATTGGCTCAAACGTTCCGTCCATCATCCCCTTTTGTATCGCTTTGTTCGCCCTAAGTTGGCGGGGGTATGCCCAGACGTGGGTCCCTTGCTCACTTTGCCACTGGATTCAAGCAAGCCTGGCTGATGACGGCTGGAATGCCAGAAACCGGTCCTAGGATGCTTGTTTCCGGTCCAGGGAAGACTTGGCTTGGCAGTTCGGGCTGGACTGTTCCCATGAGGCACAGGGTCAGACTGATTTGCATATGGCCATGTCTGAACTGGGGTGGTGGAGTGAGCTAAAGAATGATGATGGATTAAACCCAGATCAGTTGACTGGGGGTGAGTGTTTGATTGGCTCAAACGTTCCGTCCATCATCCCCTTTTGTATCGCATTACATGGTGGCAGCTCAATAAAATCAATTTGAAGTCTTGTAAAAGGACCTCCTGCTTTCCCAATTACACCCCAATTTAAAACTGTTTTTCTTCCAGGATTTTGTTTTTGACATATGGCACACCTTTGACATAAACTTTCTGAGATGGCCCTGAACTTTGGATTATACCATGTCTGCTTGAACAGTCTCACCATTGCATCCCTTCCGATGTGTGTTTGTCCATGATACATCCTGGCCATATGGGAAAGTAAAGAATCTGGTAATACTGGTCTTCCATCGTAATAAACCCAAACCTCATCTTCTGCATTTTTCCTACAGCCTGTTCTATTCCACTCTTCCTTTTCCTCATCACTGACTTCTCCATGCATTTGCTTTATTTCATCCCAAGTCTCAAATGTTGTTGAGTACATAAGGTGGCATTCGGTATTTCCCTTTTCAATTGACCTGTTTATGGCCACTGCATTTTGCGCACAGTAACGCGCTAATTGGTCCGCATATCTATTACCCTTTGTCACATCATCATCTCCTGATTGATGTGTTTCACATTTTACAACGGCAATTCTTTTTGGTAACTGCAAAGCATTCAATAATTCCTTTACAGTTTTTCCATTACAAATTGGGGAACCTGAGGAAGTCAAAAATCCTCTTTGCATCCATATTTGACCAAAGTCATGTACGATACCAAATCCGTACTGACTATCGGTGTAGATGGTTACTTTTAGACCTTTTTCCAATTTACATGCTCTAAACAGAGCAATCAACTCTGCAACTTGGGCGGATTTTACCCCATTCAGGCAAGATGCTTCTAATGCTCCTGATACAGTGCAGACAGCATAACCAGCACACAGTTCACCCCTTTTATTTCTCAAACATGATCCATCCACGAACAATTCACAATCTGGCCTTTCTAACGGTTCATCCTCTATATCCGGACGGGGTTTAGTACAAAGTTCTGTCACTTCCAGACAATCATGTTCTGTTTCTTCTTTCACTTCCTCACATCTTGAATCTGGCAACAATGTGGCTGGATTCACAGTAGTGCACCTCACCACTGTCACATTTTCAGCGCCTAGAATCACTCTCTCATATTTAGTCAGCCGACTAGATGTCATATGTTGAGTCCTATTGCGAGTTAAAAGGATCTCAACAGAGTGTGGTACAAATACCTTTACAGGGTAACCCATCACAATTGCTTCACTTTGCTCCAAACTTACACAAGTGGCAGCTACTGCTTTCAAGCAGCCTGGCAATGCTGCAGCCACTGAATCTAGGGTGGCAGAAAAATATGCCACCGGACGTCGAGCCATTCCGTGTTTCTGAGTTAAAACTGCAAGTGCACATCCATCTCTCTCACAACAATACAATGCAAATTCTTTAGAATAATCCAGCATTCCCAAAGCAGGTGCTTGACAAAGACTATTTCGCAATCTTGAGAAAGATTCCATACTCTCTTCATCCAACACGATTGGATCTTTCACATCCTTTCGTGTCAACCTCTGTAGAGGTTTTGCAATCAATGAGAGACCACAAATCCACTGTCTGCAATATCCAACCATTCCCAAAAATATTCACACTTCTTTTTGATTTCTGGGTGGATTCATTTTCTTAATCACACTGATTCTTTCTGGCGTCACCCTTCTGACCCCTTTTTCAATTTTGTGACCTAATATATTGAACTTCCTGTTTACAGTATTGCAATTTGGATGGTGATACTTTATGTCCTCCTTCTGCTAAATGGTTCAATAAAGCAATTGTGTCTGTCACACATGCTTCTCGTGTTTTTGATGCCAGCAGTAGGTCATCAATATATTGAACCAAAACAGAGTTTCCAGGCATGACCAAAGTCTCCAAACACTTTTTCAAAATCTGATTAAAAATTGAGGGACTTTCAGTATACCCTTGAGGAACTCGGCACCAGGCCAAGATTCGGTTTTCAAACCGGAATGCAAATAAATTTTGACTTTACGGGTGCAAGGGAATGGAGAAAAATGCCTGACACAGATCAATAACAGTGTGCCATTCCGCATCACAGGGAATTTGATAAAGAATTACTGCTGAATTTGGCACTATTGGACAACATGGCACTACAATTTTATTCACCTTTCTCAAATCTTGTACTATTCTATATTTCCCATTAGGCTTTTTGATTCCAATAATGGGCGAATTACAGGGACTGCTCATTATTTTCTTTAAAATTCCCTGTTCAATCATTTGGTCAATCGCAGGTGTGACTCCTGCTATTACTTCTAGACTCATTTTGTACTGTGGGGTATTTGGATATATATCACCATTTTTTACTGGAATCTGGATTGGATCCATATTTGTCATTAATCCAATCTCTTTTCCTGTAAAATCCCACACTTCTGATCTCACTGTATCTTTTAACTCTTCAGGCAAATCTTCATCAGTGAGGAGTGAATATAATTCACTCACTTCTGATTCTCTTTGGGCCATCAATACTTTGTACTCAACATCCTCATCTGGTGTCATAGAAGCAACACCATCTGGTGTACAATAAATGGTGCAATTAATTTTGCACAGTAAATCTCTGCCCAAGAGATTTACGGGACTGGAATCACATACCACAAACCGATGCATGTCTTTGAAGTTTCCAATATGAACTTCTACCGGGGCTGTGACAGGAGTTCTAATCTGTTTATTTGCAATGCCTACAACTTGATAGTTTCTCCAGAGAGGGGTAGGTTTGGAATTTCTGCTGCTCTCACAGTAGAACGGGTAGCACCAGTCTCCAACAAGAAGGTGATATCTTTACCTTCTACCTTTCCATCAACAAATGGACCTGACTGATCTACCTCTAAAGATGCGCCAAGTACGCACTCTTCCTCCCCCTTCAGGCACCGTCCTTGAGACGAATCCGAATCACTCTCACTACACCGTACCAAATATTGTGGAACCAGTGGATTCTTACCAAACTGCTCTCCTCTGTGGAATCCAGGACTTGCACTGTACATCTGCATATGAGCATTCACATTATGGTACATAGGAGGTTGTGGCACCTGTAACTGTGGAGTAACTACCTGCTGCTGCTGCAGTTGATTCCCAATCACCTCATTCTGCATCTGTGGATTTAAATTTTGATTTACTTCATTGCCCTTTTGTCCATTTCTACACTCATTCTTCCACTGTCCAATTTTTCCGAACGCATGACAAGAACATTTCTTTTTAGCTTCTTCTTTACTCATTTTAAATTTTCCTTTACCTCCACTGTTTACCTGACCAGTCTGATTTTTACTTTGTTGTCCATTACTATTTTCCTGTTGCTGTTCTGCCATCTTCACTTGAGCCCACATCATTTTCTCTTTCAACTTTTTAAGTCTTGAATCAATGTCATCACTACAATACTTTGCATATCTCAAAATTTCGTCTATTGACTTACATTGCCAGCAGAGCATATGCTGCTGTATCATTGCACTAATCTCTGGTTTCAATCCATATACAAATCGATACACAAAATGTCCCATATCTTTGTCACCAATATTCTCAAACCCACTGTACTGCTTAAACACCTGTAACAATCTCTCATAATATGCATGCACCGACTCTTTGGGCTCTTGGGTTGTCCTGTCAATCTTAACCCAATCTGTTTCTTTAGGAAAAATCTTCCCTTTCAAGAAGGTAATCACCTGATGGTACTTTTTCATCACCTCTTCAGATGGTGCACCTGTTCTTGCATCTCTGGGATATTCATCCTTAGGCCAATCAACAGTAATCTTACATTCTGTCCACAAGTCAGCTAATCAATCAATCAATCAATCAATCACGGCATTTATAGAGCGCGCTACTCACCCGGGAGGGTCTCAAGGCGCTGGGGGAGGGGGTAAGTTACTGCTCGAACAGCCAAGAACTAGCTAGAACCACTATTTCAAAAAGCCCATCTAAGTCCCTCAACAACACCTTTGAGACTTTTACAAATCTGTCCACTTGCTTGTACCATTCAACTGGCTTCTCTCGCAATCTGGGAAAATCATTAGTGAATGATAATATGTCTTGTCTAGTCCAAGGTACATGAACATATCCACCACCTGGAACTTCTCTCATCGGACATACCCTTTCAACTTGCTCGTTTTCTTTCAACGGAAACATGGAAGTTCCCCTACCCGCAGTTTCTTCCTTCTTTTTCATCCACTTACTCCTCCATCGTTCTAGAGTTCCCCATTTCTTCAGTAACTTCATTAACTCTTTTATCTGCAATCTTTTTCCTGATATATTCAAACTCTCCAAATCCTTGTCAGTAAAAGCCATTCTGTATGTCCTTTGTAACATCTTCGATTTTTCTATATCTACACCAAACTCATTAGCAACCTCTGATAATTTCTCATGGAACTTCTTTGCTCTCCATGTAATACTTTTACACAAAAACAACAACTCTTCTTCACTATAAGTCCCTAATCTATCTGGACTAACTGTTCCAATAATAATTTCTTCTAAATCTACTTTCAATTGACTTACATTTATACTCTGTGGTTGGGCTTTTGTTTTAGTCATTTCATTTATCCAATGAGTTAATTCTTCTGGAGAGGGACTTGCTGAATTCTCTTTTACTGGAGTAATGTTTGGCCCTAATTTCCTTGGGTCTAGTTGAATACTTCTCCTCGGGGTTTCCGTTAATAATTCATCAATCGGTAAATCTAACAGTGTCGTATTTTGGTCATTTTGTCTATTTTCATTCGTTGCTGACACTATTTCACTCCTTACACTACTTCTTGGAACTGACAACGTGTGTACGTTAGGCAAAGTTGATTTTTCTCCAAACAATGGAACCACAGGACCAATTGTCACCGGTACCGTCAAAGCTTCTGCATTCAAATTTAACTGATTTAATTTCTGTACTTGTTCCATTCTAGCCTTGTTTAACAAACTCACTTCATTTTCTCGCACCCTTCTAGCCATTTCGGTAACTTGGGGAGTCAATGGGGTTACCATTTGTGGGGCACTTGGAGTCATTTCTCCTGAGTTTTCTTCATATGGCGGAGGCCTTTTAGTCATAATGTCTTCTAATAATTCATCATCAGACTCATATAAGCCCTCTCCGAACGTTTCTATATTTTTCCTTTTCTCCTTACACTTGGTACCTGTCTAACTCTCTACCGTCAAAACTGGATATAGACCCTCGGTCACTAACGCTCTTCTCCATCTTTTCATCTGATCTTCTCGCCTCTCGAATGGATATCTAGGCATGAAACCTCTGAATCTCCTACCACTTCGATCTTTTTCTCGCTCATAAGCTTCTACTTCCCATTCCTCCAACGCTTCATACTGAGTAAGTCTTGGATTTGACTCTAGCATGTTCATCCTAGCTCTCAAATTCTGCAAAATTCTCTCACATTAAATGTTCCAAATTCCGGAAAAGCTAACATTCCATCATCCTTCGTATAGTTCATCCAAACACACGTATGATAACCTCGCTCCATCATCATATAAGAAGCAGGCGTTTTTGGGGGTGGAATGGGGATTCCTTCTCTCGTCACAATTTGTTTGTCTTTTTTAAAGAAATTCTTTATAGTTTTTAACAAACCCATTCTCAAAATTCTTCTTTATTAAAGTCTGTTCTCAATAATAACTCAACCAAAATTTCTCCGTATTTCTCTCCTCCCTATTCGTTAGATTCTATCCTATACCAGCGCGACTCACACCAACCAACCAATCAGACCTCTGTTCTCTCTCACTGTTTGTCCAATGCTAGCGCGGTCTTTTGTGACGTCAGTTTCTACTCCTTCGACTGACCCTCCCTTTACAATCTTAACTCGATAGACGCCCGCTGCTCCGACCAATACCAGCATGGCACTCTGTGACGTCAGTATCACTCCTTCTACTGACCCCTCCTTTACAAAATTTGACGGCAATATTTTTCTGAGATTTTCTTAATCAAAGTTCTGTTAGTAACAACATAAAAAAACAATGCTACCTTGTCTGTTCCACTAAATATAGAGATAGTCTTCACTTTTCCAACAGATCCTTACACTGCAAGTAACAATAACGACCAGCGTTATCGCACTTCTCTAACAAGCTCCGGGGAGACCTATTACTCCTCTAGAGATAAAACCGAGGTATCACAAGAGGACCTTTTGACATACAAAATGGGTGTCCTGTTACTTTTCCCGAAGATACTGCCAGAGTTTCAAAAGGGACCCTTCGCTATTTCGCTATTTCAGACACTCTCCTTACATACAAAATTTTCCCTAATTATAACACTGACAGTCCTACCTAGCTTTTCAGTATTATTTCCAACAGACAAAGTACTTCTGCAGTGTGATTTCTTTACCACACTCTTCTTCTGCCTACTTCAGGCAAATTCCTTCCCGGGATTCCTCAGGCAACTCCGTACCTGTACTTCTAGACAACATAAAACATGACGCTAACTCTTTTTGTTAAACATATAATCAATATTCAATAACCATTTACCAAACTAATCAATAATCAAACCATCACTCTGCTACCAAGAAACTGATCCAGCGCGAACCCAAATAATTGATATGGGATAATTATTCAACAACATCATACATTGGCCCATTCTCATTCACCCAAAATCCCTGATGCGCTGGTGTCAAGTTTGTTAACTTTTCTTCGACCTATTCCTGTTATTTATACACAAAATTTAAACATTTTGTAAATTTATTCGACTTTTCATCTACTTGGTCGATGGACCAATTAGTTGAAGAATTGATGGCAATGGTAATTTCTCCGCAATAAAGATTAACCTTTAGAAACCTGATTAAATGACCACAAACTCTCAGTGTGATTTAATAATTTTATCTAGCAATAATAAAACTTATAACGATCATATCCATAAACTCAAATACTATATACCTCATGGGAGAGAATAACAAACTAATCACAGTAACATCAGAAATATCATTCAAATGTTTACGTTGCACAGAGGGGATAGATGAAGAGACATTAGATACACAATAATCGATCTCGTAAAAACCAAAACAAATTCGGAGGGGATAGATGAAGAGACAAAAGGCACACATATCAAAAAAACAGCCGGGAAAAATATAATTTCTACAATGCTAAGTAGATTAAATACAAACCCGGAGGATCTGTAAGGGAAAACCACCACCCAGGCCTAGGCGGTAGTGAGGGACCCCTGAACCAAGAGTCAGGGATCAAAGACTTAAGAACCAGGACAGGGACAGGACAGGAACATCTAGGCCTCACAGCTCACCGACGAAAACAGCGACGCTTCCCTCTCTCAGCCTACGTGAACCTTGAAGCCCGCACACCACACCATCGGCTGCCTAAACCACACACCTAAAGTACCTATTCTTATACCCTAAAAGAACATGTCCGTCCCATAATAATTGCTAATTTCACATTTTCTAGTTAAGGGATTGGTGGGATTCTAGGGGTGGAGTATCACCCCTCTATGAAATCATCTACTTTTGACTACACCATTGTTCTAAACAATTTTTTTATATAGTCATTAATACCTCTTCTCTCCCATGAGAACATGTATCAACATTCTTTAACAATTTATTAAATTCAACAACTTTGGGTTCCATTCCCACGATGACACTGGCGTTGGCCGCTTGACAAATGTCCATGTCCTTCACCAGGTCACGGTTTTTTTTCAGCTTTGCTCAGCAGTTCAGTCATGTAGTCACGTGGTTCCCACTCGCTCTCTTGTTCACCCGCCCTTACTGTAGCTAACTTAATCATTATGGAGAACTCGTCCATTACTAAAAGAACAGAAAAACAAACATTATTAATTATGTGATAATGTAATTTTTCGCGGTTTACCCCCCATCTTAACTCTACTTTATGTTAACGGTTAGTCTAGCATAGCTTAAGCGGCAAAACGGCATTATTCATTAGTATAAAACAACACACGCCATGCTTTTTACGAAAACACCTGCGGCCTTGCCATGCAAACCTCTTTGAATTCATTCAAAAACACAAAATTATTACATTTCCGGTTATTTACGCATTAGTTCTAGTTAGTTCATGCATTTTATAAGGCAGTCTTCCCACGTGTAATGTAAATGTGCACATTAGTCGTTTAACACTACTTACTATTAGTCCATATTAAAGGGTGGTTCGGTTGAGCAGGTTTCTTTTAGCGAAATCCTGCTCCATCAGTACCATACTCATTTTAAGAATAGTGGTGTGTTCGAAGGTGATTTTTCATTTTGAAAAAGCCTTCTGCTGGGATTTCATGATTCATTTGAGAGAAAACTGTTTTCTCATGATTTTCCCATAGAGGTTATCGAAGGTGCTCCAGAAGGTAAAATGCAGAGCATATTTTTTGTAAATTCACACTATCTTCCTCAGCCATATGAAAATGAAGTCTGACATTCTCAGTAAATCATGTACTTCCATCAGGGGCATCCTGTCAGTTGATTCCCTTGTGTTCTACTGCAGCCTCCCAGTGTGTTCTAAAGAACAACTAGAGCGCTAACAGTGTTACTTATGATAAAACTACGGCACACTTGGAGCCATTTTGATTGAATCAAACTGGTAGAACTTAGAACATTTAATTTAGTAAGGAACAATATGAGGGGGTTCAGTTTGTTGTAGAAATTATGGTTAGTGATGTAGAAAGAAAAAATTAGGACACATTTTAAGTGAGTTCTCAAATATCTTCCTCTTCAATTTCACTAAAACATTCAGACATGCAGACTGAAACTTGCACTTTCAATACCAGCAGCATATTGCCAGTTAACTCCCTGGTGATCAGCAGCTTAACTATAGTGTTCTAATGAGCAACTACAGGGCTAACTTCTGAATTTATGCCAAATTGTGGAACATCTGAACGCCATCTTGATAGAATGGAAGTAGAAAACTGAAAGAATTTTCTAATGAGAATATTGCAGTAATTGAGGAAATCAGGGAACTACATTACAGATAATTCTCCCAAGATGTCCACTAGAGAAAAAAAGAGCCCACATATAGCACAAATATCACCAAAATGTAGCCCAAGTATAGCCCAATGTCAGAAGTGCGCAAAACACATTTTATTTTGTTTTTTTTTAGTATTATATAGCGCAGACTTGGCCCGAAAGTATTGGAGTGCATTACATGAGCTTCATTACTCAAGGACACATTCATTTTGTTTTTAGGCATAGTCAGATTGAGTGATTTGTCCAGAATCACAAGATATTGAGCTGACGCGGAAACTCGAACCTAGTTCCCCAGGGCAGGTGGGAGAGGACGTGCAGCAGAGAAGACCATGCATGGCAAGCAGGAGGGTTAGTGGCAGCACAATGGCCATGGTGGGCAAGAGGGAGGGAACAGGGGAATGTTCAAAGGACCATGAAGGACAGAAGGGAGCGGTAGGGGCTGGACACACACAAAAGAGGGCAGGGGAAGGGGCTTCACAACAGACCACGCAGGGCAGGCAGGAGGAGCAGTTGACACAAAACAGATCATGGAGGGCAGAAGGGAGTGGCAGCAAAATAGACCATGGAGGACAGGAGAGAGGGGATGGGGCATGGAACTTGGAACTTGGACAGGCAGGGTGGAGGTGGTAGGGACATCTGACCATGCTAGGCAGGTAGAAGGTGCAGTGGCAGCTCAACAGGATAGGAGTGTGTCAGATCCATGGAATATGGTGGGCAGAGAGGAGGGAGCAGGGGCATGCACATAGGCATTGGAGGGCAAATGAAAGGAGAGTAGGGACAGCAAGCTAAGCACAGTGGCTAAGCAGGAGGGCAATAATGAGGCATAGAATTGGGCAACGAAGGGCAGGAGGAGTGGTAGGGGACATCAAGCTTAATGGGGGTCAGTGGCAGCTCATCAGACCATGCAGTGCAGGAAGGAGGGGGCATGGACTCGGACAACAGAGGCTCCACTGGAGCACTGGAGTACTGGAGCATTGTGATTGGCTTAGGGGAGGGAGCCTGGCTGCCATCTTCGTGTTCCTGTCAGAGGCAGGAGAGCAGGAGCAGTGAAGACGCGGGACCCGTACCGGAGGAAAGGTAGGTTTAAATTTTTTAATTATTTTATTGAAACCCCCACCCGCGAGCCATGCCGGCCGCGGTGAACAGACAGAATATCGATGGAGAAATATTGAGTGCCATGAATATTGAGTCAAGGTTATCGAGGGTGTAAAATATCGAGGTAAGTTTTATCGTTGTTAAAAATATCGATTTTTGTGTAATTTAGAAATATTGGTTTTGAAAATATTGATGTAAAAAACATTGTAAATAATATTGACTTTGTTTTTTTTTGTTTAATGTTTAAAATCTATTTTTAATATTTTAGTAGTACTTATTTCTTATACATAAATTTACTTTAATGTTAAAATGTATGTTTTTAATGTATTTTCACTTATTTTTAGGAGCTGGATGTTGGGTTTATAGGGGATAAGGGTGGGGAGTAATTTAAAAATATTTGTTTAAAGTATTTTTTATTTTTCAAATTTTATGTACAATTTTAGGAGCGGGATGTTGGGTTTATAGGGTATAAGGGTAGGGAGCAATTAAAAAATGTTTTTTAAAGTAATTTCTCAAATTTTTATAAAAATATATTAATGAAAAATTAGAAAGAAATCCTAAATAATAAATTTACAATTGAAAATGTAAAAAATATTTTGAAGTTTTTGTTCTAGTGGTCTAAATATTTTCATGTAAGAAATATAACAATTATTTAAATTATTTTTTTAAAATGTAAAAAATATTTAAACAAAAATGTATAGTTAAAATTATGGAGGTCATTACAATAGCGATCCGCCCGCTATTTCCCTCCGCCCACCACACATGACTTTGTCCGCCCACCATCGTAATGGACCCCTATGTGTTTATTTTTATGTACATATTATTTTTATTGTGTTTTTTTTACAAATGTTAAAAAATATTGAGAACATTTTTATTTATTTTTTTATTTTTAAGAATGTAGAAATTTAAATATTTTAAAAAATCTAGGCAAATGTAGAATTAAAAATTTAAATTTATTTTATTTTGGATAGAAAAATAAATACAATTTTATTTTACATTTTTAAAATTTTTGAAAGATTTTAATTTATAATATGTAGTTTTTTAAATACTTTTTTGGGTTATTTTCTAATGTTCTTAACAATATTTTTAAAATGTGTTACATTTTTTAATTTGATAAATATTTGTATATTTTTATGAATTTGTTTTTTTCAAAAGTTTGGAAATTGTTAATTTTTAATTTTTAATAAGATTTACATTACCTAGCAATTTCCCTGAGTGTATTTGTTTTGGAGTTTAAATAGTAATTTTACTTTAGCAAAACACTGCCACATCTCCCTGCACCTGCGCACACTCCACTGGCTCCCCGTCGAGGCGAGAATCACCTTCAAGATGCTCACCCACGCACACAAGGCCCTCCACGGCACCGGACCAGCATACCTCAACAGCCGACTCAAATTCCACGCACCCCAAAGGACCCTACGATCAGCCCAGCTCTCCTATGCCGTGGTGCCCCGCACCAGAAAGACCAGATCGGGAGGCCGCTCCTTCTCCTTCCTCATGGCCAAAGCATGGAACGTCCTTCCACTCCACCTCAGACAGACAACATCGCTCCCCATCTTCGCAAGAAACCTCAAAACCTGGCTCTTCGACAGACCCCCTCCTTGATGGAATGGAACCTGCACCCCCCCCACCCCTAGTGCCTTGAGACCCTTACGGGTGAGAAGTCGCGCTTTAACAAACCCCTGATTGAATTTGTGTATTGTCCAGCACTTTCCCTGAGTTAAGTTGTTTTGAAGTTGGAATACTAATTTTAATTTGTTTATTATGCAGTATTTTCATTGGTTTTAGTTTGTTGAGTTTTGTTGTTTTGGAGTTTAAATAGTAATGTATTGGGGTTTATTATCCAGCACTTTCTCTGAGTTTAGTTGGTTTTGGAGTTGGAATAGTAATTTTGTATATTTTATTATTCAGCACTTTCCCTGAGTTTAGTTGTTTTGGACTTGGTATAGTAATTTTTTTATGGTTTATTATTCAGCACTTTCCCTGAGTTTAGTTGGTTTGGAGTTGTAATAGACATTTTCATATTTTATTATGCAGCATTTTCCATGAGTTTATTTGTTTTGGAGTTGGAATAGTAATTTTGTATATTTTATTATCCAGCACTTTCCCTGAGTTTAGTTGGTTTTGGAGTTGGAATAGTAATTTTGTATATTATATTATCCAGCACTTTCCCTGAGTTCAGTTGGTTTGGAGTTGCAATAGTAATTTTCCATGGTTTATTAACCAGCACTTTCCCTGAATTTAGTTGGTTTGGAGTTGGAACAGCAATTTTGTATATTTTATTATCCAGCACTTTCCCTGAGTTTAGTTGGTTTGGAGTTGCAATAGTAATTATTTATGGTTTATTATCCAACATTTGCCCTGTGTTTAGTTGTTTTGGAGTTGGAATAGTAATTTATGGTTTATTATCAAGCACTTTCCCTGAGTTTAGTCGTTTTGGAGTTGGAATAGTAATTTTTTATGGTTTATTATCCAGCATTTTCCCTGAGTTAATTTGGTTTGGAGATGGAATAGTAATTTTTCATGGTTTATTATATAGCATTTTATCTGACATTATACGTAAATTTCACAGAAAAAGGGAGACGTATGTGAGTTTTTATTGTTAACATTTTTATTCACAAAAAATGTATTTATTTTAGCTGTTCACAATTAAATTGTTTTTATTTTTTTATTTTACAATTTTTGAAAATAATAAAAAACAAGATTAACACATTTCAATGTTAATTTTAAAGAAAAGTAAACATTTTATTACATTTGTTTTTAGATATCTTTAATACATTTTAGATAATTTTATTTTATAATAAAATTATATAATATGTATTTTACATTGTTATAGTTTGTACATTTTTTTATTATTTAGTAAATTAGATATTATTATTTTTATAAAATAATATTTAATATATTAAATAATTAAAAAAAAAATCCAAAAATATATTTTTGTATCATATGTTTTTTCACTCAAACATTATTATATTGTTTGCACATTCACAATAGTTTTCTTGTAATTTTATATGTTGAAAGTATGTACATCAAAGAAATATACATTTTAATATTTATTAAATATTGTATTTTATGTTTTGTGTTAATATAATATTTAATATATATTTTATAATTTTTGTGCTTTTTTGTATATTTGTATATATTTTTTGCAAAATATAAAAATATATATTTAATTTTTGGATTTTTTGAGTAGTAGAGTGTTATATAGTATTAGTTATGTGATGTTTAATTATGTTATGTTGTATTTAATGTTGTAATTAATGTCTGTGGGTTTGTATGTGTTAATGTGGGAGGCTGTTGTTTTTTTGTTGTTGCAGGTTTACCGTTTCGATAAGCTATGGTGCTGAAGATGCGGTTTTTTTTAAGAAAAGGAAAATGTATTTTGTTTCTTTTAAACAAATTACCTTTTTAAATTTCCTTTTATTTTTCGGGTTTGTTGGAGCGTTTTTTTTTTACTAATTTTCGGATTTTTGAGGGTTTCGTTATTGAGAGGATTGCGTTGTTGGCGCCTTTTTTGTACAGTTGTACTTTTACATTTTTTGGGGGTATTTCTTTTTTAATGGATTCGTTTTAAATACTAT
The DNA here is from genome assembly GCA_963921515.1 of Calotriton arnoldi. Taxonomy (NCBI): domain Eukaryota; kingdom Metazoa; phylum Chordata; class Amphibia; order Caudata; family Salamandridae; genus Calotriton; species Calotriton arnoldi. The sequence continues at coordinate 81,922 of CAWUFW010012456.1, forward strand.
GGATTTGTTTGTTTTTGAGGACCATCTACTGCGACAATACTAGAAGTTATTTTTAATTATTATGGGGCCTATTACGATGGCGGTCGGAAAACCTCCCCGACCGCCATGGTAACGAGAAAAGACCGCCGGCAAGGCCCGCGACATAACCGCCGGTCGTATTAGGGGTGGGCGGAATTTGCGTAGTCGCGCTACGCAAAGCTCCGCGAAATGGTAAAAAATCTCCGCGAGCACGCAAAAGTTCAGCGAACACGCGGAATTGCTTGTTCCGCCCGTTCGCGATGCTTTTTTCCTGTTCGCGAATGCTGTTTGCATGCTTGGGGAGAAATATCTTGCGAACACGCATTTTGAAAGCGCGAACAAGCAAAAAATTCTGCGAAGCCGCGGATCGCGGAATTTTTGGTAATTCCGCGTTCTCCACAGAACGTGAAATTACCCAAATTCCGCAAGCGGAACGGAATTTACCGCCCAGGCCTAATTATGATGTTCCTTGCTCGAAATCCGACCGCTGCGGTCGGATCGCGGGCTTTAACATTGCGGCGGTTGCCGATGCACCCAGCACTGCCGCAATGTCAAAAGGAGCATGTCTTGCATCTCTCTGCACTGCGTGGCAGGCACTGCACAGTGCCTGCCACCTGGTACAGGGACATGTAGGGGGGACCATGGGTACCCCCCAGTGCACCCACACCCCCCACAAAACATTGGGGGCCTGCAACTGGCCCCCGGAAGACAATCACTGCATGCCTTTCTATGGCGGATGGCGGTCTGACCGCTGAGGAAAGGCTGGCTACCGCTGCCATCATAATCCTGCCGGCAGAGCCTGCCCTGCACCGCCACCATTATCCCGGTCCTTCTCCGTCTGCCAGGCAGGAGTGCGGATGGCAACCGGCAGAAAAGCGGCGGTCGGAATTTCCCACTGCCGCGGTCACCACCACCATCCTAATCTGACCGGCGGTTTTCTGGCTTGCGATCGCGGACGGATGTCCGCCGCAGGTCCGGCGGTTGCCACCGCCGGCCGGGAGGCTGTCATCCGACCGACATCGTAATAGGCCACTATGGGTGGGAAATGTTTTTTATTAATATTTTGTTTGCTTGTTTCTTTTTTATTTTAATAATTATATTATGTCATATATTTTCATGACATAATTATAATTATTAATTTAAAAAAGAGTAGAAATATGTTGTTTAATTGTTTTGTAATTTTTAAATGCTGCATGGTGTTTGCTTTTGTCTTATGTTTAAAGTATAGATTTGGCTATTGTGTCTAGGTATTCTAGTCCTTTGGTGTTTGGGTAGAGTCTAGTTTTGTGCTGTAGGTATTCGTACATTGTTTTTGTTTGCTTACTAAGTTTAGGACCTATTTTAGTGAGGGATTGTTGTAGCCTTAGTTCTTGATAACTTTGTTCTTTTTGGATGGCTTCTATTAGTTTGTGGAAAGTTGGTTGTCCTCTTCATATTGTGGCTTGGAAGGCATTATGCCATCCTTCCACTGCGTTATTTGTCTTAGCTTTTTGTGCTAGGGTGCTTTCATAGACATTCCACCAGGGGGTTTGGAATTTGGGTTGTCTTCGGTGCCTTGACCTATGTTGTCTTCCTACCCAGGTGTCTTCAAAGTAGTCAAGCAAGGGTGTTAGTTTTGCTTCATTGGCTTGGTAGAAAGGACTTTCAATAAGTATATTATAATGGTTGGCTACTTCTGTTGTTGGTACATAGGCCAGGGCTATTAGTTTTTTTATTTGGTAAGCAAAGTTGCTGTTCGTGGCATAATCTATACTTAGGGTAGATTTTTGGAGATGTATCTATATATTTTGATTGAAATGATAATAGCAACTTTGTAGTGCAGTATGTGGATATATTTTTAAAATTGAATGAATCATTGCTTGCTTGAAATCTATTATTATTTTTTGTGGGAAGTAGTTTTCTGTCTGTTGTTTAATTATTGTTAGGAGTTCTATGTAGGCAGAATTTTGGGGCCTATTACGATGGCGGGCGGAGACACGACGCGGTGCCGGCGGTGGCCTTAACACCCATTTACCGCACGCCGCCAGCGGTCTTCACGCCCGCCATAATAGGATGGCCACACATTGCACATTTCCCGCCAGATGCGGTGCGACGCCGACCGCCATCAAAGTGCGCCCGCCACCGCGGCGGAGTGAGCCAATCACCACACACCGCCGTGCGGAATGACGTCCCGTACGCCGAAGATATCACGATGCCGGAAACAGGGCAGTGCACCGCGACGGAGAAACCGCACAGCGAAAGACGGCGGAGACATCACAGCGGAGACAGAAAAGAAACACCCGGGACACACCGCGATGGATCCTGCCCTACACGCCTTCCCGGTGCTGAACATGATCCACCACCTGCAAGTTATCCACCGCCGCGGACGCCTCCGCAGGTACATACAGACACAACAGTGCAAGTAACACAATACACAGCTCCAGGGTTGAAAAACATCGCATGGGAACACCACACACCCCTGTGGGGACAGGCACACAGCCATCACTGCACACACACATGTCCCACCTGTCACAAAAACATCTCGCCACATACTGCCCACCCATGTACCGCATTCATGAACAAATGTCCCGGTCACGTCACCGCCGCGGTCAGTGTGCATGAAACCATGCACACAACGCAGAGCACAGGGCCAGCGCATGCCAAGGGCACCGTACAAATCGCACAGAGCCACAACTCCATCCACAACACACCAGCTACCTCCCTGAAGGGACACAACATGTGCCTCACAAGTGCCACTCCTGCACAACAACCACACAACTACAGCCACACCATGCCCCACGTCCCAACAACTGCATATACAGCCACAGCAGGACCCTTTGCAAAGGAACACATAGCACAGAAGCCCAGGCCCCACCCAACACACCCCACAACAACATCACACACAAGCCAAGAACACTGAGGCCAGGCACAAAATGTACACACACACAGATGAGGACCAAACACTTCACTGCACACACTACCTGACAAGTCACACACACACACACCACCCTGACTCACAGCTACATACACACACCACATGCCAGCAGTAATGGAGGACAACATATAGGAAAGCCAAAGTGAGGTGCCCACAAATGAAGGGCAGTGACACAACCATCAAGCATGTGTGATGCACATGCAAGACAAGACACATGTGAGAACACACACAGCCCATCACAGCACACATGGCTGACACAGTCAGTCAACACAATCCACGGTCACCCCAATGCAACAACTCCTGGAGACAGCAAGGACACCCATGTATAGGCACAGGGATGTAAGGAAGGCCCTGAACTCAAACACTGACCAGCCACACATAGGCATCCAAATACTGGACAAGACAATGTCTGCTGCACAACACACAGGGCCCAGTGATACACTACATGACATCCAAGCACAAGTAGGATATGTCACACATACCTCCTCCCACAACAGCAACACACAATACTGCCATGTGCACAAAACACAACCACAGGGCTAAACAAGTACACATACAGGCACACCACTCCAGGGTCACACATGGCAGTAGTTGACAATGCAGGTGCACACACATCCACAGTCACAACAAAGTCACCCCCTTCACACCATACACTTCTCCACCACCCAAGTGCACACATGGGAAGTAAGCCAATGGACCTGGATAACTCATCACCACAAGATGTCCATACACCAACACTGATTGGCACACAGAAAGGAAGCTCAAACAGACCCCATGACCCTGGCCTGCCTGCCTGTAAGCCTGTGCCCAAACTCCCACCCTGTGCTGCCATTGCCCACAAACCTGACATGTGTCCACCATAGATAACATGAGCCAAGAAGGAAGATGACTACAAGATTTCATTGCCAACCACCTGCACTGCACCCATAAGTATCACAGTCAGGTAGAAATGAAGTGCCTCCCACCCCTGCAAAAAAATAAAATGTGACACAACCCATTGGCAATGTCGAAGTGGCATACTGAGCCTGTGACACAGTAAACCATGCACACACAGAAACAACTTTATTCAGGAAGGACACTGACACAACTCACTGCAGGATCAACTGTGTTTATTCACAATTTGCATATTGAGACAACAAATTTGGGCAACAGCAAAGCCAGTGGGCATTTCAATATGCACAGCATTTACATGAGAAGATGCACAGGCAGGGGGCAAACAGCAGTGAACCACAAGGCAAGTACAATGTGCAGAGTAGTTACATGAGAAGCTGCACAGGCAGGGGGCACACAGCAGTGAACAACAAGGCCAGTGGGCAGGACAAAGTGCAGAGTGAGTCCATGAGAAGCTGCACAGGCAGGGGGCACACAGCAGTGAACAACAAGGCCAGTGGGCAGGACAAAGTGCAGAGTGAGTCCATGAGAAGCTGCACAGGCATGGGGCAAACAGCAGTGAACCACAAGGCAAGTACAATGTGCAGAGCAGTCACATCAGAAGCTGCACAGGCAAGGGGCAAACAGCAGTGAACAACAAGGCCAGTGGCCAGGACACAGTGCAGGTGAGTTACATGAGAAGCTGCACAGGCAAGGGGCAAACAGCAGTGAACAACAAGGCCATTGGCCAGTCCAATGTGCAGATGAAGTCCATGAGAAGCTGCACAGGCAGGGGGCACACAGCAGTGAACGACAAGGCCAGTGGGCAGGACAAAGTGCAGAGTGAGTCCATGAGAAGCTGCACAGGCAGGGGGCAAACATCAGTGAACAACAAGGCCAGTGGCCAGGACACAGTGCAGGTGAGGTACGTGAGAAGCTGCACAGGCAAGGGGCAAACAGCAGTGAACAACAAGGCCATTGGCCAGTACAATGTGCAGATGAAGTCCATGAGAAGCTGCACAGGCAGGGGCACACAGCAGTGAACAGCAAGGCCAGTGGCCAGTCCAATGTGCAGATTAAGTCCATGAGAAGCTGCACAGGCAGGGGGCACACAGCAGTGAATGACAAGGCCAGTGGGCAGGACAAAGTGCAGAGTGAGTCCATGAGAAGCTGCACAGGCAGGGGGCAAACATCAGTGAACAACAAGGCCAGTGGCCAGGACACAGTGCAGGTGAGGTACATGAGAAGCTGCACAGGCAAGGGGCAAACAGCAGTGAACAACAAGGCCATTGGCCAGTACAATGTGCAGATGAAGTCCATGAGAAGCTGCACAGGCAGGGGGCACACAGCAGTGAACAGCAAAGCCAGTGGCCAGTCCAATGTGCAGATTAAGTCCATGAGAAGCTGCACAGGCAGGGGGCACACAGCAGTGAGCAACAAGGCCAGTGGGCAGGACAAAGTGCAGAGTGAGTCCATGAGAAGCTGCACAGGCAGAGGGCACACAGCAGTGAAACACAAGGCAAGTACAATGTGCAGAGTAGTTACATCAGAAGCTATACAGGCAATGTATGCAACTCTACCATGCCATGCCCAGCAACAGAGTAATGGGCCTGACAATGGGCATCACACGCACCCCTGTGGACAGACAGGTGTGTGAGGGTGACCACCACTCAGAAGGGGCTGTCTGTCGGACTTGGAGCTGACTGTGTGTTGGGGTCAGTTGGAGGACTGCCCTGGGCAGTGGGAGTAACAACTGTGGAAGAGCCAACTGTGCATGTGGTAGCTGGGGGGCTGCTTGGACCAGGTGGGGTGGTGGCCCGGGGAGGTGGACTCATGCCCTGGTGAGACACAGTGTGTGCCGGAGATTGTGGAGGGGTGCCTCTCCACTTCTTGGGGATCCTGAAAGGCTTCCCTGTCTGGGGATTGAGGGGAACTGGGGCAGACACAACAGGTGACCCCAACACCAAAGCTGATTCTGGTGTGGATGGTGACCCCCCTCTGGGGACATGCTGGAACCTGCTGTGCGCTTGCCTGGTGTTTGCCGCCGCCCTGCCTCCCTCTGTCCACCAGCTTTGCCCCCTACAGTGTCCTCCCGTGCTGGCTTCACAGGGCTTGGGATGGGAGTGGAGGTCAAGGATGGATTATCCATGGGGCCCTCATCCTGTGTAATGTTTTCAGGCAACACCTTCTCAGTGTGTGTGTAAACTGTCTTTTTGCCTCTGCGAGACGTCTTTGGGACAGGGGAGTCTTTGGCAGGGGAGGAAGGTGAGGCCTGTGACCCTGATGCTTTTTTCTTTGCTTTGTGGCCCTTGCTGTCGCCTGATGGGCTTTTCTCTCTGCGCTCTGGGGTGGCCTTACTCTTATGTGGGGATGGTGTCTGCGCCCTAGTACGCTTGGGTTGCTGCTGCTCCTGTGTGCTGCGGGTTCTGTATCGGGACTTTGGGGTCCGTTGGGCATTGTCACTGTCGTCAGAGGTGCACAGTGACATGGGGCCGGACCGAGTGCTGGGAGCCGCTCCCTGACAATGTGCCTGTTGCAGGGCTGCTGTCACAGTTGATGACAAGGACTGCACAGTTCGGTGTAGCCCACCTACGTCGGAATGTAAGCCCTCCATGAAAGCTATAACCTGCCCCAACTTTTTGTCGTGCTCTTGGAAGGCATTGAGAAGTGCTGTCTGCCCCACACACAGCTGGTGCAATAGCTCGACTGCTTCTGCACTGAGGGCCGCAGGGCTGACATGGGCTGGGGCAGCTGTGCCTGGGGTGAAGGTGACTCTTCCCTTCCTACTCGTGCGGACACGGGCAGCACCAGTGGAGGTTGAAGGGAGGCTGGGCACTGGACACTGTGTGGCGGAAGAGGAGGCAGAGTCCCTGTTCCCTGTACCCCCCAACATGGATGTGTCACCACTGGCGTCAGATGAGGTAGAGCTTTGTGTCTCCAGCTGTGAATCCTCTAGCAGACTCCTGTCCCCCTCCTCGGCGCTGGTCACATCTGTGTCAGTCAGCTCCGGTGCGGCTGTTGCAGTGGAAGCCTCACCACTGGTGTCCGTCCCCTCTCCCTCTGCACATACGGGAGCTGCTGCATAGGAGAGAGAAGTACTGTGAGATGAGTGGCATCAACAGAACTAACACGTGCCAATACATCTGCATCCTAGAAAGAGGTGTGCAGCACATTGCATGCCACCCTGTGCACACATATATCTTGCCACCCAAACTTTCTACACAACGGTGCATGTCCGCCACACGTCCTGCCATAAGTGCCCCAGGTGATTCACACAGCACACCATCCTGCAGTTGGCTCACATCAGACACAGCCCCAAAATGGCCTGTGCACACACACTGTCCCGATGTTGGCAAGGATGAACACCACGACATGGTGCACATCACCTACATGTGTGGAGCAGTAGGGGACCACACAGACTACAACATACCAGCCCACAATGACCCTGCACACATGCCATCCACCATATCGAGTCCATGGGCACATCTACTGTTGCACATTGGCCTCAGATGTCTGACTGGCAGACATCTGAGGTCTGGAATTGCACGCATTCATTGAAACGCATTCACAGTTGGCACACTGGCATTCCCATCCATCAGAATTCACACACTACCCCACAGCAGAAGGTACCTGAAGGCCACAACTCCAAATGTAAGAGAGATGCACAGTGCTAAAACTCACTTCATGAAGCGCCATTTGGGCAAAAGCATGGCACATACACCCAGCACAGAGGCCACTCACAAAACATTGCACCACACAACCAACGTCACACAGCTGACAATTTGCAAACTCTGTAGACACATGCACCCACTCCCAGCCAAAGGCAGCCTGCAACACATACTCACCCCTGGCTCGCTGCTGATGCTCCTTCAGTCGTCTGTCCAGCTCAGGTTGTGTGACAGCCAGGATGCGGGCCATTAGTGGTGTCACGCTGCGCTTAGCCAACCTGCCAGTCCGAGGGAGCAGCCCCAGCGTCATCTCGGCCACGTTCTTGCTCAGCCGGCAGATGTCGTCCCACCTTTTATGACAGTGGGTGCGCCTTCGGTTTGACACACCCAGATCCCGGACTCTGGAGGCAATGGCCCTCCACACGGCTTTACGCTGGTGGACCTTCAGCTGCAGGCACGGGAGACAAGAGGGGTGAGGTTCCAGTGACACAGTGCACAATAACAACACAAGGAAAATGCAGTAGCACGACAGTGACTCATCCAAAACTCCAGCTACAACTGTCACATAGCCAACAATTGCTCTGAACATGGTGCAATGTCATTGGTCAATCAGACGTACAGGCATGCATGTTCGATGGTGGACACAGCACCTCCACATCCCATTCACATGCAGGATACCAACACAGCAAGCAACGTGTAGTCTGCCTGCAGCTACTGTCTGCAGTTACCTACAACTACACATAGAGAAGATAGCAAAACATGTGTCATGTTGTTGGACTCACTGTGTCCAACACTGCGCATACCTAAGTGTCCTAGCCCTGTGAAAGCCTCACTGTGTGCTGGAACTCACATAGAGTGACAACAACTGTCATACACACACCCTTCTCCCTTGCCTGCTCCTGTGCAATCTACATGGCAGAGATGGGACTTAGATGAAGAGGCGTGAGACAAACACACATGGTACACACTGTACATGCAGTGATGTGGACATGTGGCATTCGGTGGGGACTGTGCAGGGTAGGTCGACTGACACTGAGTGGGTTAATTGGGAGCAACACAGCCATTCACACAAACGCTAACTGGCCAGACTCCTGCATCACCAAAATGCAGCTGCACTGTATGGCTGACACTACAGGACATGTCCCTCTATTCAGGATAGGCATGCAGGGTAACGTGTGAAAGAGCCCACCAAGCCCTTCCCGCTGTAGCAAACATGATAGGCAGTGCATGTCAGAGCCCCACAACCACTGACACATACCGAAGCACCTCCGCCCCACGTGTGCACACCCTGCACTCTCACTCACAGTCTGGGAGACTTACCACGACATTAGGGCCACCATAAAGCTTTGGGTACTGTGCAAGCACCCCGTCTACCAGGACCCCAAGCACCTCACTGGTGAAGGGACTGGCACGGATCTTCTGAGTCCTCGACATCACAATGGACATGTGGCAGCAGCAGCACGTTGAAGGTGGCAGTCAGCAGTCCCTTGAGGCAGCAGGTGCAGGGTGGCAGCCAGCAGTCCCTTGAGGCAGCAGGTGGAGGGTGGCAGCCAGCAGTCCCTTGAGGCAGCAGGTGGAGGGTGGCAGCCAGCAGTCCCTTGAGGCAGCAGGTGGAGGGTGGCAGCCAGCAGTCCCTTGAGGCAGCAGGTGCAGGGTGGCAGCCAGCAGTCCCTTGAGGCAGCAGGTGGAGTGTTGTCAGTCAGCAGTCCCTGGTAGCTGTGGGAATGTGGTGCGCCCTCCCACACATATATAGGCCCCTGGGGCTGTGTCAGTGGTCCCAGGGTGCTGCAATTGGTGTACCAGGTCTGCCTCATTCAAATACATCCAATGTCCGCCTCCGCGGTGGCGGTGCACGCCTACCGCGATTTTCAAACTCGCATCAGGCTACCGCGAGGCTGCTTCCCATTGGCTGCAGGGGCATGGTCCATGCCGGTGACACACCGTAGGATGCATGTGCGCGCTACCGCAGTGGTGCATCTTTTGAATGCCGAAGTGACCGCCTCCGCGGAGGCGGTGCACGCCTACCGCGATTTTCAAACTCGCATCAGGCTACCGCGAGGCTGCTTCCCATTGGCTGCAGGGGCATGGTTCATGCCGGTGACACACCGTAGGGTGCATGTGCGCGCTACCGCCGTGGTGCATCTTTTGAATGCCTCCAGTGACCGCCTCCGCGGGGGTGGTGCACACCTACCGCGATTTTCAAACTCGCATCAGGCTACCGCGAGGCTGCTTCCCATTGGCTGCAAGGGCATGGTCCATGCCGGTGCCACACCACAGGGGCCAGGCGGTAGGCACCGCCATATATCTGCCAGACAGTGCCTGGAGGGACCGTGATTTGGGTTGCGGTGCATGGTGACCGCCATTGTCACATACAAATCTGGCGGTGTCACCCGCGATCGTGCCTGGGTTATGGGCGGTGCCACACCACAGGGGCCAGGCGGTAGGCACCGCCATATATCTGCCAGACAGTGCCTGGAGGGACCGTGATTTGGGTTGCGGTGCATGGTGACCGCCATTGTCACATACAAATCTGGCGGTGTCACCCGCGATCGTGCCTGGGTTATGGGTGGTGCCACACCACAGGGGCCAGGCGGTAGGCACCGCCATATATCTGCCAGACAGTGCCTGGAGTGAGCGTTAATGGAGTTGTGGAGTAGCTGTGCTGCACCTAACGTGTCCTCCAGCTCTCTGCATAGGCCAACATGTACAGTGCCCAGTGTCTCAACAATTGAAGGGTCCTCATGAGGGCAAATGCACAAAAGGGACATGTCACTCCATGTCACCAACACATACCATATATGGGACGCCAGTACATTGCATGGTCACATACACTCGCACATGTCACATGTGCTGTGTAATGAAATGTAGACTGTCCAGTTAATGTGTTGCATAGCATATGTAGATAATGGTCAATGTCTGTGTGTGCAATGTAACGCACACTGTCGTCTCATTTACTGAACTAGGGGCATCAGCAACTGGCACATTGTCCAATGCACATGCACACACGTGTCCCCCATGCTCAGCTGGTGGTCAGTGTGTAGTTGAAGTGTGCCATGTGCAACCTGTATTGGTAGGTGTATCAGGGCCAGCAACATGGTGTGTTCGGGTAGTATTGCTTTTAGTGACATATGCTGGGGGTCATACTCACAGGTATGCACACATTTCTGTTAGTACATCACACTGTGCATGTGGATGAGCCGGAGGGGTGCACAGATGATTGCTGCTGGTAAGGGGACAGGTGTACGAGTAGTGTGCCTGATGTGTACCTACTTGTGAAGTGCCCTGTCGGTTAATGGTGCATGTTGTAAGACTTGGGAATGTGTCTGTAGAAAAAATTGATGTGATGCACATTTCATGGTCTTCTGCATTGACATCTGTGCACTGTGATCTGTCCAAGAGGAGGAGGCACAATATCCATCGTCCGTTCACAGTCCTGGCAGACATGGAGAATGAGGATATAATCCGCAAATTCAGGCTGGACCGACAAACCCTGCAGAACCTATGTGCCATGTTGGAGCCCCACCTGCAGCCACGTCGGACATATCCAACAGCTTTCACCGCAACTTCTAAGGTGATGGCATGCCTGCATTTCTTTGCAACAGGCTCATTCCAGCACACGGTCGCACGTGCAGGCAGGATGTCACAGCCGATGTTCAGCATGGTGCTGAGGGATGTTCTGTTGGCCATGATGCTGTACAAAAACAGATATATCCATTTTCCCAGGGGGCCTGAGTTGGTGGCTGTGAAGGGCGATTTCTATGCCCTTGGACATATCCCCCATGTCATTGGTGCAATTGATTGCACACATGTTGGGCTTGTGCCACCACAGGCACATGAACAGGTTTACCGCAATAGGAAGCATTCACACTCGGTAAAGGTTCAATTGGTGTGCCTGGCGGACATGATCATCTCACACGTGTGTGCCAAGTTTCCCGGTTCAGCCCATGATGCCCACATCTTGCGCAGCAGCATCATTCCTCAGTTGATGGCCAATCTGCTTCCTGAGAGTGCATGGCTTGTGGGTGAGTATGCATAGTGGATTAGAGTGGTGTGTGTGTGTGACATGCTGTTGTGTTGCATTTTGGGACTGCAAGGTTAATCTGTGTCTCTCACACCCAGGTGACTCGGCATATCCAAACCGCCCATGGTTGCTGAGCCCATTGCGGAACCCCGTCACGCCAGCTGATGTGCGATACAATGATGCCCATGGGAGGACACGGCGTGTGATAGAACGGACATTTGGTCTCCTAAAATCAAGATTTCGGTGCCTGGACCGTACTGGGGGTGCCCTTATGTACTCGCCAGGGAAGGTGCGTCAGATAGTGGTGGCATGCTGCATGCTCCACAACCTGGCCATTCGCAAGGCAATACCCCTGATCCTGGATGACAATGATGAGCAGCCAAGGCCGCCGCCTGCAAATCAAGCCGGATCCAGTGACGAGGGCAGTGGAGAGGAGGAAGGGGTCGACATGCGTCGACAGCTCATCACCCGCTACTTCACTTGAAGGTGAGTGACGATGTAGAAGGGACGAAATGGTCTGATGGTGTTGCTGTTGCTGTGTGGGTGTATGTGAGCTTGCTGACTGCAGCTTGGTGTTGACTCATTGCTGCCTGCCAATGTATGTGTGATTGGTTAATGTGATACAGATTGTCTCTATGGTGACTGTTGCTCTGTGTAAAGTTTGTAGATCTGAGTACCTTGTTGACAAGTGTTGTGTGATGTATGCAATGTCACACCCATACAAGTGACTATTGTTCTGCGGTTTTCCCTAGGTCCCTTCAGCATCTCACTTGTTACCTACATTCCATTTCCCTGGACCATGTCCTACACGGTGAAGGTTGCACATCCTGTATTAAAGACGGAGCAGACACAACAACATGTGTGTAAGGTGTATTTATTTACAACTGTGACATGCGAGGGTGGAGAAAATGTGAAGGGGGGAATTGAAGAAGTGAGTTGACAGTCATGGTAAATGAGATACTTGAGTAGTCCCCACAATGATGTGGAGACCCAGTCCAACAGATGGATGCCATTCACATGGCAGTGTGGTGAAGGATAGTCCAAAAGGTCAATGCAGTGGTGCTGTGGTCTGCCATCATGGCTGGTTCGGGGACTAGCGTTTGGCAGGTGCTTGGGCACGTGAGTCCCCCTGGCCTTTCCTTGGACGGCCCCTCTTGCGCTTCACTGTAGGGGCCACTGCTGCAGGGACAGTGGTGTCTGAGCACTCACCCCCCTCTGTGGACGCAGGGGAGGATGATGAAGTGTCATCCTGCTGCCCAACAGGGGGAGGCGGAGGGGTAGAATGTTGCGCTTGCCTGTCCCTCAGAACCACCATTAGCTGCCCCAAGAGGTCCACAATCTGTCCCATGCGTGTGTACATGGACCCCAGCAGCAGGAGGTGCTCCCGAGATTCTTCCTCTAACCGGCCCATTCGTCCCTGGGCCTGTTGGTATGCCCCAAGGACTCTGTTGATGTGGCCCAGGGCTGCCGTCCCAGGATCAGTCCCCCTCTGCATGAGCCTGTCCTGACCAGCTGCACTGCTGCCACGGTCCTGTCCGGTCCTCACATTGGCCCGCTGCATACTCTCCCTGGCCTCCGCAGTCGATGTGGTGGGCTGCTCAACCCCTGGGGCAGGGAGGGTGTTGCGGACAGCTGTGGTGGTGGTGGTGGTGGTGGTGGTGGTGGTAGTAGTGGTTGACACACAGGCCATGACAGCAGCTGTCAGAGGATGGTCAGGGGCTGCAGCTGATGTGGTTGGGGGGACAATGGGTGCCTGGGCCAGCGTGGAGCTCCTCATCCAAGGAATCCAGGGAGTCCTCATCCAGTTGTCTCTGTTCCGGGGGGGGGGAACTGGCTCTGCAGGGTGGTGTCATCCTCTGCAGTGAGTTCTTGGTCACCTGTGGGTCAGATGAGAAATGGTCATTGTGTTGCACCCATCAAAGTTTGTGTTAGCAGTGTTACATCAACTGTTTGTACATCCAGCAGTTGTTCACTGTACAAATTAGCATTGACCGACATCCAGTGATGCATTACAAGCTGTTGTGGTACATACATTACTTGTCCATATTGGGAGTTGTCAAGACATGACATGTACAATATATTTTTGACATTGACAGTCTCATGTTGGCATCCTGTTATTGATCAATCATATGTCATCCATTTACGCGTATGTGTCACTTGTAGAGCCCTTGCAGCGGTTCTCTCTGCACAGTGAGTGAGCATTGTAGTTTCATGCATACCTTTTCAATGTGGTGTAGATATCTGTATTTGCAATTCCAGACATGCTTAAGTTTGCTTTAATGAGATCCTAGGTGGTCTGGACCACTGCTACTGTCAGATGGCAAGTAGTGGTGTGCATGGTTGTGCTCGGAGTTCCATCGACATGTGTTTCAGTCATTCACACTTTGGTTGCTGTCACAGTTTCATTTTCTTAGGTGTGTGCACACTATAGTTGCCAATGCTATCTGGGTGTGCAGTTGTGCATTGAGAGGCCTGGTGTCCTATGCCAAAATGTTTTTTAAATGCATATCTGGCTGCATGTTGTGGCTGTTGATATGTTGTGTTTGCTGTTTTTTCCTTGTATTTGAGTGACCTCTCTGTGTGTGTATGATGAGGGCTTCCATCTTGGTCCAGTGTGGGACAAGTCAGCATGATATGTCCACATGCCAGTTCTTTTGAAGTGTACATTGCAATGACTGACACATGCATGTTGGTGCCAGGAAGTAATGGGTCTTGTGTGCTGGCGGTCAGGTGGGCCCGTGTGAGTTGTTGTGCAAGCTTCCCAGCCCCACACACCCCGACCTGTGAGATGCGGTTACCTACCTGTGAGTTGGGTGGGTAGCATACATTGCATGCCACATGCTTCTTATTGGGGGTGTAGTGTCCCATCCTCCATAGTGGTGGAACAGCATGCATGTTGCATTTTGTGGGACGGATAGCCAAACACACTACACCGTCTCACTGTGAAGATGGCTAACTACCGTTTGAGGTGAAGGTGAGCAATGACATGGCTATGTGACTTGGTAGAAATCTTTGGATGGAATGTGCGTGTGGTGAGCATGATGTGTGTGTGGCTTTTTGTACCCATTGATTTCAGATTACATTTGGTCATGGGGTATAGCCCCCATCACTGTTGTCCCAGCTATCTGGCTGTGGGGTTCACTCCCCCGACATTTGAAGGCACAATAGGGCAAGGGGTATGGTCTCGTAGCACAGTGGTGACATACAGCAGGGTGAAGATCTCACCCAGCATACATTTCCACACTGTCATGGTTTCATGGTATTTGTGGACCTGAGAACATGAGCCCAGTACTGGTGAAGCAGTTGTTCCAGGGCATCCATACACTGACATGTTGTGGTCAACAGTGGTGTGTGTGTGAGATGTACTCAGCCCTGTGCAGACAATGTGTGGTTTTGGGGCCAGACTATACCAGCACTGTTCAGACAGACAGTGTGAGATGTGAACATTGTCAATGCATACACACATTGGTGGTCCAAACAAGACACCTTTGACAATTTAATTCAGACAAGGTGCTGTTCTTCAATTCAGTGCAGCACTGTGGTAGCTGGGTGTGTTGCAGGACATTTGGGATGTGCTTAGTTTTGCATTGTGAGTCCCAGCTGCAGTGTAGTTGTTGGGTGCACTGCACTTCCACTGTTTATATTGCAACACTGTGGTATGACATGGGTGATTTGCACTTTGCCATACAAACGGCCAGACACTGCTGCAGGGCAGCATGATCGTTGTTAGTGTTGCAGTGTGTGATGCCTGGCACAGTGTACACAATGTGGGTCAATTTTGAACAGAGACTTGTGCATGGTGACTACAACACAACTGTTTTGCATTATTTGTGTTGGTGACTGTGGACTAAGTGGCATGGTGTCATGTGCGGCTGCACAGACGTCACATGCCAATGAGTGGGACTAGTGCTCCATCCTGCTCAGCTGTGGGCCAAGGGGGCCTGGTGGGTGTTGTAGTACAGGCCTCCCAAACACCCACCCACCTCCCGGTAAAGATGGCTACCTACCTGTTAGGTGAGGGTATAGCACACAATGGCTGAGGCATGCTTCTGGGTGGGGGCAGTGCTCCATCCTGCTCAGCTGTGGGCCAAGGGGGCCTGGTGGGAGTTGTAGTGCACGCCTCCCAAACACCCACCCACCTCCCGGTAAAGATGGCTACCTACCTGTTAGGTGAGGGTGTAGCACAGAATGGCTGAGGCATGCTTCTGGGTGGGGGCAGTGCTCCATCCTGCTCAGCTGTGGGCCAAAGGGGCCTGGTGGGAGTTGTAGTGCAGGCCTCCCAAACACCCACCCACCTCCCGGTAAAGATGGCTACCTACCTGTTAGGTGAGGGTGTAGCACAGAATGGCTGAGGCATGCTTCTGGGTGGGGGCAGTGCTCCATCCTGCTCAGCTGTGGGCCAAGGGGGCCTGGTGGGAGTTGTAGTGCAGGCCTCCCAAACACCCACCCACCTCCCGGTAAAGATGGCTACCTACCTGTTAGGTGAGGGTGTAGCACACAATGGCTGAGGCATGCTTCTGGGTGGGGAGAGGGCTACATCCTGCTCAGCTGTGGGACAAGGGGGCCTGGTGGGAGTTGTAGTGCTGGCAGCATGTACACATGTACCCATGGTGATGTTGCTAACTACCTTTGGGGGCTTCAGGGGGAGTATCTGTTGTATCTGTGAGAGATGTGTTGGGGGGAGTGTTGTGCACATGAATGAATTTGTACCTAGGAGGTATTATTTTGTAATAGTGCAAGACAGTACATTTGTGTGATGTTAGGCATTTGTTTGTACTTACCAGCCTCCACTCCCCGGGTATTCCTGAGAGACTCTCTGGATGTAGAATGCCAAGCACCTTCTCCTCCCATTCAGTGAATGTTTTGAGTGGAACGGGAGGGCCACTGCCTGTCCTGTGAGCCAGCTCATGGTTCTTGGCTCTCTTCTTTTTGACCACTGCCTTCAGATCGTGCCACATCTTCATGATTTCATCTCTATTGCGTGGCACGGTCCCTACTGCATTGACCTTCTCTACTATCCTTCTCCACATTTGCGTCCTTGTTGCTAGTGGTGTCTGTTGGCTCTGGTTACCAAACAATTGTGGTTCTACCCTGATTATCTAATCGACCATGACCCTCAACTCACTCTCACTGAATTTGGGCATTCTCTGTGGTGACATGGTGTGTGATGTGTCAAGGTGTTTAGGGTGCAGGTTTGGGAGTGGTAGTGGTGGTTGTGATGTGTATGGTGTGTGCTGTGCAAAGGTGTTAGAGGTGCAGGTGTGGAAGTGGTGGTGGTGATGTGTGTGTGTTGTGCAGATTTGCCTCTCCTGTCATCTGTGGTGGATGTCCCCTCAGTTGTGGAGTTTTGCAAAGGATTGTGGTCTGTTGGGGGCTGGATTTATACTGGTGTCTGTGGGTGTGTGATGGGGTATTGGTTGCAGGTGTGGTGTGTGTGTGAACCTGGGATTTGTAGTTTTGGAGTTTCCCATGGGGGTGTGTCTTTGGGCTGTGTTAGTTATTTTTGGGTGCATGCCTTGTATGGTTGGTGCACTTTGTGGCCATGATGTGTGTTTTTCTAGCGACCGCCATTTTTTTAATGGAGCGTCCGCAGTGGTGGCTCGGCTATGGCGCTTCCGCCGTCTCACTGATTCTTCAATGTTGTCGACCGCGGTGGTCAGAAACAGCTCACTGCACCGCGGGGATGTCGGGAATATCATAATTTTGATGGCGGTGTCTCCGCTGTGGTTGCGGGCGTTTGGGCTGTTTCCGCTGCGAAACCGACCGCCGCGGACGGGTTTGGGCCCTTTCCGCAGGCGTACGGCGGATTCTCGGGTCTCCTTTCCGCCGCGGTTGGAGTTTTACCGCTGAGGATCCTAATCTAGCCGTCGGTTTTCCCGCGGTAGCGGCGGGCGGTGTTTTCCCGCTACCATGGCGGTCGTTTTTTTTTCCATCCGCCATCGTAATGACCTCCTTTGTTTGTTGGGGAATAGTGCGAATATGAAGGGGATGTTAGTTTCTTCATATTCGCCATGGCTGGTATAGAGTTGATCAAAAAGGCTTAGGGCAAACTTTAAATGTACCATCCATTATCCATGTTTCACATTGTTTTAACTTTTAAATGTTGGTATTGGTGGCAAAGATGATAATTCTTTTTTCATGTCTATCATTGTCATAAAGAATGAATTTTTCCTCTTTGTGTGTGACTGTGTATTCTTGTAAAATTTCGATTTCTGTAAAAGTTTGGAGGGGTGGTGGTGTTTGAGCAGTAGATCTTTTAGTTCTGGCTATGAGGCATTTTAGAGTTGGGATAGAAGGTAATTGTCACTGGTACATGTTCAGGAACCCTAGTTAGTACTTTTTAAAAATATATTGGTAGTGGTTTGTTGTGAGCTGGTGCTTGCTTCTTTGATGGTTTCTAAAGCATCTCTCACCTCAATTTCTGTGACGTTGGAGGGAGGGTTGTGTTCCCTAACATTAATAACATTTGTTTCTATTGTCGTTGCTCTCCCATAGCAAGAATTGGAGTATTATTCACTACATTTCCAATGGATTTTATTTTTGGTTATTTTCTCTTGTGTATAAGTATAGCCCATGTAGCACATAAGTAGTTTTCCTTTTTGTGAGGAAATGAACATTACCCCTTCTGTCATTTTCTTCGTATATCTGTGAATGTATTCACATATATATATTTGTTAATTATTAATTATTGAAGAGTAAACATGTACATATAATTATTACATTTTAAAATATACTGACATATTTCTTGTTTTTCTTTTCTTGTTGGATACTTTTTCCAAGTTTGCAGGTTATTCACGGGTTTCTTTTTCTTCTGTTGGTTAAAAAATAAAATGTTATTTTTATTGAAGTGTTGCATTTAGGGGCCGATTCCGATTCAGGCCGGAAAACGTACCGACCGACTCGGTACGGGAATGTTGTCCGACCGACACGTACCGGCGCTGCCCGACCTGCGTAGTACGATGAACTACATGTGAATCACGACCGACTCGTACGGAACACAAGCCGAACAACCGAACCGCACGGAAACAAGCTATCCGGCCGGGAAACTACGCAAATAGAACCGACCGACACGCACCAGGAATGAACCCGACAGAAACGTACCCGTGAACTCCGACCCGCGCAGTACGATGCAATGCGTGTAAAACCAGACCGAGTCGCACGGAGCCCAAGCCGTACGACTGACACGGATACAAAACCCAGCCGAAGCAACCCAATACTCCACGACCGACGCGTACGCCGCACATGAAACCCAGCAGAAAGACAGCGTGAAAGACTCGGAGAAGCTCGCACGAGACAACTGCAGCGTCCGACTCGGTCAGAAGAACGTCTCCTACATGCCCAAAAAATACAAAGGGAAAAATACAAAAAAAAAGGCCAAACAAGCAATGACAAAGTCAATAAATACTGGGGAAAAAAACATGGAACAAAGACACACCCACAACTCCACCCATATAAAGGCCACAAATCCCTACCATGATCCTTTGCAAATTCAACTGACCTGCCAGCCAGAACACCATCAGACAGCAACCACAGACACACTCACAACTCATCCATCACACAAGCCACACACCATTAGCACCTCACAAATAGCACCCTCACATACACCCAGCAAAACCAACACTCACCCACCCTCACTTGCACACTCACACACACATCAATCCCCACCACCACCCATCACCATGCCCCAAAGAAGAATCCAAAGTTCCTAGACAGTGAATTGGAAGTCCTGGTAGATGAGATCCTCAGGGTAGAGCCACAGTTGTTTGGTACATTGGTCCAACAGACCCCCATGTCGCAGAAAACCAAGATGTGGGAGAGGATCGTCGACAGGGTGAACGCACAATCACCATGTTTGCGCACAAAGGAAGACATCCAGAACAGGTGGTATGATGTGCGCAGGAGGGTCAAGGCCCTACTCAAGAAGGATTACGCCTTGACTCATCGCACCGGCAGTGGCCCTCCTGCCAAACCAGTATACCTCAGGCCCTGGGAGGAGAAGGTGTGGGCCATCCTACCACCAGAAAGCGTACATGGACTATCAAACATCCCAGAGCCTGGTGAGAACACAACCAATATACCCAATATTATGTGACAATACACACACATCACTGTCAAGGGGATAGTCAAACCATGCACCCTTAGCAAATCCAAAGCAACCAAAAGATAATCATCCCAAGATGTGTATGTTAGTCAGATAAACACAATACATGCCATCTCATAGTGATATGTAACTGTGTCATGACATGTACAAACATAACAACAAATAGAGCAAGGCAGTGGCACAAATCTAACCAACAAACACAGTCAGATATTTTGCCACCACTAGAACACCACCTCACAGGGAAGCTCACTGAAAGGAAGGAATTCTGTGTATGCTGGTGAAGTGAGTGTAGCCAATAGCATGATGGGAGTTTTAGTCACAGATATTGGTCACCCTCACAATTGGCCCAACACCACTCTGAACCATGCTCACATCACAGGGAGTGGAAAAGAACTGACAAGATGGCTGACACTGAGTACTGCTGTGGGGAGCACAAGGCCCTGCTGGGAACTGTGCAACAACCAACAGCAGGACACCACTGACTGACAACCTGAAAGCAAACTTGCACTCCCTGCAATGGAAGCACGTTCCATGGTGGGATATCTGGCTGGGTGGGAAGGAGGACTGACAGCTCTGACCATAGTTACCAGCAGCTTTTCTCACACACCCCCTTAACACAAACTCCACACAACTCACCTGGGAGAATGCATTGCCTCACACTCTAATTAAATATCCCACAAAGAACTACCACACTGGGTTATGCTGTGTGAAGCATAGGGACACTTTTGGGACTTGTAGCCAAACAAACGCCAGGACAACACTGTCAGCCATCCTGTCAGCACAGGCACACTACCCAACAGGGAAGCAGAGTCAAAAAGAAGGAAGTATGTGCATGCTGGGAAGGGGGTGTAGGCAATAGCATGATGGGAGTGGTAGTCACAGCTCAACATCCCCCACTCACATGGCCCAGCAAGCTCACACTGAAGCATGCACACCTCAAAGGGATTGAAAAGCCACTTCAAAGATGTCTGACAATGGTGCTCTGTTGTGGGGAGCACAAGGCCCTGCTGGAAACTGTGCACAAACAAACAACAGGACAACACTGTCAGCCATCTTGCCATTGCTGTCACACTCACACACAGTGAAGTCCACTCAAAAGGAAGGAAGTATGGGCATGCTGGGAAGGGGGTTGTAGGCAATAGCATGATGGTAGTGGTAGTCACAGATATTGGTCACCCTCACAATTGACCCATCAACACCACTCTGAAGCATGCTCACATCACAGGGAGTGGAAAAGAACTGACAAGATGGCTGACACTGGGTACTGCTGTGGGGAGCACAAGGCCCTGCTGGGAACTGTGCAACAACCAACAGCAGGACACCACTGACTGACATCCTGAAAGCCAACATGCACTCCCTGCAATGGAAGCACGTTCCATGATGGGATATCTGGCTGGGTGGGAAGGAGGACTGACAGCTCTGACCATAGTTACCGGCAGCTTTTCTCACACACCCCCTTAACACAAACTCCACACAACTTGCCTGGGAGAATGCATTGCCTCACACTCTAATTAAATATCCCACAAAGAACTACCACACTGGGTTATGCTGTGTGAAGCATAGGGACACTTTTGGGACTTGTAGCCAAACAAACGCCAGGACAACACTGTCAGCCATCCTGTCAGCACAGGCACACTACACCACAGGGAAGCAGAGTCAAAAGGACGGAAGTATGTGCATGCTGGGAAGGGGGGTGTAGGCAATAGCATGATGGGAGTGGTAGTCACAGCTCAACATCCCCCACCCACATGGCCCAGCAAGCTCACACTGAAGCATGCACACCTCACAGGGAGTGAAAAGCCACTTCAAAGATGTCTGACACTGCCCTCAGCTGTGGGGAGCACAAGGCCCTGCTGTGAACTGTGCACCAACAAACAACAGGACCAGACTGTCAGCCATCTTGCCATTGCTGTCACACTCACACACAGTGAAGTCCACTCAAAAGGAAGGAAGTATGGGCGTGCTGGGCAGGGGGGTGTAGGCAATAGCATGATAGGAGTGGTTGTCACAGATATTGGTCACCCTCACAATTGGCCCATCAACACCACTCTGAACCATGCTCACATCACAGGGAGTGGAAAAGAACTGACAAGATGGCTGACACTGGGTACTGCTGTGGGGAGCACAAGGCCCTGCTGGGAACTGTGCAACAACCAACAGCAGGACACCACTGACTGACATCCTGAAAGCCAACTTGCACTCCCTGCAATGGAAGCACGTTCCATGGTGGGATATCTGGCTGGGTGGGAAGGAGGACTGACAGCTCTGACCATAGTTACCAGCAGCTTTTCTCACACACCCCCTTAACACAAACTCCACACAACTCACCTGGGAGAATGCATTGCCTCACACTCTAATTAAATATCCCACAAAGTACTACCACACTGGGTTATGCTGTGTGAAGCATAGGGACACTTTTGGGACTTGTAGCCAAACAAACGCCAGGACAACACTGTCAGCCATCCTGTCAGCACAGGCACACTACCCCACAGGGAAGCAGAGTCAAAAGGAAGGAAGTATGTGCATGCTGGGAAGGGGGGTGTAGGCAATAGCATGATGGGAGTGATAGTCACAGCTCAACATCCCCCACCCACATGGCCCAGCAAGCTCACACTGAAGCATGCACACCTCACAGGGATTGAAATGCCACTTCAAAGATGTCTGACAATGGTGCTCTGTTGTGGGGAGCACAAGGCCCTGCTGGGAACTGTGCACCAACAAACAACAGGACCACACTGTCAGCCATCTTGCCATTGCTGTCACACTTACACACAGTGAAGTCCACTCAAAAGGAAGGAAGTATGGGCATGCTGGGAAGGGGGGTGTAGGCAAAAGCATGATGGGAGTGGTAGTCACAGCTCAACATCCCCCACCCACATGGCCCAGCAAGCTCACACTGAAGCATGCACACCTCACAGGGAGTGAAAAGCCACTTCAAAGATGTCTGACAATGGTGCTCTGTTGTGGGGAGTACCAGGCCCTGCTGGGAACTGGGCACCAACCAACAGCAGGACACCACTGACTGACATCCTGAGAGTCAACCTGCACCCACTGCAAGGGTGGCATGCTTCATGGTGGGAGAACTGGGCTGGGGGAGAAGGAGGTCCGGATGTCAACCAAATACCACCAATGCTGGTCATGCACACACCTCAACATCCACATTGAAATGCATCAGGTTGGCAGGACAATGAGCCACACCAATATCAACCTCTGACTGTGACAACTTAGGACAATGCAATGTACAGGGCCGCATCCAGAGGTACAGTCACAACTGTCATGTGTTTGAACCATTGATGCCTGCAGAAACATAACATACATTGTGTGTCTCTTCCAAAAACAGGTGATGATGGGGACACAGCAGCAGATGAGGAGGAGTCCCTGTCCCAGGCTCCGGAGGACCCTGAGCTCTCTGGTGTGGAACAGCCTCTGCCCTCATCAGATGGCGAAGACCAACCTGGCACCTCCGGTGGGAGTCATCATGAAGCACCAGCAGGACCACCATCTGCACCCCCTGCACCCATTCCTCCAACATCTGCCAACACACAGACCACCCCCGCCGACACGGACAGACCAAGGACACTGGATGACAACAGCACAGGGACCCCAGCCCACCGTGAAGCAACGGACAACAACCCCAGTACCAACCCCCAAGGGGGCCTAGGGTCACCTGTGCGTGCCACCGAAGGTCCCGCACGTGTGGCCAGGGGTGGTGGGACGGGTGGTAGGCAGAGGTCGCTGTTTGCAGAGGGGTCTGGACTGCATGATGACCCACAACTGGCACGCATTGCTGATGCGTACCAGAATAGCACCGGAGAGGTCAGCCAGGTAGTGGGGATCCTCAAGGACATTCAACAGCAGCAGGCTGCCCATCATGCCCGCTTGGACTCCCACATGTCCCGTGTGGAGACACACATGTCTGGCATGGAGTCCAAGTGGGACACATTGGAAGAACTGACAGCGGTGCAGAGGGACATATTGACATGCCTCCGCCAGATTAGCACCAACATGTCCACACCTCCCAGTGTGCCCACAACATCTGGTGCCGCAACAACTGCAACTGCCACAGGGAGGGAGGATGACTCTGGTGGAGAGTCCTCTGCACCGCAGCGGCCTGCACGTGAGGGTCCCCCCAGAAAGAAGAGGGGTCGTCCAAGGAAGGACAACTGAGAGGCCGATGGCCATGTACATCCCCCAGGAACCCAACACCTGTTCTGGAAATTCTCCTTTGTGTGCAAACTGTTCACCCTGTCGAATGCAACACAACTCTCCCACATGACATGCGGAGTTTAAGTTGGACTAATGTATCAGATGACTGTGGACTTTACTCAGGACATTTCTGCTACCAACACTTCCAACTCATCTGGGAACTTTGGATTCCAATACCAATGTACAGCACCCACCATCCTGTGCACTATCCTCACACATGTATGTAAATAAACTCACTAATACACCATACTTGCCTCTGTTGTGATTCCAACGTTGTTTTTGTCATGGAGATGATGATCTGCTAAATGACACTGTGCATGCTAACTGCCACAGCAAGTTCAACACCGTCATGTGAGTCATGGCGACGTGACACATATGAGGGAGACACACCACTAGGGCTACACAACACATAGACACCAGGGCCATCTGACTCATCGTCTACACTGACGTTGCCAGGAAATAAATTGGAATGCACAGACACCACACCTATTCAGAGTCTGTGTGAACCACCGGTGCAGTAAGCAAATGTCAGTCAGATGTGTGACCACAGACAACGCACATCCCAAAGTGGAGCACAGGTTTGTTACACATTTGTAACATGTTGTTTCCACTACAAATGCAAGGTAATCCCACGTGGCAGTGGCCACACAGTCAACAAGTGTAGAAGAAATAAAGTCCAGGGGTGTGTGGCACATCACCTGTAGGGAAACAACTGCTTCCACCCTGAAAGCTGAATCATGGTGTCGGGGGATCCGAGTTGACCAAACAACTCTGAAAGTACCCTGTGAAGGACAGACATGACACACAGTCAAAAGCACTGAAGAACAGGACAGAACTGCAATACTCATGCCCAATACATGTCACAAGATACCTACACAAAACCAAGTTAGCATGTCAACACTGTTGGGGAGTACAGACTACCTGTAAGGACACATCGCTGCACGCATCAAGTCAAGTAGCACATGGCCACACTCAAACAGCACCAGAGCACCACCCACACATATCATGCAAACTCACATCATTGACATGACATCTCTGGATACTCACATTCAGCTGAAGAAGTTGGTGATGAGCTGTGTGCGGACATCACCCTCATCATCATCATCATCATCACTGGCATCGTGGCCCAGGCCAGGATCCTCCACAGGTGGCGGATGTTGGTCATTGTCATCCAGGATGAGAGGCAACTCCTTCCGCACTGCCAGGTTGTGTAGCATGCAGCAGACGATGACAATCTTGCACACCTTTGCTGGGGCATATGGGAGGGCCCCTCCTGTCTTGTCTAGGCAGCGGAAGCGGCTCTTCAGGAGACCAAATGTCCGCTCGATCACTCTCCTGGTCCGACCATGTGCCTCATTGTAGCACATCTGGGCTGGTGTCACAGGGTTCCTGAGGGGTGTCAGCAACCACGGCATGTTGGGGTATCCGGAGTCACCTACATACAGACAATTGCACATTAGCTGAGTTGGAAAAGAGGGCGGAATACAACATTGCAGAACACACACAATGGTACAAAGTCAGTACACACCGACAAGCCAGGCACGCTGGTTCTGCATCTGTGACATGATCCTCGGGATGCGACTACTCCTCATCACGTAGGCATCGTGTGCAGAACCGGGGAAACGGGCACACACGTGTGAGATGCGCATATCTGCAAGACACACCACCAGAGCATTGATCGAATGGTAATGTTTCCTGTTCCTGTATGCCTGCTCATGTGCCTGTGGTGGTACCAAAGCCACATGTGTCCCATCAATGGAGCCAATGACATGTGGCATCCTCCCCAGGGCATAGAAGTCACTCTTGACGTCAGTGAGTTGTTGACGTTTAGGGAAATAGATGTACTGGTTCAGGTATCTCAACATTGCCTCCAAAACATCGCGTAGCACACGGCTGAACATGGTCTGTGACATCCCACCAGCAGACGCCACATTGTGTTGAAAGGTACCGGTGGCAAAGAAGTGTAGGTCTGCCATCACCTTCACCTTGGGGGTCAGCGCTGTAGGGTATGGCTGGCCAGCTAGCAAATGTGGGGCCAACCGCACCGCCAATTCCTCAATCAGCGGCCTGTTGAAGCGGGACCGTCGGATGCAGTCACGTTCAACCATCGTTGCAAGGTCAGGGAATGGTCTATGGACAGCTGGTGCCCTGCAGTGCATAGGTGAAGAAAGAAAGATTGTCAGTCACCCCACATATGTGGCATAGACCATACTCAATATCACATGATACATCATTACGAGACACAAGTACCTGATGTGTGTGCCGTTCTGTATGGACATATATGGCACCTACATGGCCAACATCTAACATCACAGTTCAACATGTGTTGACATCAAGTTCCAGGTTGTGCTATGGGAAATCATTAGGCTGTGTCACAGTACCCATGTACTACTGTCACGTTCCAAACACACACCACAGTGACATGTGAGGACAGATGTGCCACAGGCATCACAGCTCATTGACAGGTAGATTCCCAGGGACCCTGTATTGCCACATGGACACTGGCATGACATGGTGTATCATGTATACACCACAGCAAAACAACCATGACCCCCACAGGTAGTGGCCCCTGTTGCCTCTGCAGGACAGACATGGACGTCTGTGACACACACACGCACAACATCAAAGTCCATGCTCAAACAACGTGGATGTGGAGACTGTCTCCCATTGTGCACATGGAATCAGAGACATCGGAAACACAACATGCACACAGACTGTGGAGGGCCATCACTATTGTGGCAATGGGTCACCCTGTGACGTACATACCTTCCCACATGGCACTCAGGGGGTATGTGACATGTCATACACATACACAACCTGGAAATGTGACCATGCCACATGCTCTGAAATTAACTGTTGCACACCACAGTGGTCATGTGCACAACACACAAAGGATTCTGTCCCCATGAACACGTGCACAGCCTGGGAGTGGCTGCCCCCAAGTGCCACCCAAAAAACCACATGTTGACCCCCATACACAGAAAAGGTAATGCAGCCTTACATGCCTTAGGATACAGTGTGGACAGGCTGTGGTGTTGTAGGTGTGCCCCTGAGTCCCTGGCAAGTAAATGTGGCTGGCATACGTTCACCAGTGACAACCATGGTGACATATGTGAGTGACTTGTACAGGGACGCGTCGTACAGCAATGGACCGATCCGTGTGCACGCATTGGTCATTGCATATGATGTGCACAGATATGCGTTGTACAGCAATGGACCGATCGGTGCGCACGCATTGGCCATTGCATATGATGTGAACGGATACGCATTGTACAGCAATGGACCGATCGGTGTGCACGCATTGGACATTGCATATGATGTGAACGGATACGCGTTGTACAGCAATGGACCGATCGGTGCGCACGCATTGGACATTGCATATGATGTGAACGGATACGCGTTGTACAGCAATGGACCGATCAGTGCGCACGCATTGGCCATTGCATATGATGTGGAAGGATGCGTGTTGTTTTTCGAAATACGCGTTGTACAGCAATGGACCGATGGGTGCGCACGCATTGGCCATTGCATATGATGTGGACGGATGCGTGTTGTTTTTCGAAATACGCGTTGTACAGCAATGGACCGATCGGGGCGCACGCATTGGCTATGGCCTGACATGGTAACGGACGCGTTTTCGAAGCTTGTACGAGTCGGATGCAGTGAATTCAGTTGGCCAGCCACAACAATGTTGCAAATTCATGGGTGTCATGAAGTTAAAGTTTTGAAGGATGCTGTGGGCGTGTATAAGTGGTGCAATTCCATGGATTGGCCAGATTCAGAAGATGCAAACCACTTGGACCTATCACTTTGGACACATGGGACAGTATCTGCCTCTGCAGCACACATATAATGCTGGCTGTTCCCCTGAGGGCTCACTTGCCTGCACTACATGCTCCAGGACGACATCTGCCACCACCACTGCTGCTGTCTCTGCATCCTCTGGCTACTGCAATGGCACGTACTGTGGATAGAGCCCCAGCCTTCAGCACTGAGGAGAACCAGGCCCTGCTGGACAGCCTCCTTCCACAGTACAGCAAGCTGTATGGGAAACAGGGGAGCAGGTGAGTGTGCTGTCCACTGCCTTACTAATTGTGCATGTTGTCTGACTTTCAAGACGTACAGTGTGTCCACCAGTGGGTAGCATGCTCACTGAGCAGTTGTCACCCCCCAAAGTGTGTAGTCACATGCACTGAACAGGTATAGTGCAGTAACAGTGCATTCCAACAAGGTTTTACTTCCCAGGCAATGATACCATGTAGTAACTGCTGGCAAACTGTTCATAGCCATAGTTGCACTACCTGTGTAGGTCATATGCCCCTGTGATTGAGACATGTATATCCAACTGTGTGATGCATGGAAATGTTGCATGTGTAGTAATGGCCTTTTCACTTTGTCATCCTCACAGGTTGATGCTCACCAGAAGCAGGAGATCTGGCTGACCATCGTCCGGGCAGTACGGTCTGTGGGGGTCTACAGGCGCAGGATCCGTAACTGCCAGAAGAGGTGGCAGGTCCTTCGGGGCTCGACCCAGAGGATCGCAAGGGTCCAGCTGAAGCTGTCGCCTCCTCGCAGGAGGGGCGGACACCGGACCCTGACCCCCCACATGCTCTGGATCCTGGCGGTGGTCTTCCCTGACCTGGATGGGCAGCTGAAGGCCAGACAGCAGCAAGGAGGGGGTAAGTGCTAGCCTCAACTGTGTACTATGTCTGACATGCTCTATGCACTCCTTTAGCCTGGTTCCACTTCCACAGTACAACTGTCATGTCGTCCTGGACTCATGTCCCTCACTTGTGTCATGCCCCCTCCTCATCTGATACACAGGTGTGGCCCTTACAGTCTGTGACTTAGGTCACTTGGGTACTGTGTACTTGCAGTTACCTGTGGTTCAAGTTGGGGACAGCATCAGTTACAGGAACTTTGTGGCGGGCTGCATGGGTGGTACAATTGCTCACATTGCCTGTGATCTGACATGTACTCTGGGTATGGCTTTAATATGTGTTCCAATTGCTGCTCTGACTCACCACATGTCTGGGGTATGTGCCACATACCCATGCTGGTGCAGAGACCAAGGTAGGGGCCTCAGAAGTATGTACATCATGTGTGTGACACATGCATAGCCACCTGCCTAGTGTTCAGGGTAATACCATGTTGCACATGGCCCAGGACTGTAATGCCTACTCCGTACATCGAAGGCACTCTGTTCTCCCACTCCCGTGTGTCAGCATACATATTGGGCATTGTGAAGAGTGCACTCAGGTGTGTGCCTCTGTGTCACGTGGTGTGGCCTTGCTATTTGGACTCCTGGAGTGTTTAACAATTTAGGGTGGCCAGCCATCTGAGTTATGACTATGGGATCTGCACATAGGTCAATGCATAGGTCTCTGATCCCTTGACTGTGCACAATGTTGTATGAAACATTGCGGTGCAGGCAGCTTTGGTTCATTCTCATCAGACGGTGAAGTGCTCATGTGTATGGATTTGTGTTTGCAGTCACTCAAATGTCTCATTTGATTGACGTGGGATCATCTCAGTCCTCATGATGTGGGTGGCCAGGGGTGCACATGTGCACCTGTCAGCTACAGGGCTTACATTTCTAAAACTCCCCTGATTGTGACACAGTGCAGACTGGTGTTGTGTGTATGCACTGCCCCTGTGACAGGAGACAGTTATGACTTACTTGCCAGACAGGCCTGTGCCATGACATTCCAATTGCAAAGGGTGATCCAGCAGTGGTGTGATATGTCCTGCATGCACACCATTGTTGCATTGTCTATCAGGAAATGAGGACATCATTGTGTCTGGTGATGGAAGAAAACCTGCATATCAACAGAGACTTTGCCCATCACTTTTCCTGGTACATGTACTGAGTCAGTGGCAGGAGATGGCATGTGTTTGGAGTGACACATTTCCATATATACTCTTGGATGTCCAACAACTGTGTATGTGGTGCATGTGTGCACATATGATTAGTCGCATACAACAGGCAGCAGACAGATGGGTGCATGGACAGGTAGGATATGTGTGGCATGACTGACTGTCAGGCAGACAATGGGCTTCTTCAAATCAGTGTCAGCACTAATTGCAATGTCTAGCAAATGATGGCAGGGCTTGCTCTGTGATGTGCTGTACTTACTGTGGTGTGTGTGGTCAGTACAGGTGACTAATGTTGCTCTGTTTATCCTGATTGTTTGCAGATACATCCACGGCCACAGGAGGAGACAGCTCCACGGATCAAGAGGAGCGGCAGAGCCAGACTGGGTCCACTGCAGGGGAGAGCGAGGGACCCAGTGGCACTGAGGGTGAGGGGAGCCACACTGAGGAGACCTCAGCTACGACCACCTTGGCTGGGGAAAACAGCACTTCCAGTGAGGACTCCCTTGTGGAGGCGGGTGTCAGCAGACCAGAGGCAACGGCAAGCAAGTCTGTCCCCGCCACCACCACCATCTCCACCCTCCCATCTGCTCCCATCCCACATGTCTGTGGAGGCTCCTGTGTAGGGGAGCGTGTCTCCTTCATGCCAGGCACCGCACCCCCTGCCTCTGTCCCCCCTGCTGCCCTGAGTGTGGAGTCTGTGGACTTACTTAAGCAGATCCATGTAGGGCAGACATCAATGCTGAGTGTCCTCCATGCACACACAGGTCTTTTGACACAACTGGTGTCATTCATGGAGGGCATGTCATCTGGCATGTCTGCCCTACATCGGACCAATCAGTCCATGGCCTCCTCACTGACGGCAGCAGTGTCCCTCCTGCAACAGTCCCTCACCCCTCCTACCTCTGCCGCATCCACAATCCCCAGCACCCTACCTGTCCCAAGCACACACACACCGGCACGCACCAGCACAGACACAAGCAGCACACAGACACACAAGCCAAAATCCAGACGCACACGCACGCAGTCAGGGGACTGATACCTCACTCACAGGGGATGGGGCCCAGACACACACACACGCATCCACGAGCACTGCGCAGTCCTCAGATACCTCTCCCTCCAAAAGCCCTTCCATTGCCTCACCTGCAACCCCCCTCCCAGAAGCTCTTCCTCTGTGAGCTTGGCCTCTTCCCCACAGATACACCTGACACGAAGTCCAGGCGGAAGAGGCAACCACCACACACAGAGGGGAGTGCCCCTCACACCTGGACACCCTCCCCCAGGCACAGGCAGACAGAGGTCCCCATTAGAAAGTCCCCCGGGACCAGGAAGGGCAAGACCCCCACCACCACCACCACGCAGCTCCACCACACAGTCTCTCTCCTCCATCCCCCAGGCCACCACTGCACAGGTTCCACCGCCACACCCTGCCCCAGGTTCCCCCACACACCGATACCGCATCCCCAAACTGCTTCGGCTCTCCCCCCCTACCACTTGCTCTTCCACCCCCAACCCAGTCGCTCTGCCTGTTTGTGCCACTGGTGTGGAGACCGGGTCCCCCCCCTCTGTCCTGCCCACCTCATCTGCCCCCCCTTCCACTCCCTTGGAGTTATGCACTGCAGTGGGTCCACAACCACCCCGTCTGACTCGGGCACTGCAGTGGGGCTCCAGTCCACTCCATCTGACCGGCCCACTGCAGTGGTTGTAGCACCCACAACATCTGAGTTGTGCCCTACAGTGGTGCCGGCCCCCACTGAGTCAGACACCTCCACTGCAGTTGCCGGTGACACTCCTGCACCCACCACCCCTTCACTGCCTCCTTCTGGCATCCCCTGATCCTGTCCCTGCGGTGCCTGGCCTGCCCCTTGTATGCCCCTCCGAGGGGGATGTCCCCTGTCCGTACCAGTGCAGGCAAGCAATGGCTGACAAGTTGTCACGTATCACCCTGTTGGAACTGTGTATTTGGACTGGCCATTGGCCTTAGTTTCTTTTGGACTTCAAATTTTAATTTAACATTTGCTGAATAAGGCCTCTTTGTGTTTAATTGTGGTTTTTCTTTGGATGTACATGATGTAGATGAGTATCATCATGCATTTGCAGTTGTAATAGTGTTCAGATCAGGAAAATGAAGTGTTGCTGTGATGGACTCCATGTGGTCCTTGGGATATGTGTCCTAATGTAGTTTGGATCTATAGCATCCTTTGCTGCAGTCTGAGGGTGTAATGTTCAGCATTTGACACAGGGATGTACGTTTTGCATTTGTAATTTAACATCTGTGGCTTACACTGATGCACATCTGGTGTGCTTACCACTGTTCAATGTTTCTATTTCCCTGACTGTGTGCCCATCTCCACTGGACATGCAGTTTAGCACATCAATGTTGAAGGACTCATCTGTGTATACAGTGCAACTTGCTTGACACGTGTTTAGGGTGTATGCAGATGACTGACGTGACACTCCCGTACCCAGGGTGATGAGAGCAGAGCCTTCAGTGTGTTGTAGTTGTTGACTCACTGACCGAGTGTTCTGCTGACATGTTTGAGTCGTGCACAGACAAGGTTTGGCACAGCGGACCTTCCACAGGAGTGGAGTGCCCTCATGGCAGTGTGTAATCCCGTGCCATTGCCTGGGCCTGTGTTGTGTGTTGTGTGAGCATGTCTGTGTGTGTTCCCTTCCCTTTTCCTACACAGGCTGTGTCCCTAGGGATGTTCCTGTTTGTGATGCTTGCTGAGTTGTCCTGTGTTCATCCAGCATCTTGGACCTGGTTTCTCCGGGATGTGGGTGCATGGCAAGCTAATGTTCATCCGGTTGTCATCCCTAGTTGTCTTTGTTGTCAGGGCTGGGGATGTGGGCAAACGCAGATGGGACACAGTCAGGATTCCCCTTGGCACTTGTTGGTTACACAAGTCATGTAATTTACAGTTTGTGGTAGCTTTCAGTGATTGTGACACGTTGTGTGTGTGACTGCTGCCACTCCTCAGGGTCAGAGCTGCAATGTTGGATGTTGTCTATGTGTGTTCTTTGTGTGTCACCTTGGCTTCTTCATTGGTGTGTGACTGTGGCCGGGATCCCATTGATTGGGGTGGATTTCACGTCATGCCCATGTACGGCGTACTGTGCAGTGTGTCAGACATTCACGAGTCTTGTTGACTGGCCATGTGTGATGGGTTTCGCACCTTAGTTCTCACCACCACCCCTGGGATTGTCATGGGTGCATGTGCAATGTCACCAGTCCATGTGAGCTTCACAGCTGCACATTGGTGGAAATCAAGGTGTGTGGTGTTAAGTGTGTGCAAATGTGAGTTGTTGCACGGCTAGACCCCTACCTCCATATTGGCCTTGGCTGACTGGCCGTGCTGATTGATTTGTGCTTGTGTAGGTGTGATGGTAGTTAGTTGCTCAGGACACATGGCTGTGGTTCACTGTGTGAACGACATCTACCTTTGTCATCACAGTGGGATTATCATGCAGGCTAGTGTCACCACAATGTGGTGTCCCTGGGAGTAGTGCTGTGGTGGGTCTGTCTCTTGCTGTGTTAGTTGCTGTTCCTACAAGCTTGTGTGACATGTGTAATTTGGGCTCCCTCTCATCTAACAATGCCTGATTGCCCACATAGGGGAATCCGATCCATGAGTTACTTTTGTGTGGCACTGTATACACATCTGTGTAATTGGGATTCAGGCCTCCTCATGTGTTGTGTGGTTGCCTGGGGACACTGGCACACACCTCCATCCCCTGTTGTGTTTGGTATGCAGTGTGAGGCTGCCTGTTTGTGTTTGTGCATC
Organism: Calotriton arnoldi; assembly: GCA_963921515.1. Lineage (NCBI taxonomy): Eukaryota > Metazoa > Chordata > Amphibia > Caudata > Salamandridae > Calotriton > Calotriton arnoldi. Next base: position 115,379 of record CAWUFW010012456.1, read on the forward strand.
TGCACCACTGCATTGGCATATCTTTAGTGTGCCATTGGCTGTATGTTGTTTGGTGGATTTCCCCTGCTGTCCCTGGGACTCCTAGGTCATCAGTAAGCACAATAATCATGGTTTGTATGTCCCATTGCTGCCATGGTATAGTATTTGTTCACCTCACATCTACAGTCTCCACAGGATATCTACATTTGTGTGTCCATTGGTGCAGATATGTGGGTCTGCATTATGATGGTCACTTCTGTCATTGTGTAATTGTTAAATGTTGACAATGTCAGCCCCCATGGGTGATGTTTGTCTGCACATGGCCAAAGGTATGTCTTATTTGCACTGCACTGTTTGCCTCACCCAATCTATGTTGCTATGGGACACAAGCACTACTTTGCCACTGATGTGTTTGTTGTTGTGTGACCAGGAATCATCCATGCTGTTTGGCAGTTGCAGCTTTTTCCATGACAACACTTACCTTTTGGTCACTGTGATGATGGGGGTTTAGACCCCATTCCCACAATGTTCAAAATGTGCTTCAGCTATGGATCCCACACTTACATTTTGGTCACTGTGATGATGGGGGTTTAGACCCCATTGCCACAATGTTCAAAATGTGCTTCAGCTATGGACCTCACACTTACATTTTGGTCACTGTGATGATGGGGGTTTAGACCCCATTGCCACAGTGGTCATGGTCTGCTTGCATTGTGGAGGCCACACACATTTATGTGTGACACATGTGATAGGGGGTCACATTGTATGTTCATTGTCATGTTCAGTGTTGTAGGCATTTGACACAGACTACACACGCTTGTCATGATGTTGGGGTGATGTCTTTTTCTGACATTCCTTATGTTGGAGTATGCTGGTTGTGTCATGCATTACCCATCCTATGAGTGGGGATGGTAGTGGTGGTAGGCATCCAGGCCCCCATGAGTAGGGGTGGTGGTAGTGGTAGGCATCCAGGCCCCCATGAGTGGGGATGGTAGTAGTGGTAGTCATCCAGGCCTACATGAGTAGGGGTGGTGGTAGTGGTAGGCATCCAGGCCCCCATGAGTTGGGGTGGTGTTGGTGGTAGGCATCCATCCCCCTATGAGTGGGGATGGTAGTAGTGACAGGCATCCAGGCCCCCCTGAGTAGGGGTGGTGGTAGTGGTAGGCATCCATCCCCCTATGAGTGGGGATGGTAGTAGTGACAGGCATCCAAGCCCCCTGAGTAGGGGTGGTGGTAGTGGTAGGCATCCATCCCCTATGAGTGGGGATGGTAGTAGTGACAGGCATCCAGGCCCCCATGAGTAGGGGTGGTGGTAGTGGTAGGCATCCAGGCCCACATGAGTGGGGATGGTAGTAGTGGTAGGCATCCAGGCCCACATGAGTAGGGGTGGTGGTAGTGGTAGGCATCCATCCCCCTATGAGTGGGGATGGTAGTAGTGACAGGCATCCAGGCCCCCATGAGTAGGGGTGGTGGTAGGCATCCATCCCCCTATGAGTGGGGATGGTAGTAGTGACAGGCATCCAGGCCCCCCTGAGTAGGGGTGGTGGTAGTGGTAGGCATCCATCCCCCTATGAGTGGGGATGGTAGTAGTGACAGGCATCCAGGCCCCCATGAGTAGGGGTGGTGGTAGTGGTAGGCATCCAGGCCCACATGAGTGGGGATGGTAGTAGTGGTAGGCATCCAGGCCCACATGAGTAGGGGTGGTGGTAGTGGTAGGCATCCAGGCCCACATGAGTGGGGATGGTAGTAGTGGTAGGCATCCAGGCCCCCTGGGTAGGGGTGGTGGTAGTGGTAGGCATCCAGGCCCACATGATTAGGGGTGGTGGTAGTAGTAGGCATCCAGGCCCCCTGAGTAGGGGTGGTGGTAGTGGTAGGCATCCAGGCCCCTTGAGTAGGGGTGGTGGTAGTGGTAGGCATCCAGGCCCACATGAGTAGGGGTGGTGTTAGTGGTAGGCATCCATCCCCCTATGAGTGGGGATGGTAGTAGTGACAGGCATCCAGGCCCACATGAGTAGGGGTGGTGGTAGTGGTAGGCATCCAGGCCCCCATGAGTAGGGGTGGTGTTAGTGGTAGGCATCCATCCTCCTATGAGTGCGGATGGTAGTAGTGACAGGCATCCAGGCCCACATGAGTAGGGGTGGTGGTAGTGGTAGGCATCCAGGCCCCCATGAGTAGGGGTGGTGTTAGTGGTAAGCATCCATCCCCCTATGAGTGGGGATGGTAGTAGTGACAGGCATCCAGGCCCCCATGAGTAGGGGTGGTGTTAGTGGTAGGCATCCATCCCCCTATGAGTGGGGATGGTAGTAGTGACAGGCATCCAGGCCCACATGAGTAGGGGTGGTAGGCATCCAGGCCCCCATGAGTAGGGGTGGTGTTAGTGGTAGGCATCCATCCCCCTATGAGTGGGGATGGTAGTAGTGACAGGCATCCAGGCCCACATGAGTAGGGGTGGTGGTAGTGGTAGGCATCCAGGCCCCCATGAGTAGGGGTGGTGGTAGTGGTAGGCATCCATCCCCCTATGAGTGGGGATGGTAGTAGTGACAGGCATCCAGGCCCCCATGAGTAGGGGTGGTGGTAGTGGTAGGCATCCAGGCCCACATGAGTGGGGATGGTAGTAGTGGTAGGCATCCAGGCCCACATGAGTAGGGGTGGTGGTAGTGGTAGGCATCCAGGCCCACATGAGTGGGGATGGTAGTAGTGGTAGGCATCCAGGCCCCCCTGGGTAGGGGTGGTGGTAGTGGTAGGCATCCAGGCCCACATGATTAGGGGTGGTGGTAGTAGTAGGCATCCAGGCCCCCCTGAGTAGGGGTGGTGGTAGTGGTAGGCATCCAGGCCCCCTTGAGTAGGGGTGGTGGTAGTGGTAGGCATCCAGGCCCACATGAGTAGGGGTGGTGTTAGTGGTAGGCATCCATCCCCCTATGAGTGGGGATGGTAGTAGTGACAGGCATCCAGGCCCACATGAGTAGGGGTGGTGGTAGTGGTAGGCATCCAGGCCCCCATGAGTAGGGGTGGTGTTAGTGGTAGGCATCCATCCTCCTATGAGTGCGGATGGTAGTAGTGATAGGCATCCAGGCCCACATGAGTAGGGGTGGTGGTAGTGTTAGGCATCCAGGCCCCCATGAGTAGGGGTGGTGTTAGTGGTAAGCATCCATCCCCCTATGAGTGGGGATGGTAGTAGTGACAGGCATCCAGGCCCCCATGAGTAGGGGTGGTGTTAGTGGTAGGCATCCATCCCCCTATGAGTGGGGATGGTAGTAGTGACAGGCATCCAGGCCCACATGAGTAGGGGTGGTAGGCATCCAGGCCCCCATGAGTAGGGGTGGTGTTAGTGGTAGGCATCCATCCCCCTATGAGTGGGGATGGTAGTAGTGACAGGCATCCAGGCCCACATGAGATGGGGTGGTGGTAGTGGTAGGCATCCAGGCCCCCATGAGTAGGGGTGGTGTTAGTGGTAGGCATCCATCCCCCTATGAGTGGGGATGGTAGTAGTGACAGGCATCCAGGCCCCCTGAGTAGGGGTGGTGGTAGTGGTAGGCATCCATCCCCCTATGGGTGTGTATGGCATTGGTGATAGCCATCCCACCCCTATGGTTCTGCTGTTGCTAGTGTACGTCATTTCTGCATCCCTATGTGTGTGTGACATATGTCGGGTACGTGTCGTTTGTTTGTGTAGTGGGTGTTTGACTTACCGTCTGTGCCGTACGCGTCCGTACCGGTTCCGTTAATAGATGTAGAGTATTGGTAGGACCTGCGCGATGGGATTCATGGTTGGGTCGTCTCGTTCGGGTTTCTCGTGGCTTCGACTCGTACTCGTCGCTGGCTTGTTCATCTCGTAGCCGTGGATCGTCTTGTGGCGCGAATCGGAGCTTATGTGCAGCTCTCCCGGATGCTCCGACGTGTCGGACGTAGCGACGGGTTCGGCGCGTACGGAAGGCGCATCGTACTAGTCCGGCCGGAAGGTGCTGTGTATTTGCTTCCATGCGACTCGATTCGGCGTTTACGGATCCGGCTTGGGCGGGGAACAGGAGCTGGAATGGGTAAGTACGGCTCGCTCGGAATCTGTGCTGTTATGCGCATCGTACTTGCTCGTTCGGACGACTGTTCGAATCGGTCGGGAAACACGCATTCGGCTTGTTTTTTTCCGGACGAATAGTGTTAGGTGCGCTTCTGGCCGAGATCGGAATCGACCCCTTAGTTTGTTAGTTTTGTTTATTTAGTTCCTATTTTTATTTAGTTGTTTTTATTCTAAGAAAAATACAAATTATTTTTAGTTGATGTAGTTTATTTCTTTGTTGTTGTTTTGTTGTAGTCTGTAGAAGAAATTAAAATAAAAGCATTTGCTAGTTATGTTTAGCTTTTTTATAATTTTTTTAGTTTTAATAAGTTAACTCTATTAGTTAAGATATATACTTACTTTGTTTTATATTTTTCGTTAAAGTTGATTTTGTAGTTGTTTTGGGAGGAAATCGTTGTTTTGAATTTCCTACGTAGAGTTTTAGTTAAGTTTAGTCTGTGGAGAGGATGTAGCCTTACGGCTGGAGCAGTTGACTTCGAAGCTGGGGAACCGGGTTCGAGTCTCGGCAACAACGCTCAACATCCTGTGATTCTGGGCAAATCACTTAATCTCCCCGTGCCTAACAAAAATGAATGTGTCCATCTGTAACGAAACTCATGGTCATGCAAAGCGCTCTGATACCCGATTTCACGGGTCTAGTTCGTGCTATATAAAACTCTAAAAGAAAGTAAAACATATTATATTTTAAGTTACTTTGTTTATATTTTTTTGTTTTAAGCTCATATTATTTATTTATTTATTCAAAAGTTTTGTTCTTACCTTTAATGAGAGCTTTTCTGTTTAGTTGTATGTGTAGATCTTTTTTGTTCTGTTTTCTGTCTCGTAAGGTTTCGTCCTTCTGCAGTGTTTGTCAGTTTCATGGTAAATTTTATGTTAATTAATTGATTGCTTTTATAGTGTTTATTTAATTAGTTAGAGTTTTCTATTGGTTTGTGTTGGGGAAGTTTAAATTCATTGGTTGAGATAGCTTTTTTGAATTTTTTGGCAGTTATAATTCAATTTGTTTAATGTTAATTATGTTTATTTAATGTACGTTTTTATTTTGTTTAGTAATATAATTAAAATGTATGTGTTAATAAATGTTATATTTTTATATATATGTAATATATATATATGTTTGTTTATTTTTGATAGTGGTGATATTTTTTTATGTTGTAGTGTTTGTTAATTTATTTGTTTTGGATTTTTAAGTATATTTGTTTGTGTTTTAGTTTTATTAATATTGCAATTTTCTTTTAGTGTTTGTTTTTAATGTTTGAAATATGTTATTTGTATATATTATTGAAAATAGTTTATTTTTATGTTTAAATGTTATTTTGCTGTATAGTTTATATGTATTTTATTGATGTTTGTGTTGTCAATATTATGCATATCGATATTTTAGTTGTAATTATGTTATTTTAATTTTATCGATATTTTCGTCTTCTTTTTTTGTTGTTGATATTTTTGTAGTCTATATATTTTCTGACGATATTTTTTTATCGATATTTGTGTTATTTTAGTTTTGTGTATTGGGTGTCGATATTTTTGTATCCGCTACTTCTGATTTGCCAATGTGAGCAAGTTTCAGTGGTAGGATGTTGACACTGCTTGTAGTCGGATCAATGGTGTGTGTGCTCCAGAGATTAAACTTTGCTATTTCTGTTAATGCATACTTCCCCTTAGTCCCATCTTAAGGAATAAAAAGAATATTTATGATTGCACAACATATGTATGTTGTACTGTGTTATGATATGCCAGCTATGCATGCACGTGCCTTATGTCTAGCTTTTGGTGCTAGCTGCAAGACGTACACATCTAGCATCCACGCTAGATGGTTACTCCATGAATAGCAATGTCAACTTTGTTCACAGGATCTCTATACTGTGAGGCTCGCCTGTGGTAGAGTCCCAGAGAACTGAACCATGGATGGAAAAATAACCTCCTATTTGTATCTTTTTTAAAGAGGGCACGTTGGGACTGAAGGTTTATGACAGAGCTAAATTGTTGTGAGATTTTGTTGTAGTAGGCTAGGGTTTACAAATACTAGTGTCCTTTTGATTAAGGTTGTGTGAACCAGAAATTGTCTTTTCCACATAAAACCAATGGAACAACGTCAATGCACAGGTGATCTGTTCTGCAAATGGGCTTTTAGCTAACAATCAGGTTGCCACATTCTGCAGTCTCTTCAGCGTGGGGTTTCTGATCTTAGAATAGTAATGTTTGTATAGGAAATGGCTGATAAAACTAGTGCCATCACGGTTTGGACCTAGTATTGTTGTTCCATATATGGGAGGGAAGAGGTAGCTAATAACATTAAGGTGCTGGATGCTGTGGAGGGATGGGCAGAAATAATGCTTTGGAGGTTTTGTTGGTAGGGTTTTACGAATTGTGCATTTATTGTTTAAAAGGGAACATTTGAAATATGACTTCTTGTCCTTAATAGTTTCCTGTTGTTTCTAGGATAAAAGTTCCACTAATTCTCATTTCTTTCTTTCTTTTCTAATATCCTTGAGGGATCACCACCAACATTTCTCAGATATGGAAAGAATGATCCAGGTGAGTAGGTGTTTATTATATGCATGGTTTTTCTTCACTATTTTTTGACTGTTACCCCACCCACCTTCTCTTACTCCAGAAAAACTGTGATAATACGGACTGGGGGGTTATTCAAAACTGAGGAAAGTCCAGTTTAGAATAGAGCATGTGGTACCCACCAAGATACCTCATAAAGCTGCACACCAGGGACAAGAGAAAAGGAAATGAAGGTTGGAGGAGCCGAAAAAAACAATATTCTGGTGGAGTGCTTTCCTCCTCTTTATCTGCACACATATTCTTTTTTACGCTACCCGCGTGTCCTCAACCACTTCAAGTTTACAACCTTTATCTCGCTTCACCTTTCTTCAGTTCTCATTGTTGTTGGAAAGTATCACATCACAAGTGCGCAACCAAATGAGTGAAATTTCCCTTTCTAAAATACCCAATAAGTGAAAAACATAATACCAGACACCGAAAGAAAAAAAACAAGTGCTCAGTTTTTGCATGTGAATCATCATTGTGGCTTATCTGGATTTACCCATTGGGCCACAACCCTCCTGGGTTCCTCTTTCCACATCTCTCCCTCTCTGACCTCCCAGACTCCATCTGCTTCTTTGGTAAGGTCCAAGCTGGCTCCCAAACTGGTCCGCTGTCTTCTTTCTGTTCCTCTGTAACCTTCCTTCTCATCTCCATGCCCCAGACTCCTCTTCTCTTTTTCCGTTCTCATCTCTTCCTCCTTCCCGGTTTTTCTTTCTCTTGCTCCTCCCTCTTCCTGCCAGACAAAGTCCCTTTTCTGTTTCTCTCTCTTTCTGTGTGTTGTTTCCGCCTTCCTTCCTTTCACTGTCTGTTTACTTGTCCTTTCTCTTTCGTTCTGGGACCAGCATCATGGAATCATTAGTATCGCTCCCACTTACATTTTCTTGTTTTTCTGCCAGTGATTTTGCACACATGCTAGTTTTAACTACATGTAGGACTTGTAATACTGGCGGAGTGGAAAACAGAGGGATTAAAAATCACAGTTTACCAGCATCAGGGTTAACCCCTCCGCCACTCGTATTTCCAATGCATTGGATCCTTGCCATTGTTTTAGATAAGATCAGGAGCTCTGCATCACATAAATTATTATCACAACCACTAATCTATTTTCAGGCACTAAAAATATTTTGGAATTAGTTAAAGTTCTATTTAATTAAATCTTTTAGTAAATCATCTTTATTTAGATGACAAGTTAATTCGTATTAATTTCAATCACCAATATATGTGAACAGAAATTGAAAATTGATTCAGTTAATCAAATCATATAATAAATGCATTAAAGCATGTTCCATGAAGGAAAGAATCCCTATTCTAAGAATCAAGTGAAAATGGGGTCAGTCAGATCCCATAAAGAATTCCAGTTCGAGAGAGTGAGAAAAGCATGAAGCTTTAGCATTAAAGTCAGCTCAAATAGATCAAAAATATCAAAGCAGAACGTCCTATAAAGAGAGGTTCATGGAATTCAGTAGAGTCTGAGAGCAAGTGGCATACAATCTGGGTAAAATGGAGTAGTCGCAATGGCAAGTGGGGTAAGTGGAAAGTGCCTTGGTCTGCTCTAGGAACACACACTAATACAGACAACACATTTTATCAATGTTGCATCTTTCAGTCTTATTCCTCCTTCAGCCAGCCAATCAGCATTCAATGCTTTCAAGGGAACAGCATACATCCTCTTCTTCTCACAGGAATTGAGTAGTCTACAGACAGCAATGTTAGGCTTGCAACTAAGTTGTATCTATTCTAAATTCATGTGGGTCATTCTCCCATTCATGTCTACTTTCCTACGTATAAAGTACATTTCTAACCTTCTACTATACCAAGTTTTTTAACGATGGTATATACAGAAATTGAAACTCCAATATAACAAAAAAGAAAACATTAAGCTCAATATCCATTCATATTCTTTAAAAAATACTGCATCTTCAAATATGAACTCTTCATTATCCCGGTAAAAGGCTGCTATCTAATCATTTGTTAACAGTGATCTTTGTATAAGTAGAAACATTCTGTGGAAATATATGAAAACATTTTGTGCAACTATTATTTATAAGAAAAGCATGTTCATGGAAATGTCAAGAAATATACATTTTATGCACATTTCACTTTTCTAGTCACGTCAGCTTGTGAGCCAATGTTGCTTTAGACATTTGAGGTCTAGTATGAGTAAATGTGATTGCCTACTACTTTTTATGCATTTTATAACACTTTATTTTCATTAAAGCTTGCACATTCATTCTTCACATTATTATATAAACTGTATTATTTTTTAAAATGCACCTACAATACTAATGGTAACTTAAAGTCAATAAATGCTCTTAAGTTATTTGCTACTTCTTTTGGCACTTCACCATTGCTCAGACAGTGCCTAGAGTGTTTAATGCATCTCAAGATCATGGCTGCTTCTGATAAGGATTTCTGTTTGTGAATTTGCATTTCATCCATGGAAGTGAAAAAAGTGAAACAAAGCCAATTAAGAGATAAAGCGTAAAAGCATAGATCAGCTCCTTATGTATTTTGGGACTTCCTTTCGCTGACCATTACTGGTGGTGGTGAGTGTCCATTGACAGAACGATAGGATTTGGTGGAAATTATAACAGATGACCACCTATAAAGGAGCATTATTGATAATACAGCTTTTTATGGTGTAAAGCTTTGTAAGAATTTTAATAATTTGGTTGTGAATTAACTGATTTTAAAGAGGACTGGTAATCCTGCAAGATATTTTACACCCTGTATGGCACTCTTTTATGCTTCATGTTTTTTATTCTAATTTATTGTATTTTTCTATGCACTTTTATGCATTTTTAATGCAAAATAAAGTTTCGAATTGAATTGAATTGAAAAAAGAGAATCTGAACAAAATGTAATTGCCCAAGTACAAAAGTAAATATAAAACAACTGTGGCTACAGCGCTGAGCTTTGGGCTAATCCATGTATTAGATATTGTGGGAGGAGAAAGTTGGAGCATTCAGGTTGGTTCAGAAAATCACTACATTTATTACATCATCTATTTGGTGGCATCTCACCACATGGTTCAGGTGTGGGTGGTATCCATTGTTGCTTAAGAGCACAGTATGGGCTGGATGTAACCCCATAAGCATCCAACGGTTTTCTTAACCTTCACATTGATGTTTACCATGACCTGGTCAAGATGGACCCCACCAGCTGTGGATTGACAGTTTCATGAGATTCAAAATGGTCCTGGAGCTGGATAAGAAGCATGTCTTTTATCAGTTATGGTGAAAATCGAGCCTCACCTCTAAACATGAGAGATCATTTCCTGGGTTGATCAGTTACAAGGATGGGTTTATTAGTAGTGTGGTATCTGTTGCCTTGCTCTTTGCTTCTGTCATGTCTCCAGGTTGTAAGGTTGGGCTAACAAATGATGCCATAAAATGCATCAGTCTATGGAACAGGATTGGTGGCTTGAATGTTTTTGGTGGTAGTAGATTGTATGGGTGTCTAGTGTTTTTTCCTGTCTTTGAAAGAGTTTAAAAACGTATGGTGGGATGCATCATATTATATGAGGACCCCCAGCATCACCAATCAGGATCTGTGTGAACTTTCACAATGGGGTCATAGGAAATTTTCTTGCAGGACTGCATCCATATATGCCGCAGGGAGGTCAAGTAGGGTAGAGGGATGTGCCAAAAAGCCAAGTAGGTCAGAAAAAAGCCCCGGAGAAGTCAATAGACCAGAAAGGTACCAGAATGACTTCATAGAACAGAATCTTCTACTGAGGGAAGAACCCATCTTTGCAGGCTAGAACTCTGAGGCCCTGGTGTGTACCATATTCCCTCCATCATTGTAGGTTTCAACCTTATCTAAGTGAGACAAATAAATGTTAGGAGTAATGTCATGACCAGAACTTTGGCACTTCCTAATGAGGCCCAGCAGATGTTAGCTATATGTTGCAAAAGAATATAAAAAGACTGCATAATGATACTAGTAAATTTAAACTTCCACTGACTCCTAAAGCTATTAACTTCCTTAAATTATATACCCTTGTAAATCAGAATAGAGCATGGAAAGGGAATAACCTATAATAGTTCAAAATAGGTGATCCTCACGTCCTTCTTTTTGAGGAACCAACAAGTCGACAACTGTGTGAAGAAAGACTTATTTGTAGCTCGATGAAAGAAACTGCAAAGGGTTAGGAAATCATGTAGACCCTAGCTCACACTGATTAAGGCACTCTTGTAAAGACAGTAAGACTACCAAAGTACCTAGGCAATCTACCTAGTGATTTCTACTAGTTCAACTTGTCTATGATACAGAACGGCATTTGAACAGGAGATAAACCCTGTCAGAGTACTTTGAAAACCCACAGGATATGCTTACTTGCTAAACTGAAAAAGGCAGATAGAATGAAAGGGCTAGTTGAGTAGAACTTGGGTGTTTGTCTGCTTTTTTTTATTACAGAGATTTCGGGAGGGTTAACTGATATAATTATTGGCAGATTGTGAATTTGTTAAAATCTTGGTCCAGAAAGATTGCTTTTTGTGATTTGGTGTAAATCCATTCTTTAATCTTCGGGAAATTTAGGTTAAAAAAAATTGTGCATTTCACGTTGCTGACAATTTGTGGATCCATTGCGGAGGATCTGCAGATCCAGCCACACTCTGATTGGTTGACTGCGACTATTGCCAATAGATCTGGGAATCCACGAGTGTGGGATCCCATTGGTTGGCCCGAACCTGAGAAAAATGTTGCAGCACCCATCTTAGGACTCGGGACTCAGTTCCAGAGTCCTAGAAAAGTTTTAGAAAGAGAATATAAGGGAGTAGGGTAGGTTAGGGGAAATCTGAACCCCTGGCCATATGGTGGGGCAGGGTTCATCTTTCCATAGATCTGCAGATCCACTGTGGCACGCAGTGTGGCTCTGAGGTGGAGGGGTGCCTGTAGTGATTGGGGCACAGGCCTGGTTGCATTCAAGGGCCTGCAGCCAATCCCACACCGTCCATGGCCAAAGGCAGTGCATGGTGGAAGGTACGGCACCCAAGTGGGGGGGGGCGAGCACAGGCCCTGGCTGCAGGGCCTACTACCAGCTCCACGCTGCAAACAGAGATGGACATCTTACTTCAAGTTTTTTAGAAAATCATAGAAATTCTCTGAAAAAACCTAAGGTTAAAGTCACAGTTATAGTTAGGTATTTAAATTTTTTTTAGAGATTCACTGAAAAAACAAAAGTTAAAGGCAAGTTATAGTTAGGTGAAAATGTCAGTTAAAACCTACTGTTTTAAACAAAAAAAAACACTGAAATTCATCACTTATAGTTATCTCAGGTTACAATAATTTGTGCCCTCAATTAACTATTACTCAAGCCTTCACCATGCTCTCCTAATTACCTCACATATTACATCACTCATGACATGTTCAATGGCATCATTGATAACATGACTGCAACATCTAAAATGAGATCATTCAAGACAACAAGGCGGAGTAGCATATTACACTATATGCATCTGAATATATACTATACACATGAGTTCATATGTCACCACTGGGTAGTTATTGTTGGTTCTGCATTTCCATAGGAAAAGCATTCCTGATAACTTTGACTCCATTTGACGAATCTTCACAAACTTTTCAGAAAAAAACTCATCCTCCTCTTCTATTTTTTCAAAGGTTTCGGGATGATCTGTCAAGTCAGAGTCCCAAAACGCATTTTCCACATTCACATTTCCATAGGAAAATTGAACAGTGATATTGCAAAAACTGAATTACACCAAATTTGGCAGAAATCTAGATTTTGGTCCAGAAAGCGTGATCTCTCTTTGTGATTTGATTTAAATGCATTCAGCAGTTTTTGCTAAATTGAGGTTCAAAAGGTATGTATGTATCAATCCAAGGAGGATATGTAGAGCCGACAGGTAAGATCTGATTGGCTGCCACCACATCACCAAAGATGTGGTGGCAGACATTTTAGGACTCTGGGACTCAGTCCCCTGTCCTAGAAAAAGTGCAAATACATATAGGGAGGTAGGAGAGGGATATCCTGCCCTTCTAGAGCTGGTGGGGTGGTCCAAAAAAGTACTTTTTTAAATGTTACCACAGATCTGTGGAGGATCTGCAAATCTGCAGCACCGGTAAAAAGAATTCAGGCTTTTCAGAAATAAGCCACCCCCCCGGGTGGGCCAGGGCCCGTGGGGGCTAGCACAGTGGCTTTTTTTTTTGGTAGGTGGCCGCTCCCTCTTCAAGCTATTTTTAGGCACCGGAAAAATCATCTCCTGGGGACTGTACAATAACTTATGGGAAGGGGGGAATGGGGCCACCCTCCCGAAGCCTCTTTAAGGCCCTGGGGACCCCTTCCCCAGGTCAAACCAATAGTTTTGGGTACTCAACATTGCACTGTTTCCGGGTGCCTTTAACAGACCCTTTCAAAGAATGGCAATAATAACGAATAACTAGTCATTTGGTGCTTCCCCGTTACTCTTGTAACATGGAATTCCGGCTAAATTCGGCAATTCGCCTAGTGGCAGATTTTTTTTCCCACTGAGCCTCTAGAAATGGGAACTGGCAAGCACGACCAAGATTTGGCGTCCCCATGTGCAATTTTTTAAAGTAGACCCTAAAGGGCGGTCGCAGTCCGAGGACTCCTTCTCAAACAGATTTGCTGCCGCTTTAGTAGAGTTTTTACTCAAGTTGCAGCAAAATCAACTCAGATGGCCACATGCTCTTGTGCACTACATGGTGCCCTTTGTGTTGATTTTTCAGCACTGCTTCTGCTACCGGTGCCAAATTGGAGCACAAGCAGCACAACATGCCTATTTTCTGCTCATTGGTGGAACTCCACAGAATATCACTCGGAGTGAAACTCTGAAAGTTCTGCACACCCATGATCAGCTCCCACTTTGTGAATATGATTGTGTTTTAGTCATGTTGTTTCTGTTTGCAGCAGTCACCATGTAATAGTTTGAATTCTGTATTTCTCAAACTCTGGCAGTTTGTTTGTCACTTGAGCACAGCTGGCATACAGTGCTCCATATAGCTGCACAAGGCAATTCATTCTTACAGACACTTACAGATGTACACACCAACTGGACGTGTTACTGTGGGCACTACAGTCTGCTCAATGGTTTAGAAAGCATCCCGAAGGTGCATTGCGTCTGTGCAGTGTACACATCTGTGTGCGAAGGTGATCTATAAGAGCTCTCTTGCCTTTGTTTATATTAGAAAGGTTTATCCCAGGATATAAAGGTCACACACCAACAGCCGTCCCAGAACACACACACCAAGGGAGTGTACTCTTTCATGAAACAGCCTAACAATTATGAAAAAAAGCAAGCAAAGGGGGCAACAAGCAATGGAGCAGGAAGAGCAGGAAAGAATGGCAGCAACAACTCAGGAGTGGGTGGGAGCAACGAGGTAACAAGCAATGAAGGAGGAAGCAAGACGGCAGGGAAACAACAGTAAAGTACCTCTATCTGAGTGAGAGTAGTGGAAGGACACCAATAAGGACATTAACCAATACTTCGTCCGTGCTCCATCAAAGGGACGAACACACAAAGAGGAAGTGAAGTCTGCACGTGCGGCCAAAGAGAAGCAAGGAATTGAGAGTGATGATGAAGCCTACCAATGGCTAGTAATGGGTGGGCTACAAGCCGCTTTTTAGAGTTTTTCCTTTTGTTTTAGAAGCAATAGATTGTCACAAGTGACAGCATATGCAGGCTCCATTAAGGTGAGACCGAATAAGGAGAGGTCCCAAAATGTATTTTTCCTATGCAATACATTAAGCATCCCTCAAACTTTTTCTAGCATGTACCCTTTCCGTGAAGCCTTAAAAAAACTCTTAAAACCTATACTACCATGTACCTTTATCCATCCCTTAACCTTAAGATCCATTTATTAACACGTACCCGTACGCATCTCTGAATCCTAAAAACCTGTTACTAACCTGTATCCTAACCCATCCCTGACCCCTAAAAACTCATTTAAAATCCTTACCACCCTAAACCCTTACCCATACCATTGCCTTTACATCCCCTTTTCTAAAATGACATAATAAGTATGTATTTAAAAAAATCATACCTGCTTGGTAAAGTACTGTGTACCACAAAAGGCCTGTGTGGTACTTACTTGCGTGTAAACGCTTGCATGGAAATATCCTGTGGGTGTAAAAAGTGCAGAATAAAGGCTGCTTATCCTCTCCACTGCATGTTTTGGGGCATTTCCTGTTGTGGGTGATAGAGCCACACACACAAGAGGGGTACAGCTTTTATCGGGAGAAGTGTGAGAATGCTGGGTTGTAGGATCATAGTGGATCTCAACATATTTTGGAACTTTCCCTCACAGAAATGTGAAGAAAATATGTGACTTTAGCTAAAGTTTGTAGTAAATTTTGGGTAAGTAAAAGTAGTTGGATCCACACAAGTCACACTGCCGAGGATTCACAGGGGTGTCTAGTTTTCAGAGATGTCTGAGTTTGGTAGGATTTCGATGGGTGGAAGCCAAGTCAGGGCCCATATACCCCAGCTACCCACATTGATAAACTGGGTCAATTTTCATGACAAATATTTTGTGTTTCCACGTTGCGTTTTGGGGCCTTTTCTATCATGGGCAGTAGGTCCACCCACAATCTTGGGGTGCTCTTTCTCTTGTGAGAAGTGTGGAAATATTGAGTGGTAGTAATGATGTGAATCTTCAGTGACTCTCCCACATTTCCTCTCTAAAATGTGAGAAAAATTAGTAATTTTGGCCAAAGTTTGAGATTTGTAGGGCAAGATTCCAGGTAAGAAAAGATAGTGGGATCTACACATATTACACCTTTCTGGTTTCTCCAGGTGGTGGCTAAGCTTAGGCCCATATTCTACAGTTAACCATATCTCCAAATGGGTTATTTTTCATGATGGATGTTTTGGTGCCTTTCTTGCTGTGGACGATAGGTAGGGTACTGCTTTTATTGGGAGAGGTTTGGAAATGCCAGTTGCCAGGAATTTTGTGCCCCACTGCATATTCCAGAAATTTCCCTCACATAAATTGAAGGAAAATGTGTGCTGTTTGCCAGAGTTTGAGTTTTTCGACAGGCCCACCCACATAAGTGAGTGCAAGAAGTGCAGGACACAGAATAGTTGAACACTTTGTTTTATCAATTAGATTGCTTTCTATTTTTGCCTTCCAAATGTAAGCCATAACCCATTTTGCATAGTGGCCGCTGGATCACAATATTATGAGTATATGTATTGGGTACATTTTTAAAATGAGTAGGATTCCTTCTTACTCAGTTTTCATTCATTACGTTTTAACATATGATTTGCAGTACACACTGAAAAATCATTATAAGCTGCACCTCAATTGTTGGCTTTAGGAATGGAATGTTTTCAGACCACCAGCATACACCATATATCCTTGCGGTGAGAAGCGTGTGACGGGTGAAATTATATATTACTTTGGAAATCAACTATTACAGAAAGAAAGAATTACAGATGAAAACATTGTCACAAATTGCTATTATTTAATACTTATTTTCATTATTTCATTGTCTTTTATTTCAACAATTATTTTCTTTGGGAAGACCATGAGTTATCTACATTGATGGCCCCTTGTTAAATTCAGAAGTGTGTCTAGTTTTCAAAAATGTATATCTTTCTGGGTTCACCCATGTCTTTCACATCAGTTTCTAACACAAACTGCAAGTAGGTTGACACCAGAAAAAATCGTAAAATGGTCTACCACTAAGAAGAATGCAAAAACTGTGGTGAAAAATGTTTGTTTTACTTGTTCCATTCCTGAAAGCTAAGAAGATCTTAATCTTAGCACAGAATACCTTTCGTTGATGCCATTTTCAGTTAAATAAATATGTGTGCTTTCTTGCAAAGCACTTTTTTCCCATTTTTCCAAACAAATCATCAAGTTTACTATATTTTAGCTAATTTCTCAGTTCCATTCAGCAGAACTCACAAAACCTGGGTACCTTTAGCATCTCCATTGTTTGGTAGACAAGCACTGGTAAATGCATTAGGTTTCACCTATATGATTAATAATAAGCTGTTTTGTAATTGTAGCTTGCTGAGTATTTGTACAATAATAGTTACAGAAAGTCTGTTAAAGTGTTATGACTTGTTTATGTACAAAAAGGCAATATATTGTGCTGTTACTAGTGGTATAGTGCGGGTAAGTAAAACAATAGTTTGAAAAATTAAATGTAAGAGGGAAATAATAAAATTAATTGATGTAATAGCAATATTATGTGTTTAGAGGCGTTCTGATTACTTTAAGCTCGGTGCCACTACACCTGCTGCACCATCAAATCATGCACCTAGTGCCTGCAAGATAACTGTATTTGTGACTCCCTGTTTAGTAGTAAAATATAACAATATTTGGTATGTAGAGGAGTTATGACAACTTTTGGCTCAGGTGCCACTGCATCTGCTACACCATTCAAATCATGACTCTATTACCTGTAAGATAACTGCCCTTGGGACTGCCTGTTTAGTAGTTAATTATTGCAATGTTTGGTGTTTAGTGGGGTTTTCTAGAGCTTTGGGCCCCGGTGTCACTGCACCTGGTGCACCATTGAAATCATGACCCTAGTGCCTGCAAGGAAACTGCATGTGTGACTGCCTGTTTAGTAGTGAAATATAGCAATATTTGGTGTTTAGTGGAGTTATGACAAATTTTGGCCCTGGTGCCACTGCACCTGTTGCGCCATTCAAATCATGAACCTTTTATCTACAAGATAACTGTACTTGTGTCTGCCTGTTTAGTAGTAGAATATAGCAATATTAGGTGTTTAGTGGGGTGGCTAGAGCTTTTGGTCCTGGTGTCACTGCACCTGCTGCACCATTGAAATGACGACCCTATTGCCTGCTAGATAACTGCACTTGTGACTGTCTTGTTTAGTAGTAAAATTTAGCAATAATCTGTGTTTAGTGGGGCTTTTGGCCCCAGCGCCACTGCACCTGCTGCACCATTCAAATTATGCCCTTTTTAATGGCAAGGTGACTGTAATTGTGACAGCCTGTTTATTAGTAAAATATAGCAATATTAGGTGTTTAAAGGAGTTCTGACAACTTTTGGGCCCGGTGCCACTGCACCTGCTGCACCATTCAAATAATGATCCTGTTGCCTGCAAAATAACTGCACTTGTGACTGCCTGTTTAGTTGTAAAATATAGATAATCTGTGTTTAGTGGGGTGCCTCGAGCTTTTGGTCCTGATACTACTGAACTTGCTGCACTATTGAAATCATGCCCCAAATGCCTGCTAGATAACAACACTTACGGTTCCTGTTTAGTATTAAAATATAGCATTATTTGGTATTTGGTGGAGTTATGACAACTTTTGGCCCCGGTGCCACTGCACCTGCTACACCATTTAAATCAAGCCCCTTTTAACTGCAATTGTGACTGCCTGTATAGTAGTAAAATCGATTTGATAATGCCTACAAATAGCAAAGAAAGGTACTGATGCATGAATAGGAAATGCCACATACGTTCTAGTGCTAAAGCATCTGCTTTACACAACAAAGTAATAAAAAAGCAAGCATTCCTACACACTGTTGGAAGCTTTCTGCCTTTTCCCTGGGAAGAGATATTATCTTATAGTTTAACAGTCCCTGAAGTCTGGACAGTGAACGGGGCTTAAACAGTGTGAATAGCTTTAGTAGAAGATAAGTACCGTAAATGTGTGCAGCCAGGGGAAGATAAGTATCTGTAAATAGTAAATGCTGTGCAGCTTTAATGTAAGAAAAAAGTTCCACCCACTAAAGTGGATTTGGATGAGTACTTTGGCCTTGGGAACTGATAAGAGAAGCCCCTTTTAAGATATATTAAATACAATAGATTTCACAAGCACAGCGCAAGCGCTGTGCAGGCTGTGCAGGCGAAACCTAAAAAAGAAGCAAATTTAGCTTGCGTACATTTTGTGGAAAATAAGTTATAAAGGCAGAAACACATAATGCCTTGAACATCACAAAATGGGCTCAGACTGGGGAAGGAAAAGCTCAGCAATAAAAGGGTTAATTCATGTTGTGTTTGAAAATGTGTGTTGTGGAGGAACATGGGGAACCACCCAGCAGGTACGCACCCAAACACATGCATCCATGGAGCCTGTTGCTGGGCGAGGTTTCAAGTTATAAATAAATGTCTCTTGAGCACACCGGTTCAGAGGAAGCCAGAACCTGATTAATAATATCTGTGTCTTAGGTGCCGCTGCCTTGCTCACAAGTGCACAAACAACCACTGGACTGCAGTACATGTGGATTTTGGTGCTTATCACACCAAACCCTGCATGTCCTAGTCAATACCCGGCATATTCCTCCCGATAAATATCAGCTGGTTTGATCTGCCTGTATTTATCACAAAACCCATAATAGTGCTATGTGTGGTAGCAGCAATTACTGCACACATCGCAGCAGGGTGAAGAAAGATTGTGCTGTGGTGATATGATGGCTCACGAATGGCCTTCCTTCCAGTATGCAACTCCCTATTTGGTACCATTGGTGGAACACTTTGCCTCTTCTATATAGTAGCCAATCACTGACTGGTAGTTCTCTGTTTCTGGGGTAGAGGTGGAGAAATCCACATCTGCAACATAATTTTATGCCTGGTCGACGTAGAAACTAATGTTAAATAAAGGGGACAATATACCTGGGATGAATGGTATCCTCGTGGTACCACACTACAGTTTCCATTGGTAAAGCATTTTTTTTATGTACGTGTACAATGTGTAAGGTATGCTGTGTAGGGTAATACTACATGTATTAACTATTTTACCCACAAAATACACAGTAGTGTTTCTTGATCTTATGGGATAGTAGAAGTTTGGGAGAATTATGTATTTAGAAGTTTGATTTAACATGTTGATAAATAAGTGAATGGTGTCTGTACACATTCACACTAAATTTAGGTTTGCAAGTTTGTTTGTGGCATCAGGATGGTGTGATTATGGTGTCTCGGATTATGATGTCTCGGGTGGTATGTGTGGATGGTTCATAGCCCAACATTCATCATAGATTCAGCATTGTATAACCACTGGGCTGCAGCAACGAAACTAGCAGCTCAGGTGAAACATCAGAGGAGCTGTTGTTCATACATACACAGACCCTGATCTCTGGTCTGAAGTCCCCTTAGGGCATCTGGATGAGGCCTTAGTTCAGAATCAATGTCCTTATGTAAGCCACGTTGCATGGTTGATGTTGTGCAGCATTTAACTGGCTACAATAATCTTGCATACTACTTCTGAGATAGACTGGAGAACCCTCCTCAATCATTACTTACGAATGACAAAAGTGCATTCGGTGAAGGCTTGCATGTGAGTGTGTGGGATTTTTATACCCCTGGTGAAGCAGGGTAGATAGACATCGGAAGAGATTGAGGAGATGTGGACAAAGGACATACCCAACTGTTTGATTATATCACTACAAATTCCTTGGTTCAAATATATTAAGGAAGAATGTGACTTCATAGGGAAACCTGAGATTTTTGGGGGAATCGCAAGGAAATGAGAATGTTAGGTGTGTATGCCCTAGATGCACTCCTATGCGACAACTCCATGACTGATGTGATTGCACCGTACAAAGGCCCATATTTACTACAGTTTCACGCAACGCCAGAAGGAACTTACTGAACTGTGTTGTGTGAAACAGAGAGCAGAAATGCGCCTTGCCTACTCAGGTACAGAAGTGTATGTAGTGCTTAATCACGTGTATTTACGCTCTTTGACACCTTATGAATCTGGTGTAAATGGCATTTGCCTGTGTTAAGCATTTTTCCTGGTGTAAGCAAGAGCGTAGTGAAGCACTCAAGTGAGGGGTAAATGGAATGAGAGCGCGAATGAGGAGAGGAAAGGAGAATACAAAGAAGGAGAGACAGACTGAAGGAAAAAGAGAAGAAGGGAAAGAAGGCGTAAGGAACAAAACAAAAATGGAGCAAAGGAATGAAATATGGAAAGAAGAAAAGAGAAGGGAATGAAAAAGGAAGGAACTTTCTTTTAGCAAACATTTTGTGGAAATCTCCGTTAAGAGTCGGGATCACACGATTCACTAACTACTCAGTGGCAGCCATATAGTTCAAAGTGTGGGGGGGGGGGTAATATTTTTCTGGCTATTTGCTTCGGTGTAAGTCACTATCACTAAATGATAATGGCTTCGTGCATCCTCGACACTAACCTTTCACTACAATCGTATTAAGCAATCCCATGTGTTCTAGAAAGTATATAAATCCGTGAGAGGATTTATGTAAATAATTTCTGAGACTCTGTCAGCCTACAATTAGTTGTAATGAGGTTTCCGCCTCGGTACCGGTTAAGCTCCTGGTCTCTGCATTGTGGAGTCTAAAATTGTTAATCGCTGTCTTGAAAAAAATATACATTTCATTGCGAGCATACATCTTGTTAAGAAGGCACGCCCAAAAACCTGTAGCTGTTCCGCAATTCCACAGTTCTTGTTTACCCTGTCTGCTAGAAATAGGTTAGTCACTACTCTGTCTCCTCCAGTCCTGTCAAAATACCCACCATGTTATTATCATTCCCGGGTACTGGGACTGTGAATGTAAAAGCTGCCAGTATGTACTTATCTTCCCGGGCAGTGAGTTAATTACTGTGTTTCCATCAGAAACATTAGTTTGTGGCACTCTCGCGGAATGCTCTGCAAAAAAGAATTTATTCCATGCTTTTTAGTGTTTTTTTTCTTGATGTAACATGGTTTGAATGCATTCTTTAGGATTTTTTTTCTTGATGTAGCATTGATTGAATTATCTTTTTTATTTATTGTTGCATAGAGATGGTTCATTTTTAAAGCTGAATGGGATGTTTGCTACAAACGTTTGCGGGCCATGCACAGACCTCACCTGTAACCCCTTCCTATAGGCGGACCAGCGTTAACTAAGGCTGCTCCGGCTGCATGGCGACTTGACGGAGCTACGGGGGAGCCTAACTTGGGGGAAACGTGGCGCGACTCGCGCGTGGTGCACGTCTGTCAGATGAGAATTCATCCGCCTCGAGGGCAGAGCCAGGGAATGCTTATCCACCAGCCAAACAGATACAATATCTTTGCAGAGGGAGACAAGCCGTCTCATTAGACTGACAAAACCCTCAGCCAAGGAGGATTATGGGGAAAGAGACGTGTCTCGGGCAAGCAAGCCTTGGGCATCCCACACAGCTGGGACCTTGCAGGTGCGAGAGATCTTTTACACAAGGCCACAGTGTTTCGTGCAGGATTTTTATTTATGTCAGGTGCTCCTATATTTCACGACTATTCATCCCCCTGGCACGTTTTCTTCCGCGCTGCATTTTGCACTGCATGTTTTAGCAGACATTAAGCAGATTATAAGGGATATACAGCAACGCATACGGTGCATAGCTTAGGTTTGAAGCAATGAAACAAATTAAAAGACAACACAAATCTATTGGTACTGTGAAAATAATAAGCACGGGCAAAGCCAATAGTTTTGACCTTATTACAGTGAGAACACAGGGGCAGATCTACAAGAAAGTGCCGCAGCGTGGCGCTGCAAGCCCTTTGGCTGCGCCACGCTGCGGCACTTTCAGAGCACAGGAATGCGACATATTTACAAGAATATGTCGCATTCCTGTGCTCTCCCCTGCGCTGGCGCACAAACAGCTGCCAAGCGCCGGCGCAGGCACCCTTGCACCATGGTGCAAGGATGCCTGCGCCATGGGGAGATTGTTTTTGTGCAGGAAGGGGCACCTTTCTGCACAAAAACAATCAGTACAGGCTTTTTCCTCTTTCAATGCGTGCTGCAGAATGCAGCACGCATTGAAAGAGGAAACGAGGAGAAATGAAAACATTTCTCCTCGGTGCGCCTCGCTACGCCACCTCTAGGGTGGCGTAGCATTCACACGCATCTCCAGAGTTACGATTACTCGTAAATCTGGAGATGTGTCTTGTTCCATGGGTGTTGCGTGGGAACACCCACAGCAACACCCATGGAACGCCCCTTCAACGCAAAGTGCTGCGTGTGAAGGGACGGTATTTACAAGGAGAGGAAAAGTCACGCATGGTGGCTTTTCCTCTCCTTGTAAATATCGAGGAGCCCCCTGCGCCACCAGTACGTCACGAAAAGTGACGTACTGGTGGCGCAGGGGGCTTGTAAATCTGCCCCACAGTGTAGCGTGCATAGGACAGACAGATAAATAACAAGTGCATATGTGCACATTGCCAACACATACATTCAGACATGTTCACTAAGCCTACAAGCAGGGTTGGACTGGCCTATTGAGCAATCAGGCAGTGCCCGATGGGCCGATGGACTGGTCACACAGATCAGTGTGCGGGCTGTTTTTTTAGCCGTTTGTGGGCCTGTTTTATAGATAGAAGGGCCGTTTTTTACTGTTAATTTCTCTGATATTAAAGGAAAAATTGCCTGCAGCAAACACAAATGCATGCAGCCTCCCATACCTTGCAAAATACTCATTCAGCATGTGTTTACAAGTTCAAAACTAGCCTAATTTGCAAATACGGGCCACTTTTTTAGCTATCTGGTTTGCTAATGGGGGACACTTTTATTTCGGTACCCGAGCCTACTTGTGTCCCTGTCCGACCTGGCCTAAAAGCACACAAGATATATGTGGGCACACAGAACAGTACACATATGTGATATCAGTGCAGCACAAACCTAGCCAAAAGGCAGCAGAACCCTGTAAAGGGTCAAAAGCAAGAATGCATTCCAAAAGTAATAGCAGAGTTAGCTGGGTTCTGTTATTGCTTTGTGATGTAGTGTACTTTAAAAAGGTGCATCTTCTACTCTTGTAAATTAGAGCAGCGTTGGTGCAGATTTCACACACATTGGGAAGTTGTTCCACGTCCTTGGTGCATTAATGGCAAAGGCCTGCTAAGTTGTTTTTTGCTTATTTGCAGTTGTTAGCGTTTAGATCTCCAGCCTCATAGTGTCCTGGCTGCGGATGGATTGAGAGTCACCATAGATGGTGATCTTGTCTGTAAGTGAAGTGAGGTTGCTGGTCGTAATGGAATTGTAAATGATGCAGCTGATTTTGAGCATATAAATGCACAAATACACAGACCTCCTCTGTACCTGACTATGAGCTCTCAGCACCCTCAGAGTACTCACTATGTGCTGCAGTGTGGTAGGTAATAAAGTGGGTTGTTTGCCAGAAGCTTCAGGCCCTTCTTTCATTGCATTTACTTTGCATATGCTATGAATGAAGGTCCTGCAACACTAAAAGAGGAGTTATGTAATTATTTCAGGGGAGTTCTGCATATTTTACAATACAGTTATGCATCTTGCTGGGAGCTACAGTGCAGTTACAAACTGTTAAACCTGATAGCCTTTGGGTGATCTTCTCCTCAAATTTGTGCCGACCTCCTCCACTTTTCTGACCTCGCTTTTGCTGGCTTTAGGACTGCTAACCAGTACTAAAGTGTTTGTGCTCTTTCCCCTAAGCATGGTAACATTGGTTCATCCCCAATTGGCATATTTAATTTACTTATGAGTCCTTTGTAAAGTGGTACCCTCTGTACCGATGGCCAGTAAATTAAATTCTACTAGTGGGCCTGCAGCACTGATTGCGCCACTCACTGAAGTAACCCTTTAATCATGTCACAGGCCGGCCACTGTAGAGCCTATGTCTGCAGTTTTACACTACCATGTTGACCTGGCAAAAGAAGTCTGTTGCCAGGCCCAAACCTTCCTTTTCTATACATAAAGGTCACCCCTGACGTAGGCCCCGGACAACCCAGAAAGCCTGATGAAATGTATTTAAAATACAGGACCTGTACTTTAACATTTTACGTATCCTGGTAGTAAAAAACTCAGACAGTCAGTTTTTGTTACTACTGCAAGGCCTATCTCCCTGATAGGATAACATTGGGATTACCTTATTATTATTTATTATTTGCCATTTGTAAAGCGCGCAGCTACCCATCGGGTTTCCTGGCGCTAAGCACTACAGAGGCAAGCTAAATGACCCTGAATTAAAAAGCCATGTTTTTAGGAATTTGTAGAACTGCACCATTGAGGTACACCCCCTCATGTGCTGAGGCAAGGCATTCCACAGTTTAGGACCTAGATACGCGAATGAGCAGCCACTCGCTGGTGCCCTGTGTATTCTTGGTATCCAGAATTGTCCCTGGCTAGGGGATCTGAAGTTTTGAGAAGGAATATACAAGGAAACCAGATCTTGTATATATTTAGGGCCAAACCCTGCCTTGGCTTTAAACATGAAGCATAGATAGGGCTTTGGATTGTATTCTTTTTTCTATCGGTAGCCAATGTAGCTCCCGCAGAATGGGGGAGACCGTGGTCCTTCTTGAGGAGTAAGTAAGGAACCTAGCTGCAGTGTTTTGTACCACTTGAAGGCGACAGATAGCTGCCTTATCCGCACCCAGGTACAAGACGTTACC
This sequence comes from Calotriton arnoldi, assembly GCA_963921515.1. Lineage (NCBI taxonomy): Eukaryota > Metazoa > Chordata > Amphibia > Caudata > Salamandridae > Calotriton > Calotriton arnoldi. Next base: position 140,307 of record CAWUFW010012456.1, read on the forward strand.
ATAGTCCAGTCTGGAAAGAATGAGCGCCTGAATAAGCGCCCTCATTGCTAAATGAGGAATGATCCAGCCGATTTTATTTCACCCACTTCATAACTGCAAATCATTCCATTTTATAAGTGTAATTTCCATTGGGATGAGATGAGAACCCAAAGTCTATTGGCTCTGGAATCCTAATTTAAAATCCTAATTTATGGTAAAGTTGGATTTTAAATTACAATTCGGGAAATGCCACTTTAAAACAGTTGAATACAGTAATTAGAACACACACTCTAGATGCAGAGTGCACTACTGCGCTCCTCTACATAAGTGGAATCAATATTTTTAACACAACAAAGTAAATCTTTTAACCATTCAAGCAGCGGGTAAACTGTGCGTGAACATAATTTTAAACATAGAGTCCTTAAATCAACAAAATCGCTCGTAGGCTTTGTCTTGCTCAAGTCTAAGGACTCTATGTTTACGATTTACTTTGTTGTGTTAAAAATATTGATTCCACTCATGTAGTGGAGTGTAGTAGTGCACTCTGTGTCTAGAGCGTGTGTTCTAGTTACTGTTTTCATTTTGAATTGGGTGGCTGGGTAGAGCCTCCCTACAGGGTGCACACATTAGACAGCTAATTCAGAGGAATGAGTTTCATTGTGTATTAAGTTTCGTAGTATTAGAGTGCAACCCAGCTTCTCTCATTTTCTTCTACTATAAAAAAGTTGGCATTTTCTTATTTTAGAAATGTGGTGCCTACTGCCTGTCTCTGATCAGTCTGGGGAGGGTGACAGCTGGGCTTTGTATATTCCCCCTAGACAGCCACACACAAAGGGAGCTTAGGTGTGACTTGATGGACCATCCTGGGAGGATCGGAGGGAGGAGCTGGACCCAGCCTCACTTACACCTGAATAGACTGTGTCCTGTCCCCACACAAAGGGCTGCATACCCCCCTGTTGTGAGTTTGGAATGAGGGCAGGAACAGAGGTCCTCTGTGCTCTTCAAAGACCTGTCTCCCCCACTTCAAAGGCCCAACTGGGTATAAGTACTGGACCTCTGACACCATCACTTGAGTTCACTTCTGGACTCTGCCAGGAAAAAAGACTGCTGTGCTGCTGAAAGGACTGCCACTCTACTAGACTGCTACTTTGCTGGACTCCTGAATTGCTGTGCTGCCCTGCAGCCTGCTATTCCCCTACCTGGGTGAGAAGGACTGGACCTGTATCACTCGAATCCAGAATGATTCCAAGGGCTAGCTGGCTGGCCTCCTAATCTGAAGACTCAGGGACATAAAAGACTTCCAATCAGCCTGTCTATGCACCTGGACTTTGCCATCTGAGAGTCTGTCCTACCAAGTAGTGCCACCCTAGTCCTGGACCCTTGGAAGTGGGCCTAAGGTGCTTGTTTTATCAAAACCCAAGCATCCTCTGTCGAACCAGTACATCACCACGGTTTCGTGGAGCAGAAGCGGCGCAGTGCCCTTGTTGCGTGGGTCAGAACTGGTACATCGCTCCTGTTGCGGCGCATCGCTCCTACTCCATGAACTAGAATCAGCACATCGCCTCTGCTGTGTGATTCGGCCTGACACATTGCCTTTGGAAACACCACTGTGCAACTCTCGACCGGTGCAAAGTCTTCGTATCTCTGTCGACGGCATCCTCGTCGAAGACACCGATTCTCCACATTGCAGCTCTTTGCTAATTGGACCTGACGCATTGCTGCTGCTGCACGGATCAGGACCGGCGTATCGCCCTCACTGTGTTGTTCGACTTCGACTCATCGCTTTAGCTGCACCCCGCATCTTCGTCGTCGACACAGCCAGGATTAAGCTAATTTTGTTCAGGGGGCCTAACTGGGTCCCTGTATCAAGCATATGGGCCATCGCAGTCGTCCTGCACTTTTGACTTTGTCCCAGTCCGGCACGACTTCTAAGTGCTATTTTACAGTTTATTCTTTAAACTTCACATCTGAAGATCTGCTTCTTGGATTTTTGTTGTTTTGGTATTGTTTTATTTATTTAATTAAGTGCTATTTTACTAACCTGGTGTGGAATCTTTTGGTGTGGTGTTTTCACTGTTTTACTGTTTGGAGTGTTGCACAAATACTTAACACATCGCCTCTAAAGTTAAGCCTGACTGCTCTGTGCCAAGCTACCGGAGGGTGAGCACAGGTTCATTTAGGGTCCTGCCTCTTACCCTGACTAGGATTGTGGCTGCTTCTTGACTAGGACTCATACCCCAGTCAACCTACAACCGAATTTCTAACATACACTTTGGCAGTTTGCTAGGAGATCTGCAGAGAAAGAGGTGAAAAGGGTAGAATTTCATCCACACTTTTTAAGAAGAGCTACAGACTTAAGTAGAGCTGGTTAATCAGATGTGAAATGCTTTTCATTGTGTCCATTTGGAATGTGGGCCGCTCTGGGGGGCCTGCTGTTGGTTTTGCACAGGCAGAAATGTTCGATGTTCAGAAGCAGGAACTCAATATGTTTTAAAAACAGAGACTTTAGGATTTGTGTGGGAGGAGGAGTGGCAGTCAGTATGACTTGCACTCCACCACTTTTTCTAGGTCTCCTTAAACTGATACCCTTTATGATAACTTAATATACTCTCAAAAACGTCCTGTAGGGAGGACCTTGGGTAAACGTATTCTTTTTTTCACAATATCATAGTCTAATACTATTTAATTGACAGTTGAGAACTCCAAACTCATGTGAGTTAATTGATGTGATTAATCTCTTTATGTTTAGATTATTTTCTTCAGTTCAAATCAATAATATTACATTTTGATACGATTCAAAACTATCAATAAATAACTCCCTAGACCTGAAACCATGTACCATAAAGTGATGCACCACCTAAGAACACGCAGAAGAGGACTTGGGGCATATTAGCAAGAACGGCGTTAAAATTATCGCCGCTTTAGCGGCTGGAAACTGCCGCTAAAGCAGCGATAATGGGCTTAATAATATGCCCTTGAGAATACCAATAGAAGCCCATGTTCTGCTGTGATCCTGGGCTTCTATTGGAATTCTCAAGGCCATATTATCAAGCCCATTATCGCTGCTTTAGCGGCAGTTTCCTGCCGCTAAAGCGGCGATAATTTTAACGCCGTTCTTGCTAATATGCCCCTTGGTTTGGCCAACTTAAACCCTAGGATAACACAAACGTGAGGCAGAGACAACTGTCTTTAACTTGATGGAAATTAGACATGCATATTCGTCCCAAATAAGGAAGAAAATGTAGTGAAAGATCACTTTCAGACCTGTAATAAAAGTTGTGCCACGTCATGGTATCTATCATATGTTTTACACATTTAATTGCACTCACATAATTCAAACACATATTGCAGATAGAACATCTATTTTTCTTTTTCACACCACAATAACAATTATCTTTGCATGCTTATGCAATAGTCTTTTTTGCTTTCCCTTCACAAATAAAGTAATACAAGAAAGATGATTAAAAAATTCATACCTGGTTTCTATTGTATCATGATCAATGCCATCGGCTTCTACGAGCCTCGATGGGAGGGTGCTCCCTACTTTCGTGTCTCACTACCCATGCATGCAAAGGACAAATGTCACATGCTGCTGATGTAATTGTTTTTGTATGTCCTGTGGTTGCAGGAACGGGACTACATGCTTGACCAGTTATGAGCGCTGTAATAGTACAATGTGTGTACTACATACAAAACCTAGAATATGTCAAACTACCAACAACAAAAGCTAAGACTACTTTACACCATATCACCAATTTAAGCTATAATGAACTGCAGAAATGGGGGCGTGGCCAACGAGCTGAAAATGGCAGACGCGTAGCTCCGAGGCCCCGCGCTGGCCCATCTGAAACCCTGCACCATCCCACGACCCTAGTCCCGGGAGACCCCCTACTGCTGTGGGGGTCGAGGCAATCGGGACGTTGGAGTCGGTTGCAGCAGGTGTGTGGGGCCGTGGTGGCCATGAACAGTGGACTACCTCCGGCCCGGGGACAAGATGGTGGATCCGTCCCTTGAAGCTTGAGATGCTATAGGTTGGCCGGCTGAAACCTGCAACCTAGGACCGGGGTATATGTCATCCTGGGGCGGAGTGCTTGGCCCGAGGCCAGAGACTGCCGCGGCGAGTTGGTACCGGCAACAGCGGGAGTCACAAGACGGAGTGACTGAGCCTAATCCTTGGGCTCAGGGGAGCGGCTAAAGTGAGGCAGGTATGTGAGCCGCCCTGGTGGCATGCGTAAGCCAGGGGCCAGTGGCGAAACACTATGGAGGGCTCGGGACCCATACCGGGGCCTGGAGGGAAGACCGAGGTTAGGCGGGCCCGGAGGCCACTCCGAGAACACAGGAGACGCTCGGAATGCCTGAAGACACGCCTGCTGCCGAGTGAGGGAATGAGAGGCCTGGCTCTTCAATAGAGAATTGGCATCTGTTCTGGAGTGGAGGAGAGGCACGGTGAGTCCCATCCTTCGTGGGAAGGAAGTGGAGTGGGACAGTATTACTGTGTGGTCCTCCAAGGAGTGATTGGCCCCGCTCAGGCATGCTGTGACAGAAGTGGATGGTCCAGGCCCTAGACCAGACTCTCTGGGTGGCTGCTCCTGATGTAGGCAGAGTGCTGGGGAGGTGAAGACAGCTCTCTGCCTTGGCCTGGTGCTGCTTGTGGGTTTTATTTGACCCCCTCTACTGACAGAGAGGGGTTTCTTGGGAGCCTGCCTGGAGCTCAGGTCACCTGGCAATACTGCAGAGCGGACCCTTGGTGGCGAAGAGAGGCGAGGCCTAGTGGAACTGGCAGGCAGCCAACCTACTGGGGGGTTGTCCTGAAGCCGGTGGCTGCTGCTAGCGGGATTCCTGATACCTGGTCTTGCTCCCCTCCCCCCCGGTGGGGGCAGAATATCATCCAGAAACTGTGTGACTGTCACCCATGGCCTGCACCTATATTATTGGCTCCCCCAGGCGCAGGGATGGGAAAGACCAAACCCAGTGCCTTGCAGGTGGGGGAGGCCTCCTTACCTCCAAATGGAAGCGGAGAGAATGGGGAGGAGGACGAGACATCGATACGCATCCACCTTGACAGGGTATTGGCTGCTATCGCAGACACCAAAACCACGCTCCAACAGGACATTGGCGCAGTCTCAGTAGGACTGGGCCTGCTGAGGGCAGAGCATCACAAACTATTGAACAGGGTCAAGTAGACATAACAGATGCTAAAGGACCTCCTCCCAGAACAGAAAGCGACAGCCCACAGAGTTGAAGATCTCGCAGCGAGGGTGCTCACCTTGGAAAAGAGGGTAGAGGATGCGGAAGAGCGGAACCGCCGCAACAATATTTGACTGGTGGGCCTACCTGAGGGAGTTGAAGGGACAGACATGGTGGCTTTCCTAGAGCACTGGCTCTCCTCAGTGGTGGCGGCAGACCACCTTACCAAATTCTTCGCTCTGGAGAGAGCACATCGAGTGCCGGCACGACCTTTGGCTCCGGGGAGGCCACCCAGACCGGTAATTGCTAAACTGTTACATTATAGGGACCTGGACATTATTTTGCGGAGGGCTCGTACACACGGCCCATATGAACTAACAGCAGCAAAGTGCTAATATTCCCAAACTTCACGGCGAAAGTACAACAACATTGGGCTTCCTTCGGGGAGGCCAAGTAGGCACTCAGAGCAGAGGGCATTTAATACTCTCTGATGTTCCCAGCACGGATCCGCATAATGCTTTATGGCTAAAACGTGCTTCTGTGACACCCCAGATGCAGTATGGGCATGGATAGAATCATCCAAATCAGAGGTGCCTCCGGCGGGACAACAGGCAAAACCCGTGAATGACTGGTGTAAGTCTTGGAGATGACTCAAGCTGCCTACTGGGAGCCCCACTTCACGGGGTCCCATCGCAGACAAAGGAGAAGGAACGGAAAGCGGTGCTGCAGGCCATTGCTGATATAGTAACCTCAAAGAAATCTGTGGACATTAGGGACGAATCCTCAGAACACCGCTCCATGAGCTCTGATTCAGGCAACTCAGCCTTGGGAGGGAGGAACTTACCGGTTGTCACCCCGCAATCAGTTGACTACATAATCTAACAAGGACTCTCGCTGGCTGGGTTTTGGCTGCTGTGGAAGATTTGGAATTCTTATATAGATGGGCTGGATAGTACTAGAGTCATTTATTTGGATTGGTATGCCAGCTCCCCCTTGGATTGCCCCCATTGAGACTCAGTAGGGGACTTTCCCTTAAAAATGTTTTCTTCCTATACAGGTTTGGACAGCCAGCAGTTGCTAGACTGCCCTGGGGTGTGGGAGTTTATGTATGGGGAATTTATTCATTTGGTTAGTCGCCCGGAGTTGGCACTGGGGAGGGCGGGGAAGCAGAGGGAAGGAATTAGAGCCGGAATGTGGGAGGGGGTACTGGCCAGACACTATGATGAATATATGTCCTGCAATAAAAGTATTCACCTGGACTGTTCGGGGCATTGGTTCAGCATCCAAGTGGCATAGTATTCACCGCTACTTGTGCCGCCGGAGTGCACAAATGGTCATGCTACAGGAGACCCACCTCACTAAAGAGGAGGTTTTCCAATTACGCCGCAGGTGGCGGTGCCATATATTTGCTACCTCATACTCTGCATATTCCTGAGGCACACTACTGTGGATAAGAGAGGGGATGCCCTTTGAGGTCCTCCGCTCCACGATTGATACTGAAGGCCGTTACGTACTAGTCAAGGGCAGGTAATGAGGGAGGAAGGTCACTTTTGGCAGTGTCTATGCTCCCAACCAGGATCAGTTATCATTTCTTCATGCTCTCACAGTGCCCTTGTCTTCCCTGGTGGCAGATGATTTGCTTCTAGGAGGGGATTTCAATTGTGTGGCGGATATCAATCTAGATAGGTCCACTCCCCCTTTCCATGGGACAGCTGTGGAAAGAACGTCTAAGGGTTTTTGTGAATGGGCTGCACACTGGACATCACAGACATTTGGAGGGTACAATAGGTTAATGTCAGCGACTAGTCTTACTACTCACAGCTCCATGACTTACACTCAAGCCTTGACATGTTTATGTGTTCACCCAAAGTTTGCCCCGGGGTCATGCACATTGAATACCTGGGTCGTACGCTGTCTAATTACAACCCACTACTGCTCGCTCTTTGTCTGACCACTGAGCCCCCAGTGATCCCACTATGGCGACTCCACCCATAACTTTTAGAAGATGCATGCTTCAGAGACATACTCCAGACAGGGGCTTCAGATTATTTCCAGATTAATCAGGATACGGCCACGGACTCCCTCATTGAGTGGGATGCTTTTAAGGTGGTGGTATGGGGCCAATGCATGGGTCAGATGGTGAGGGTGAAGAGGTAACTGAATAGGGAACTTACGGTCCTGGAACAGCGTCTACATAATCCGGGCAATAGAATGAGCACAGACGATACTGTACGAGTAGAGCACCTTGAGGTGAGAGACGAGTATAACACTGTTTTAGCGACTTCGTCGAATTGACATACGAGAAAACCAGGAGCGGGTGCATGAAAAGGGGGGACAGTCGGCAGGCTCCTGGCATGGTTGGTGTGCCCAGAAACAAGAGGCTCACCCGTAACACAGATAACCAACTGTGAGTTGATACCACTGTATGCCCCAAGGGCTATTAATATAGCTTTCCATAACTATTATAAAACTCTCTATGGCCAGTCGGAATATATCCTACCAGAGCTGGCGGAAGATTTTGTTACTTCGCTGCCATTGCGTAGCCTAGATCCGGAACTTCAGAGGGAACTCGGATGACCGGTGACGGAATTGGAGAGTCGACAAGCCATCAAAGAGATGGCTAGAGGGAAAACACCCAGCCCAAGGATGGCCTACCGATAGAGTTTTATTCTGAGTTTGCTCCAATTCTGATCCCTAAACTTGAAACTGTATTCACTGAGTCCCTGCAACGGGGTTTCTTACCAGCGTCATCCAGAGAAGCAATGGTGGTCCCTCTTCCTAAATCTAAGTCTGCCACTCTGGGCCCATCGGGTTATCGCCCTCTATCTATACTGAACGCAAATTATAAAATTCTAAGTAAAGTATTAGCAATGAGGCTACTCCCTCATATGCGGGAGCTTATATATGAGGACCAGAACGGCTTTATACCCACTAGATCTACCTCGGGGAACTAACGTAGGCTGTTTCACGTTCTCCACCACTCAGACACCCCCGTATCTCCCCACCATGCTTTAGGGCCTCACCCTTTCTCCATTACCACTCATCCGATTCAAACCATCTCTTATAAGTCACTTTCATTTCCCATATATCTCATCATTTTCCACTGCATCTCTCCGTTCTTCTGTCAAAGCAAATTCACTCACAGCACAAATGTCCACATTCTCCTCTTCTTTTTCATCTTCAATACATGAAATGTCATCCAGTGGCAATCATGATAAGCAGTCAGCTACAAAAATTTGTCTCCCTTCCACGCACTCCATTATGAAATTAAATTCCATCACTGTTAATAACCATTGCATTATTCTTGGTGTGTCACTGCCTTCCAGCCCCCTGCCACATTAGAATATGTGTAATAATAGCTGGTGGTCAGTACGGACCAGAAAGGCAAACCCCAGAAGTAATACTTAAAATGGTTCATTCCCCAACAGCATGCCAATGCCTCCCTTCGGGTGGCAACCCCCATTATCCTCTCCTGCCCGTCTACTTTCTGAGACAACACAGCTCCCAGACCATTGTTACTGGCATCAGTTGTAGTCATTGTTTTCTTGTTCACATCAAAATGACCTAGCAATGGTGACTTAACAATAGATTGTTTGACTTCCTAAAATGCATTTTCGCATTCCACCCTCCATTCAAACACACACTTATTCTTTAACAAAACTAGCAATATATTGACCCAGGATGTGGAAGCATTTGGTGGAAAAAAAAGAATTGTCCAAATTTGTGGAAATAGAGAAGCTCAGACCTGAAATGCTAGAGGGGATGATCAGGCCCAATACAAACAAACTGAATGTCGGTTAATATTTTACCTTGGAACGTGAATGGCCTTAGAGTCGGAGGCAAAAGATTAGAGTATGTAAGAATGGTCGACAGTGAAATTATTATCCTTCAAGAAACACATTTATTAATGGCAGAATAGTAGGAGATAATGAAGAAACAAAGATGGATAGATACCTATGTCTGCACTAATCAGGCCTCATGTGTCAAGGGGTTGGCTATCTTTTTGAAGAAGCCAGTCAAAATACCAGAAGAGGTATCCAGGGACCCCAAGGGGAGATGGATCTCAATGAAAATATATGTGATGGCAGGGTATTATGGCCCAACTGTAGATGATCCTTCCCCCTTGCAGCCTTTATGTTGTCAGCTCCTGGACTCCGCAGCCCCTATAATCCAGGGTGGAGACTTTAATTTGTAATTAGATCCAAAGGATGATAAGTTACCCATCAGAAAAACACCTATAGAGTCTAAGTTACCCAAGATGAGGTTGTGGTTGAAACGTTGTATGGAAGATCTGGGGTTGCTGGATGTCTGGAAAGTAAAAGGGGTGAGAGAGCATAAGTTTACCTTTAGAAATAAAAAACATGGGCATGCCTCAAGGATAGATTTTTTTTGTCGATAATGGTGTAAGCAAAAAGGTTAGGAAAGTGGAACATCTACCGGCGCATTTGTCAGACCATTCGGCGGTCCAGATGGAACTAATAATGGATGAGGCATGTGCCTCCCCAAGGAGGATATTGGACCGAACTTTACTCTTAGATCAGCAAGTAGTGGCAAAGCTTAAGGAGGAAACTAAGGAATATTGCTATCCCTCTTGGATTCCCCAAACAAGGCATTGATAAAATCCAGGGGAGGGTGTCCAGTTTCATTTGGGCCCAGAAAGGAGCTAGGATGTCTTGGAAAAAACTCAGGCGTAAATTGAATAAAGGGGAATTGGCTTTAGCTGATTTTAATTGGTATTGTGTTGCCTTTCAGTTTAAAAATATTTGAATGCTTCTGGCAAAAACAGATGATTCCACTTGGGGGAAACTTTTGGGGGAAATGGTAAGACTTTGGAGCGTGGAGGGATTTCCATATAAATTTGGTGCTCCTAAGCTCTTTAAGAAGGTTCAGCTAAAGGTATTGAGAGCTGCCTTGGATCTTTGGTATAGACTCAGGAGGAGGTGGGGTATTGAATATTTTTCTGATTTTGCACCAGTTTGGGACTCCCCCTTAACACCAGAATGTTTAAAGGATGCCCTCAGTGTCCCACTCAGAAGGGCGGGGGTCTCAACTTGGTCGGACTTGATATCATCGGAAGGAGTTCACCCCTGGGAAGTATTGAACATCAAAACCAACAATGAGCTGTCCAGATTTAAATACATCCAATTACCCTCCTGGTTTGTGGCATCAAAAAAGGATATTGGGGGTAGCTATGAATTAGAGCTGTCTCTTCAAGACATTAGACTTAAGAACAAGGAAGTGGCAAGGTGGTATGAGGGACTTTTAGTGGCAGAAGAGAGAAAACTATTACCCCCTTATGTGGTATGGAGAGGAATCCTCCCAGAGGAGGGCATCGAGTCAATTTGGGACAGCTCATTGAAGACTCTCTACTCAACGGTTAAACCTGCTAACTTGAAGCGAAACCATTTTTTTACAATTAATCGTCTTTATTGGACTCCACATAAAATATCTAAGTTTGCACCTCAACCTCCCCCCAAGTGTGTGAAGTGTGGCTGTATAGGAGCCAATGATGTTCATATTTTCGTTGAGTGTCCGTGCTTGAAGAATTTTTGGGACGGCGTAGGACTAGCACTTAAAGGGATTTTCGATCATGAGATCAAATTAAATACAACTCTTATTCTTCTGGGAGACGATGGAGCACCTACTTTGTTGTTAAGGCGGCCTCATAGAAGGTTGCTCTTTTATTTAATCCTTATTGCTAGGAGGGAAATCTGTCTGAGATGGAGGGACCCTTTGCCCCCGACAGCAGAAGATTGGGTCAGGGCTGCGGTCAGAATTTGTGGCCTTGATCAGAGAATAAGAAAGAGCCCTGACCTATCTATCTGGTCTCCTTTCCTGATTTGGTCTCGATCCCTGGGTGTTGGCTATCCGTCCCTATGATTACACCGACTCACTGACAAAGGTGAGGGTCCAGGTGGAATGGACCAGGGCGAGTGCAGTGACCGCTGGGCGGACAGTTAGACGATGCGGTTTTCTTTGCTTTGCAGACGCTTTTTGGTGATATGAGGGAAATGAAAAAAAAAAAAAAAGAAACTAAGGAATATTTCTTTTTAAATAAATCTGGAACATCCCCCATACTACCTGGAACGTATATAAGGCAGTTATTAGGGGAAAGATGATCAGCTTAGCGGCCTTTAAGAACAAAAATATTAGGAGTAAAATTAGTCTTATAAAAACTAGATTACACCAGTTGGACAGGTCTGCAGAGCAAATAAATAATCCTCAAGACTTAAGTAAGATGGACTCGGAAATAAAAGAGAAGTAGGAAGAACTAACCAATATCTTAGAGACCATAGTTAGAAATAAATGGGAGGTGAGCAACCTTTCACATTATGAATATGGGGAAAGTTGCAGGAAACTATTAGCCTGGAAACTTACACAGAACAAAACCAAAATAAGATCCCAGCAGTCAGGGTAGCGGGCCAGAGAACTCACAGCACTGACGCACAGAGATTGAGAACGCCTTTGCTAAGTTTTTTTAGGATCTGTACACAGAGGACACAGTGGCCACAAAAGATCAAATTAACTCCTATCTTGAGAGAGCTGTAATCCCAACTTTGTTGCATGACCAAAGGGAGGAGTTAAACTCAGAGATAATAATTGAGGAGGTGTTAAGTGGGATAGTGAAATTAATATAAAGGGAAAGCATCTGGCCCAGATTCATTACCAAATGAGATTTATATGTCCTTAAAGGACCAGGTTGCCCCGGTTTTGACAAAAATATTGAATCCAGCCTTTTTAGAAGGGCAAGATTTACCAAAGACATGGGAGGAAGCAACTATTTGCATAATGTTGAAACCAGGGAAGGACCCAAAATGTTGTGAGTCTTGCAGGCCCATCTCGTTATTAAATAGCGATCACAAAATATACACCCATATCCTGGCTGGGAGATTTGGAAGGGTGGTTGATATTGATACATCGAGATCAAAAAGGTTTTATCAAAGGAAGGCAAATTTTTTAGTTGACACATGAGTTGTTTTGGGCAATAGATTTGGCCACACAAGAACGGCTTCTTCTGTCTGCGCTTACTTTTGATGCAGCAAAGGCCTTTGATTAAGTTAAACTTAAGTGAAACTTAAGTTAGGATTTTGTCTTAAGACCAAAACTTAAGACAAACTTAAGACAAAATCCTAATTTTACTACTCCTAAATGCCTTTTGTGAATACCGAAAGTCGTAAAGCTAGGATGATTGTCTCAGATTACTTTTGTGAATCGGGCCCACATATTTTAGACCAGTTTGGGAAAATCTCAGGTTATCCAGTTAACTGACAAAAAACTGAAATTATGGAGTGGAACTCCCAAAGTAATAACCTTTTAATAATTGAGAAGATAAGATATCTTGGTGTTATAGTAATAAAAGACATTGATGCAGTAGCTCACTTGAACTTTAATAAAGTGGTAACCGAGACTAGGAAGTTGCTAAAAGTATGAATAGGCCTCCACTTTCATTTTTGGGCCGAGCTAATATCTTAAAGATGTTAATACTACCAAAATTTACAAATATTTTTAATACAATACCTTTAGAATTTAAACATGATTGGTTCAGAAAATTACAAGGAGAATTAAACAGCTTTATCTGGGCATCAAAAGCAACAAGAATAGTGTGGAAAAAACTCAGAAGGAAAAAAGAGCAGGGAGGGATAGCTAGCCCGGACTTTTTTCAGTATTGTAGAGCATTTCAATTTAGGAATATAAGATCACTTCTCAAAGAACTTCCGGCATATGCCCCACATCTTCAAGCCATGACACTGATGGAGGGCAACATTTTCCTCTATAAGTTTGGGCATCCAAAGTAAAAAAAAAAAAGTGAAACTGAAGATATTTCTATCGACATGTAAACTTTGGTACCAATTCAGAAGGACCTTAAAAATCCCATACTACAGTGACCACGCCCTAATATGGGCCTCCCCAGGAACCCCAGAATGTTTGAAAGACAAGCTCTCAAATTCTCTGATCGAGGAGAGTGTAACAAAATGAGGTCAGCTTCTTGTAGAAGACACCCCAGTAGACTGGGAGCATATGTCAATAATTACCAATGGTAACTTATCTAGATTCAAATATTACCAGCTGGCAAGCTTGGCGAAGACCCTGGAGAAGGATGGACCAGGAAATCGTGAACTTGAAGCGAAGTTACAAGGGAGTTTAGTACAAAAGAAGGAGGTCTCATACGGTATTGGATTATAACACTTGACGAGGAAGAAGAGTTCACTTTGCCTATTGCGGTCTGGGGGAAAGATCTGCCGATGCTGGATTTAAAAGATCTCTGGCAAGTATCGATGTCTACTTTGTGGTATACTATTAGTTCAGCACCTCTCAGAAAAAAACATTTATTCACAGTACACAGAGCATATTGGACGCCGAAAAAGCTGATAAAAAATTAGCATTCAAGTGGTGGATTGCTGCCCTAAATGCGGAGAGGAAGAGGCAAATGACATCAATACGTTTCAGTAGTGTCCGCACCTCCAGACATTTTGACAAAATGTGGGTAAGGTTCTCTTGGAGGTGCTGTGTCAAGAGGTTGAGGTAAGCACAGGCTTAGTTATGTTTGGAGTTGCAAGTGGAGATGGAATGAGGGCTGAGCTAAGCAACAAACAAAAAAATCTGCTCTTTGTATTAATAATGCTGGCTAGACATGAGATATGTATCAAATTGATAACGCATAGTCCTCCCACGCAATGGGAGTGGCTAGTCTCGGTCCAAAAGATTAGGAAATTGGATCATAATAGAGTACAGAGTAAGAGGTCAGGATTTTGGGATATTTGGGAACAGAAATTTAATTCTCTGATTTAAGGGATTCTTATGGGGCATTGATGTCCAATGATTATGCACTACAGCAATAACACACACAAAAGGAATGAGACCTGGTGAGCCCAGAGTTAGTTTTTCCTTGAACTATTGGGACAGGAAGATGTGTAAGCGCGTCCATTTCGGCACAGAGAGAATACGGGACCCCTGATTTCTTCTGAGTTATTTATTGCACAAATGAAAAAAATATCTCACTTTGGTTCAAAATTTTCTGTGAAATTGCATATAAGTTTAGAAAAATATTCTGCCAGTCCGAGGAAAGATTTCAATTTTTCCTCATTCTGCACATTAGGCGCATCTGCCACAGCTCTTATAATATCTTTATTTGGGTCGACTCCTGTTGCAGAAGTCTCATAATCCACTTTGGTTTTTTTCAGCTGACACTTTTTTTTTTTATGGTCAGTCCCTATTTCTCAATTCTTGATAAAACTTCCATCAATACCCCATCATGCTCCTTTTCAGATTCATCTACCACCAAAATATCATCTTGAAAACATAAGACTTTATCCATGCCATCGAAAATTCTTTGCATCATTCTTTGAAAAACTGCAGATTCTGAGGCCAGGCCAAATGGCATTCTCCAACATCAAAAGACACCCAAAGGTGTAAGAATGAGATCAATTGCCTTAAATCTCCATGTAGATTTACCTGATGGTGTGCTGCCAACATGTCAAGTACACTGAACAGTTTTCACCCACCCACAATGCTCAACATCTCAGTAATATTTGCCAATGGCTGTCTATTCACCCATATGTTCTTATTCAGCTCTCGAAAGTCAATGCATGGGCAAATCTTTCCACCTTCTTTCAGAGCCACCACCACCACAGGAGATAGCCACTCAGAGGACTCAATAGGTTCTATGATCCCCTCTGCAAGCAATGTGTCCATCTCTTGTTGCAGTGGCTCCCTCATCAAGTATAGCGCAGGTCTTAATTTATGCACTACTGGTACAGCTTTTTCTTTCAGAATTATTCTATGGGTGAAACCCTTCAACAATTCTAGTTTTTCAGAAAAAATATGAGAAAACGTTTGTATTATACTCTCACATCCCTGATAGTTTTCAATTCCATCCTTTTCCTGTCCATTGACTGCTTCTATTATCATGACAGGTTCATCGGCGTTAGGGTCTAAAAGAATGCTCAGGTCTTTCTGGTGGTGCCACTCTAAAATATCTGACTCTTCCTTAGTTATATATACCCTTCCTTCTACTGCATTGTCCTTGAATGCAATATCCATCCACCTCATGCCTATGATCTCTAGCCTTTTCCCACCATAACCTACCCCTTTCATATCTGATCATTGAAAACATTAAATTTTTCCTTTGAACTGTTTTCCATAACTGTTTTGCCCAATGAGGGTGAGTAAGCTCCCTGAACCAACTAAGACCATTATCTTTACTCCATCCAGGTTTATATCTCAATATGGCTTCTCCAACTTGCCTCTGCTCTCCATTTTTACTCCCCTAATATTCTTAGCATTTCCAGTAGGACAACCCATTTCTTGAATTACCTGTACTGTTTGCTTCACTGTTAATACCACTTCTCTAATGTTTTCACACATATCCTCCACGAGCTTTACTCTCTGTAACTTATCCTTCATTCTACATACTCTAGCTAGATGTTCCATCTTGCCACAACTTCTACAAATCACGTTCCTAGCCCCCCACATTGTACTTGAGCTGGTATGCCCTGGACATGCACATCTATACCAAATAATGGCTCTTTGTTCCATAACTCTTAATCTGTTTCTTTTGTCTAACTTCTTCTTTAACTTCAACTTCTCCTTCCTCCTTGACTTCTTTCACACTTTCACTACTTGCATCTATTCTATTTAGCCACATTCCAGCATCCTCCATGCTTTTTGTAATTTTAATTGTCTCTTCTAAGTTTACTTCTCTATGACCCGTTAATTATTTGTACACCGTACAATTTAATCTTGAATCAAAGAGTCTGCTAAATCCTGAAATTGACATATAATGGCTAACCATCTTAATGCAGCCACATAAGTCAATATATCTTTATCTTCTTTTTGGATGCAAGAGAAGAACTTGTGCCATTCAAAAGCAATATTTTCCTTAGGTATGAAACGATTATCCAGCATTAATAGTGACATGTTATATACATTTGCAGAATGACCAACTCCAACACCCAGTGACACTTCAGGAAAATCTTCATACACCCTACTTCCTTCTGCTCCCAAATGGTGTAATAGAATAGCCTGCTTTCTTATCGGTCTATACTTGTCACCTCATATTTCCAACATATAAGTGAAGAACATATTTATCCATCTATGCCACAGAATTGCTGGTTCACCAGGTGTTACAACACATTATACACAATGGTAATGTGGAGGAATGGATATCTAACTACTAGCCTTAGGGTACATCAAATTGCCCTATTAATGGTACATTGTCCCATCTCCAATTTTTAGTTCATCAAACCCAACATACCACTATAACTTCCTCGTTGGAATAATTCTTCATTATATTTTGTAGGAAAAATTAAACGTAGACAAAAACAATGACAAAAGACATTTTACACATATATGTATGTACAATCATATATATTATTACCTAAACCCCAGTTTTTTAGTGTCAGTGTTCACACCCTCATTAATGGCAATACACTGCGAGGTAATCCTATATACACATGAGGTCTCTCTACACCTCCTCAAACATTTTATACATGTGCATCTCCACTTAAATACAATTATTAATCTTGATTTTTAGTGGATTCCTCCAAGCATAAACTGTCGACGCGTTTCAGCCCCTATTCCTTCCGGGCCTCATCAGGACAAGGGTAAAGGAAACAACAGCGCCTCTCACAGGCGTTATGTCTCTGGTGTGTGGTCCCTTGTTAATTGCAGTACTTTCAAGGGGAATGTAACTCCCACAAGATGATGTCCGGTACACTATGTTATTGAAAACCCGAACCTTCTCATTTTATGCTGGGCACCACCATGTTTAAAGCAGTTATCTCCTCCACGCGCTAGGAATTACACGCCCTCAACGTCTTCTCATGGGAACTGTACGGTTTCTATAAGCCGGTCCGACCGCTTCCTGTCAGTTCAGTGGCCGAGGCACGCTAGCCAAAGTGTTGGCAAATAGGTAGGTGGTGCCATCATACTTTGCTCAGACATCCTGTAAAAAATATAGCAACACAATAAACTAAAATAAATCATTAAAATAAGTAACTAATGTAACAAATTAACATAACCAGCTAACATAACAATTTAAAATAATAACACTCCTAAAGGTGAATAAAGTCCTTTCTTTGTTTCCACTGTTATTGAAAGTAGCTGTTTAGCATGAAGTAGTCCTATGTTTGTTACAATAGCTTGTATTTGTCCTTCCTTTATTGTAAGACAGTACCCTATTACCCCAAGTTTCTTATTCTTCTTCCTTTTTGTAGGTGTATTTTATTAGTCATTGCTGGCAATCCAAGTTTGCTAAAGGTTTACTAAAATAAAGTTATTTATATCGTATATCGTATATCGGTGATGCAACGAGCGCAAGGTAAATAGTTTTATTTATTTATTTACTGACCTTACTCCTGCCCATCGTATGTCCGACTCCACTACCCCACCGCCCTGCAGCACTCCCTCTGCAAGCCGCCACTGCCTACAGCTCTTCCAAGTGCTAGCCATGAGAATTGTCTCTGCTCCCACATTCTACATTGCATTATAAGTAGAACATTCCTACACCAATGCTATAAAAGTTTAATAAAGAGTATGCAAAATTAGCTTGCATATCAAACACCATTGTACTGCATACATACTTTTCAATATTTTATGACGCATTAGATGCATCACGTAAGAAACTGGGGTACTGGTTGGGGGGAACCCTACTCAAGCAGTAACCTCAATCCTTGTCAGGTTGAAGTCCAAGCAAACCACAAATTAACCTGTGCTCAGCCCTCTGGTAGCTTGGCAGAGAGCAGTCAGGCTTAACTTAGAGGCAATGTGTAAAGTATTTATGTCGCCCTTCAAACAGTGATAAAGTGAAAACACACCACATAAAAAATCCCACATCAAATTAAGTAATTTCAATAAATAAAAAAGATAAAAATCACAAAAATCCAATCAGTAGAACCAGAGCTATTCAATTTTAAAGTTTTTTTTAATTGCACTAAAAAGCGCTAAGCGCCAACTGTTGATATGTGGTTGCGCTGGACCAGGACAAAGTCACAAGTTCAGACTGAACGTGAAGGAGCGCGGGCCTGCTACAAAGACCCAGTTAGGCCCGTTGAACAAGAGTTCCTTAAATCCTGGTTGCGGAGCATTGTGAGGTCCTGCACTGAGGATGTGTCATGCAGGTGAGGCGATACGTCGGTTCGGAGGAGCTGCGCCGTTGTGATGCGAGGTCCTGCATCGTTTTCAAGGGTCCCTTTGATGAGGACTTGCGATGCGGAGTCCGGCGTTGAAGATGCGTCACGCTGTGGGGCTGTGATGTGAGGTACTGCGCGGTGTCGGTGGCCCCGTCAACTAGGGCTTAGAATGCAAAGTCCGGCATCGTGGATGTGTTGCGCAGCAGAGGAGATGCATCAGTTTCGAGGAGCTGCAAGGCTGCGATATGGAGTCCTACAGCAAACAAATGATGGACGGAATGCTGACAATGCAAACGTTCTCCCCCAGTCAAAAGATCTGGGTTAAATCCATTGTTCTTTTGCCCACTACGCCACCCCAGTTTGGACCCAGCCATATGCAAATCAGTCTTGACCCTGTGCCCCATGGGAACAGTCCAGACCGAACTGCCAGGCCAGGTCCTCCCTGGACCGGAAACAAGCATCCTGGGACCGGTTTCAGGGTATGTCACCCTTCTTCAGCCAGGCTAGCTTGAATCCAGTGGCGCAGTGAGCAAAGGACCCACGTCTGGGCATACCCATCCCACTTAGGGCGAAAAATTTTACAGAAAACAAATGATGGACGGAATGCTGACAATGCAAACATTCTCCCCCAGTCAAAAGATCTGGAGTCCTGGCACTGGGAAATGTCCACGCAACAGAGGAGATGCATCAGTTCTGCTCGAGTGTGCACCACTCAGCAGAGGAGATGCGTTGGTACTGCTAGATTCAAAGATGGGCTCACAGTGCACCTTCAGCCCCCTTCCAATGGTCCAGGACTGGGGTTGCACCACTTGGCAGGGTAGGACTCAAAGTTGCACAGTCCATGTGCTAGCTACAAGAGACCTTGCCCTTGGACTCTGGTGATCGTGTGTACAGGTTGCAGGTCCAGTCCTTCTCACTCAGGCATGAAGGCAGAAGGACAGCAGGTTAGCACAGCAGGGCAGGCAGTCCATAAGAGCAACAGTCCAGCAGAGTAGCAGTCCGTGCAGCAGCACAGCAGTCCTTCTCCTGGAAGAGTCTCCCACAAGCCCAGACATCTACTGAAGAGTTGGTGCCTGAGGTCCAATATTTATACATGCTGCCTCTTTTGAAGTGGGAGAAGCTTCTAGAGGTTTCCCTTTGAAGTGCACAGGTTTCCTGCCTCCCCGTCCCTGGCTCCAGACTAACTACAGGGGGTATGCAATCATTTGTGCAAAGGCAAGACACAGCATATTTAAGCGTAAGTGGGACTGTGCCTCATTCCATCCTGCCAGTGATGGCCCATCCAGGCACACCTAAGCTCTCTATTAAGTGTGCTGTCTAGGAGGAATACACAAAGACCAACTGCCAATTACACCCAGTCATGTGACCCAGAGACAAGCTACAGGCACTAAATAGCTAAGGCAAGAAAATGCCAACTTTCTAAAAGTGGAATTTGCAATATTATAACCAAAAATCCGACTTCACAAAAAAGAGGATTTTTCATTACAATTCTAAAAACACCAAACATGAACTGTTTACCTGTTTCCATTTGGAAGTTACAGCTTATTAAGTGTAATAAGGTAACTCCAATGTTATCCTATGGGAGAAGCAGGCCTCACAGTACTAAAAAATGAATGTGAGAGTTTTTCACTACCAGGACATGTAAAACCTAACATTACATGTCCTACATTTTACATACATTGCACCCTGCCCTGTGGGCTGTTTGGGGCCTACCCCAGGGGTGACTTATATGTATTGAAAAGAAAGGTTTCGGCCTGGCAAAAGGTTTATTTTACCATGTTGAAAAGCAGTTTAAAACTGCACACACAGGCTGCAGTGGCAGGCCTGAAACATATTTAAAGGGCTACTTAAGTGGGTGGCACAATCAGTGCTGCAGGCTCACTCATAGCATTTAATTTACAAGCCCTGGGTACATGTAGTACCACTTTACTATTTATTTAGAAGTTTTATATGGCGCTGGCCAGACCCGAGGGTATCGGAGCGCTTTACATCAGTTGTATTGCGGAAAATAACACAATATATTCATAGCAAGTATGGGTCCCTTTACTAGGGACTTATAAGTAAATTAAATATGCCAATTGTGGATAAGCCAATGATTTAAGGAGTGAGCACATGCACTTTAGCACTGGTTAGCAGTAGTAACGTGCACAGAGTCCTAAGGCCAGC
The DNA here is from genome assembly GCA_963921515.1 of Calotriton arnoldi. Taxonomy (NCBI): domain Eukaryota; kingdom Metazoa; phylum Chordata; class Amphibia; order Caudata; family Salamandridae; genus Calotriton; species Calotriton arnoldi. The sequence continues at coordinate 160,769 of CAWUFW010012456.1, forward strand.
AAAAACAAGATCAGCAAAAATGGAGGCGGAAGGCAAAAGGTTTGAGTTAAGACCACCCTAGGCTGACAGTTCTAACACATCCAGTTGTAACCACTGCATCCTCTACAGAAAAAAAATTAGCTACATAGTTACTCTGCAAGTACTTTGCTGCTTGCCTGCCTGTTTGGTAAATCTGTGATGTGTCTATTCAAAAACAAGTATGTACCTACTGCGAGTTTGCTGTGCAAGCATCATAATCGACAGAGCTGCATGACTCATGTGCTGTGTCATCTTGGGGAAATCTTTTGATCTCCAGTGGCTGTTAGTGTGCTCTAATTCATGAATAAGTGGAAGGCTGATCTCTTCGCTCTGCTATTGATGTAATACTGACGATGTCTTTCACTTCAGTGACAAGGAAATCTACATTTAATAGAGGCACAGAGGCTAGATTTAAAAACGTATCACAATCTCAAATGGAAGCACAGCAGTTCCAGAGGCTGTTCTCTCCAAACAAAGCTTCACCTCACACATAGACCTGTACTTGACCTTTAACAGGCCAGAGGTCCTTTCCACAATATTGCATGTCCTGCACAGAGCCTGGTTATTGGCCATTTCCGGGACCATCTGAGGGTTAGCATAGGGTGTCATGACCCACGGCTGTATCCCATATCCCTGGTCAGCTGTCAAAATTCAACAGAAAATAACTGTCAATTATGTGGAAACAGTTACTGATACAAGGTAGGCCATATGCATTATGTGTTGTTGCATTATCATACATATCAATAATTTTGTTTACACTTTATGTGTCAGTCATTCAGTTATTGATAAGTTGACACTTTTCGCTTCCATTACTCTTTGTTATGGTAAATGATGGCCATGGGCTGGTGGCTCATACGCATCTTCTAAATCACAAAAGTGGCGGAATGCACACCGCTTTCTCCGAATTTGTCCACAACATGTATTCTGTCGATTATTTCAACCAATGAAGGCGTGCAAACTTGTAACGCGCTCCACCCACTTGCGCTAGGAAAGTAGAAAAACACGAAGGGACCACGTCCGGTCCCCTTTAAGATGCACAGCCAAGGCTACCAAAAATGAATCCAATAAATTACAGAGAAAATGTTGCTGTAAAACAAAGAGAGAAATTGGGTCACGGTAAGCCAGCTGAGACTATCATAGCGCGGACTGTTTAACAATTGTTCCTGGGGTGAAACAAGTACTTAGGTTGAAGGGACGGGTTGTGCAATCAACATGGTTGGGTTTGAAATGCAGGGGTGTTATATACGGGCAGTGTTTCTATGAAGGTTTCAACAGAATTTATGACATGATTCAGTGGTTTTTTAAAGAATGGCAGGTTGATGTGTTGGAATTAGACAGTTGTTATAACAATTGAATGCATGATTGTTTATCGATTTGTTTATATTTTAGATGCCCCTGACGAAAGGTTTATCCCGAAATGCATTGGGCGATTTTTAATAAACATCGTGACATAAGGAAACTTCTCCTGTGTGTTGTTTGAATAACTTTGAAGAATCAAGAAAAATGAGTATAATAAATTGACACAGTAAAGAATCGGATGAAAGACATGGATAAAACGTGGAATAATTGAGGAATACATTTTAAGATTGATTTATTGGATTCATTTTTGGTAGCCTTGGCTGTGCATCTTAAAGGGGACCGGACGTGGTCCCTTCGTGTTTTTCATACGCATCTTCGCCATGACTGTGATGTGAATCTTGAAATTTTCACAGATGTCTATTTAGAGTATCTAGTGTACACTACATGTTATGTGCTCACACAACATGTTTCAACCTGCAGGATATGCTAGATACTTGGGTACTTGTTCCGCCACAGGTAGCTGTTGACATGGGCGACCTGCATCACACAGACACATGCATATGTCCATGATTAACCACAAATGTGGGTGTTGGGATACATGACACGACTGATGAACCATGGAAGTTCCATGTTGAAACACCCACATCCCCGGGATACAATTACTTACACACATGGATGCTACAACACATTTGGCCCAGACATGCATTGCTGTATACCCTTCCACAATAGAATTTACACCATAGTGCCTTTATGTGTCTTGACATTGTAATCTTGTTGGCTTACCTGACACATGTACCATGAAACATGGGGCATATATGAACCACACCCAGAGACGTTTTAAGGCATGGGCAAATTGGGCTCTGGCGCAGGGCCCCAGCCTTTCAGGGGGCCCCCTGATAGAGCCAGCTATGTGCTGCAAAGAATCTTGCCCTGATGACCTTGAAAAATGTTTAAACAAATTGTTGTAAATAGCATTTTTCTATCATTTATTTGTAATGTGTGAGTCTATTACAGACATTTTGCAGACAAAATGTGTTTATGTTTCATGCAACAGCCATATAAAAAGTTTTTTCTAGATCAATGCAGTGTCTTACATATGAGAAATGGGAGGGTGTGACAAAGATTATTTGCAGTAATATTAGTGAGCTGCTGCTCTGTTTCAATACTGTGTTACAATACTGAAACCATACATCACTATCCTTGAATATCAGATGTACACACATTTAGAATTTGACCGAAGAGGGCATGAAAGAGCTGAAACTGGATCATAAAATCAAAGCTGTTCCTAACAGAGGTCCTCAAAATACTTTTGGCCCGGGGCCACCAAATTCCTTAAAACGTCCCTACACGTATAGGTTAAGCAGCGTTCAGTGGTGGTGATAGTGTCACAGGGCTTGGCTCACCACTTTGGTGCCTTGTGCAAAATACACTTTGTTACATGAACCATTTGCCTCGTGAACTAGTCTGAGTCTCAGGCCAGTTTCTGCCCATCTCAGTGCCAGGCCTCTCTTTTTTAGCCTCCTAAAGAACTCTTCTTAGCCTTCACTCAAACCGGTATATTAGCAGTGTTCAGTCAGACCACAGAAGTCTCAGGGCATGCCTGGCCTGTCATGCAGTTGGGTCTCTGTACAGAATCCTACTCAAAATACAACAGGAAATGTTTGAATCCCTGACAAGCTTCAGTGTCGGGGCAGTCTCCCTCAGAACCAGCCTCTTAGCAATGCTTCAGCATACCTGCAGTCTCTATACATTTGTAATCCCTGCTTTAAAATGTATTATTCTTCTAAACTGAAATACCATAAATCATTAGGGATATGCAATTCATACACAAGAGTAATGAATCAGACATAATGAAATTACAGACACGTGGCACTACAATGTTTTTAGCACCAAACGAATACTATATTTCTCAAAGAACAACCACTTACACCACCACCCAAGGAGTAACCGAAGAGGGTAATTGAGAAAAGAGTGTAGTTTGGAAGCTTATTTTATTTTTTACACTTTCAGTTTCAATTAACCTTTCTTCTAAGCGAGAAATGCTATTACAAAAATTCAAATTTGTTAAAAATATTTCACAATTTTCTTACAATTTAAAATACTGCATGGGTCGCATATTTATAGACTCAGATAGCTTTGGATTTTGCTATGGCTTTTTTCTGCCCTGGAGATTAAGCAGTGCTTTCTGGCATCTGTGTATTCACTGAGAAACAACATCTCCATGTCCTGTTTGGAATTTAGATCCCTTTGATGGCTTCTTCTGATGAGACCTTAGGCCTTATTTTTGAAGAGCTTGCGCCGCCAATGCATCAAAAATGTTGACACATTTGTGGCGCAAATATTACTCCATATTTACAAGCTCACATATCCGTGAGGAAGCGCTACTTTTCCGACCCCTGCATCGAAAAGAAACTGTGTAGGAATTGCCTGCGCAGCGTAAGTATTAAAATATGCAAGGTAGGCGTTCCACCGTCAATTCCTGTGTAAAAGTGATGCATGGATACTTATGACATTTTACAAAAGTGACGCAGCCACGGCTTAAGTGGCGCAGCGTTGCAGTAACATAAAAATCATTGTGCCTGCAAAACACATACAAAGGAAATGACGCATCTACTCGGCAATATAAAGAGAAGCTGGGCAGGACAGTGCTGCAACTAGAACTACAGCATGGAGGTTTTAATTTTGCAGCTGGGAGTCAGACGGAGACGACCACCAACATCCACCCCACCACAACCACCCTCCCCTCCTCCCTCGCCCCACCAAAGGTAACGCAGGAAAAAGGAGCACATATTTCGCCAAAGGACCACCCTGATAGAACTCAGGGAGGAGGAGATCATCACTCTTTATTGGCTGAAGAAGCAGTCTATTGTAGACCTGCTACACCTGATTGCCCCAAGGCTACAGCTCACAGCCAGCAGCCAACAGGCCTATCAACATACATCCACAGGCTAAGCTCATGGTGGTGTTACATATGCAGGTATCGGGCACCTTACAGACAACAGTCACCAGAATCGCTGGAATATCTCAGCCATCCTTCTCCTCATTCCTTCCCACTGTCCTGGATGCCATCATCCAGCTGACAACCTGCTACCTCCTTTTTGCCAACATCCAGGAACTGCAGATGGAGATTAAGCAAGGTTTTTATGACATGGCTGGGTTCCCACACGTGCTGGGTGCCATGGACTGCACATGTGCAATTTGTACCTCCTGCAAATATATATATATATATATAGGAACCGGAAGCACACCCACTCCATCAATGTAGAGGCCATTGTGGACCATCGGGGCTTCTTCACCAACGTGCTGGCCAAATACCCTGTCAATGTGCATGATGCTTATATATTCTGGCACTGCATCATCAATGACCACTTCATGCATGGCCAATATGGGAATGTCCTACTTGTAGGTAAGGTAAAGAGTAATACCTAACACAACCCCTAACATGTAGTAATGGATCACATAATACCAATGATAGTGTCTGTTGAGGCAGATAGGAACTGAAGTAAGAGGGGTGTGGTCTTTGACATTTCAGGGGAAAGATTGCTGTACTCGCCCCAAATAGTTTGCAAAATGATATTGCTATGTGCAATACTGCACAACATATGTGTGCAGACAAATGTCCCCTGGAATGATGAAATACAACTACCTGAACTGATGGAGGAGGATGCCCAGGCTAACACAATCAAAGCACAGCTGCAGGCACTCGCAGATGTGAACACACTGTGCTAAAATATTTTTCAAGAAACATGTTTGTGAATGTGCATCAGACAACATGAATGGAGATTTTAACATCATAATAAATGTCAGAAACCATTACTTGCCTTTGTGTCCATGTCATGTTCTCAGGATATATTAAATTGCATACATTCTGTCAACTAGGAGTAGCCCTCAGATATGTACACTCATGTAGGATGTCAGGACTAAGTCACCAACAGCTGAAAACTACGCACCGTGCAATGTCAAGTGTTGTAAGTTACTTGTGCCTTTACAAATGACATAGTTTTGAAACAAACATGGTACATATTTAAAGGTGACACCCTAGTAGGAATGATCACACTATAGTTTGAAACGTGACAAGATAGTATGAAAAGTGACTACACTGTAGAAACTTCAATTATTCTAATGCAAAGTCATGCATGAGCATCAACAGGGACATTGGTGAACTAAAAACAACTCAATGGAATGAAAGTTGACGTTTGTGCATGAAACATCAAAATTGAGCAATGAAAAGTCATGCATAATCATCAAGTTGACATTTTGCATGAAATGTCAAAATTATGCCATGAAAAGTCATGCATCATCAGAAAGTTGACATTTGTGCATGAAACGTCAAAATGATGCCATGAAAAGTCATGCATCATTAGCAACAGGGACATTGGTGAACTTAAAACAACTCAATGGAATGAAAGTTGACGTTTGTGCATGAAACGCCAAAATTATGCCATGAAAAGTCATGCATCATCAGCAAGTTGACATTTTGCATGAAATGTCAAAATTATGCCATGAAAAGTCATGCATCATCATCAAGTTGACGTTTTGCATGAAATGTCAAAATTATGCCATGAAAAGTCATGCATCATCAAAAAGTTGACCTTTGTGCATGAAACATCAAAATTATGCCATGAAAAGTCATGTATCATCAGAAAGTTGACATTTGTGCATGAAACGTCAAAATTATGCCATGAAAAGTCATGCATCATTAGCAACAGGGACATTGGTGAACTTAAAACAACTCAATGGAATGAAAGTTGACGTTTGTGCATGAAACGTCAAAATTATGCCATGAAAAGTCATGCATCATCAGCAAGTTGACGTTTTCCATGAAATGTCAAAATTATGCCATGAAAAGTCATGCATCATCAGAAAGTTGACCTTTGTACATGAAACGTCAAACTTATGCAATGAAAAGTCATGCATCATCCGAAAGTTGACGTTTTGCATGAAACGTCAAAATGATGCCATGAAAAGTCATGCATTATTAGCAACAGGGACATTGCTGAACTTAAAACAACTCAATGAAATGAAAGTTGACGTGTGTGCATGAAACATCTAAGAATACAATGAAAAGTCATGCATCACCACAAAGTTGACGTTTGTGCATGAAACGTCAAAATTATGCCATGATGAGTCAAGTATCATTAGCAACAGGGACATTGGTGAACTTAAAACAACTCAATGGAATGAAAGTTAACGTTTGTGCATGAAATGTCAAAATTATGCAATGGAAAGTCATGCATCATTAGCAACATGGACATTGGTGAACATAAAACAAATCAATGGAATGAAAGTTGTCGTTTGTGTATGAAACGTCAAAATTATGTAATGAAACGACATGCATCATTAGCAACAGGGACATTGGTGAACATAAAACAACTGGATGGAATGAAAGTTGATGTTTGTGCATGAAACGTCAAAATTATGCCATGAAAAGTCATGCATCATTAGCAACAGGGACATTGGTGACCTAAAAATGACTCAATGGCAATTAATTAGTTCAGAATCTGTTGATTGTGAAAGTTTTACACAGAAAATTGCACTTTCAGACCAAATGTGGCACTTGAGTCAAAATAATGTCTGCCGGAAAACACGCATCAGTGGTCCTGCGTGAAAAACAATGCTTTACCCAATGTGTAACTTGCGTCTTTAACTTTAGTCAAGCTATGCATCAGAAAATTGTCATCCACATGATGACAAATGACACATATGTCAAAAACGTGTCACATCCACACAGGAGATGATGTCATGGCCCTTCCATGCTGCAAACCAGGAAGTTGCAAGGTCCTTTCAGTTTCTCTTTTACTGTCTTTTTGTCTGTGCTTAGTGTTGGATTTTAAATTTGGTAGCTGGAGATATTGGTGGTGTTTGCAAGTTGTTTTGGTGTCTGTGCATTGTGTGTCCTGTCCCTAAATTGTCACTTTTGTCGTGCTTTTGTATTTTGTGAATTTTTGTGGCGTTTATTAAGGGGTGTTTGTCTATTTAGGGATATTTTGTAAAAGTTTTAGAGGGAAGGGGTAGTATTTAATATGATTCATTTTTATTAGGTTGTTAGCAAGTCTTTTGTGGGTGTAGGGATATGTCGGTCAGGTCCAGGAACCTGACCGAACAGGAGTTTGGATGCCTCCTGTGGCTCATAGTCCACTATCTGCCCAATGTGATTGGGAGTGGAGGCAGGGTACTATGGGGGTACCCAACACAGGAGAAGCAGTACCGATGGGAGACAGTGCTGTACCAAAGGCTTGTGCCATGGGTATGTCTATTCTGTAGGTGCACCGGCATCGCAATGGGCTTGCACATATCGATAAGCCACATAAAATCACCCTGCGTGACTTAACATGGCCATGTAAATATGGGTCTACCTTCATGCATTATTTTGCGTCACAGGGGTGTTCTATGGGTCTTGATGTGGGTGTTCCTATGCAACATCCATGGAATCAGAACCATTCCCAGATTTACAAAGTGTCATAAACCAGGGAACTGTATCTGATTCCTAGACCTCCCGGGGGGGGGGGGCATAAGAGTGGAGCAACAAAGAGATATGTGTATTAATCTCCTTGTATATTCCATTCTCAATGTGTGCAGCATTCTTCAGTACATATTGAAAGATGAAAATGCCATCAATGACTGTTATTGAGCAGGAAGCTGCCCCTTCATGCACAGAAACATTCACCTGTGCAACACAGCCATCCTTACGCCATGGCACAATGGTGTCTGTGTTGGGGCACACCTGCTGTTTGTGCACTGGTTCAGTGGTGAAGGACTGGAATGAGACAAATCTTTTTGATATGGGACATTTTTGCCCTTCAATGTAGATGTACCACAGCACAGCAGGAAGGCTTGCTGTGCTGCTCTGCTTACAAATATTGCATATGAGGCCCTTTATTGAACATTTCACATAGCCATCAAAGTCATGCAGACTACCACGATGTATCAATATCAGCTGAACTAGTCCCTTTTCTGCACTCAGTGCATCTCATATGTGATGTGCTTGAATTCAACTAATTTCAATGCAAGATGACATACATATGTCCCTTATGGTTGCATTACAACTGTGCCTCGTGCTACAAGACCTACGTACACAAACTATCATTACATTTGTGAACACTATGTCATGAGCTTTATGTGTGCACAGTGTAAATGTTCAGCATTTACAGAGCTATGTACCATTATTTTGTCTTGTAGGTAGACCTCAACCATAAACACGCGGAGAGGTGGAATCATTTAGAGTTCCAAATGCCCTCGGTGAGTGTCATCTCATTGTAAATGTGATCTGTTCTGATTGTAAATTTTGGCAGACATGTTTTGCTGTGAGATGTGCAAGATGCATCAGCAGTATGGGAAGTTCTGCTGCACCTCACATGTACATGGATGACAGAAGGAGGACCAAGTCCAATGTGCTCATGTCAGACAAAACCTTCCTATAGGTAATGATTAGCGATGTGTGTAGGCGCACATGATGTATAACTCTTGAGATGCTGTGCTTACGCAGTGTCAGCTATGGGTAAATACATTTATTGTTTCAATTAAAAAAATTGTTACAAATGGCCATGCGTGGTTTGTCCTTCCATGAGCCTTCTATGGTCATTAAAAAAAACAGTATTGTATGGTTTCATTTAATACATTTCGAATAGTTTCACAGGACAGTGTCAGCTATGGTATAGATACTTATGCCACATATACCATCACATATACCTGTCACACATAATTTGGCCAACCATTGCCAACATGTCCTATGAAATTTGGAAGACATTTTTTGGATGGTCTAGACTGTTACATCTCTGACAAGGTATGTGGGCCCAAGTCATGTTTCCAGACACATGTCAATGTAGGTGTGTCACACATACCCAACAGCAAAATACAAACATGCTACAGCAGATTGGATGTTGACAGGTGCTAAATGGCCATGTAACAAATATATGTGTTGTTATATTGTGTATACACATCATACCAACCACATGGCTTACAATAACTTACATTCAACCTAATACCATTTGCTACAGTTTAACTGATTGACAGCATGTCAGACAATCATGCCGCTCACGCAGCATAGTGTATGTCCTTCCTGACATTTACCTGTAGTACAGCATATATCTAAAGTGTGGACTGCAATGGACTTGACTAAGCATGTGTGCAGGTTCAAGCTCACAATACTTAATTCCATCCTGGTGTAGATGCACCATATGCATTAGTTATGTGGCATAGGTGTCATGTAGCATCTCAGATGACATCAACAGTGGTATAGTCACATATACCCATTTGTTTAATTGAGGCAATACGTCCATTGTCGTTGAGTCAGTTGGGGTCACACCTTAGTCTACATTGCTCATACGTTGTCACAGCTGTCATCCTGCAAAATGGCTACCAGCACATCACTAAGAGTACTGCACAATGTTTACATCTAGTGATTTGCTTCAAGGTAAACATGCAATGTTTTGAAAAAAAGGTCTCTGCTTGGCTATGGCACATTGCTAGTGAATGGGTACACATACTCATCAATGTAATACTCATGTGTGGCAGGTCAACACAGGCTGTGATTATCCCAACACCAGGGCAGTGTTTGGGCCTCATGAGCAAGCATCTGTCCACTGCTGGAATATCACTTTGATTGATGTGTCAGGAAAGCACAGTGCTGAGCCAGAATAACAAGGCCACATGAAGGCACCATGCTTGGTTTTTCATGGCCTTGTGGAAATGGAGTGAGCCACAGTGGCAAAAGCCACAGCCGGGTCTCAACCAGTGTACATTTTTATGGTGTTGTGCATCGCAGCATGAAGCTATGCAGTGCAGCACTGCAATATCTTGTATTACCAGAGGCCCTTAATAGGTATAAGTGTATGTCTGATGCATAAACATTTGACACATGGAAAGGCTGTAACATGCCTGACTCCTGCACCACAAATTAAATACCCTGTAATATACTAGACACAATCAGTTTGTAGTGTTTGGTGAGACAGAAATCCAATGTGTAAAGTGCCACAGACATCTGTGCACTGTGTTGTCAGCATTCAGGTCCTTACATGTGACTCTAAAGGCAGCAGGTATCCACATTTCAAAAACTGGATACCCATTAATTCACACAAGTGTTGACCGATATCTGACATATACAGCTGTGGACAATAAACAACATGCACAGTACAGCACGCATGTACCACTTAGCACATGGACTAAGTATGAGTTGATGTGCTGATCGGTACAAATCTGGACAGGAAGTTTGGAACATATTCATTGTTATGTCATGGATCACATGCTGTTTTCCATTATCTTGTTGGTGACCTATGTGTTTGTGGTGGTAGTATGGCCATGTGTCAATCTCCATGAAAAAAATCACAACAGGTCTGTTGAATGTGAGATAGATGGTTACAATCTGGTAATGTATTAAGGGCCTCATTTATGACGCCCCTTGCAGCACTTTTGCGCTGCTGCAGCGTCAATATTTTGACGCTCCAGTGGCGCAATGTGCTGTGGCAGATTGGCCTTGTAAATATGTGCCCCTTTCACACAGAACACTGCGTGAAAGGGTGTTCCATGGGTGTAGCTTTGGGTTTTTCCACGCAACACCCATGGAATCTGAAACATTCCCAGATTTACGAGGAATTGTTAACCAGGGAACGTGTCAGATTCTAACACCACCCCAGGTGTATCATTAGGGAGCCGCAATGAGGATAAATATATTTGTTTCTCCTCGTTATTTACATTTGTTTGTGTGTATGCAGCATTCTGCAGCACACAAAGAAGAAGGAAATTGCCCATATTGATTGATCTTGTGCATGAAGGTGTCCCTTTCTGCACAATATCAACCAGCCCCGCAACGCAGCTACCCTTGCACCAAGGTGCAAGTATGTCTGCGTTGGTGCATGGCTGCTGTATGTGCTCCGGTGAAGGGTAGAAGGACAGGAATGCACCGTATCTCTTAGATATGTTGCATTCCTGCTCTATTGCATTGACTCAAGGCTGCACAGTAAGATTCCTTGTTGCTCTTCTCTGCACCAAATTCTCATACGTGAGGCCCTAAATACCTGCCACTGAGTTCGACTATGGTGCTACGTGTATGGCCTGTCTGCATGCCATGAAAATTGTACCTTACTTGTTCACAATACGTGTATGTGCTACCCATCACTCATTTCAATTGGCTGTTAGTACATAGATTGTACCCTCTGCCATGTGTCATATCATACAATAGAGTGTACATAGATTAACTATGTGTACCATTCCATGTGTACATAACGGCATATCCCTACTTTGAACTTCATATGCCTAAACTTATGTGCATGCGCTGCTTGCTGCTAGAGCGCCGGGACACCTCTGTTCTTGAGGTAGCTGTTCGCGCTATACAAGCTTCAGTATTATTATTATTATTATTATATGCACATGGGTACATTGTTATAAGGCATGTCACTGGCTGTCCGTGTACCCACACTGCCACATCCTTGGTGACTTACCATTGTAATCTTTGTGGAAGACCTATTCTCATGATGTTTGTTAATTGAACGTTAGATAGATATAAGGGTGTTGGGCATCCCATGCCTCTTTTGCTGATAATGCTTATTCATGCATGTTAATTTGGTCAAGTGTGACAAATAAGCATTGTCTGATTCATTTGTCATTCCTCTATGACAGACAACATGACCCTAACTGAGGAACGTATGTACAGGGTCCGGCAGGAAAGATACTGCCACATTTGGCATGTGGCAATGCATTTCATAAAATGGGGAAGTAATATGAGAAAGTCAAGGAAGCAGGGAGCTGGATGGCCCCACCTCACCCACAACTGGCACAAAGAAGGTCAAGAGGAAGACATCCTTCGAGAAGTGGACCTGGTTATGTCCCTGGACCTATTGCAGGAGCCTCCACTTCCCCACAAGCTGGACCCTCCTCTTCACCTCAACCAGGACCCTCCTCTGCACCACCCTCTGGACCCTCCACTGCTCCACAACCTGGACCCTCCTCTGCACCACCAGCTGCACCATCCACTGCACCACTCTCTGGACTCTCCACTGCCCCACAACATGGACCCTCCTTTGTCCTACACTCTGGACCATCCACTGCTCCACAACCTGGACCCTCCGTGGCACCACCCTCTGCACCCTCCACTGTCCCACTGCTTGTACCCTCCTCTACCACACCCTCTGCAATCCAACTTCCCCAACTGGTGGACATGATGGAGAAATTGCAAAAGGGTCAGAAAAACTTGAGCCTGAAGGTTTCAGGTATTCAATTGCAACTGGCAACCTTGCTGCAAATGGTGGCCAGCCTACAGCAGACTGTGGTCGGCATTGGACAACAATTGTAGACCCTGCCTCAGTCATCCATGGCCTCCCCAGTTTTTTTGATGTTTGTATCATAGTTTAGTGTAATAGTTTAGGCTAAGTTAGTTCTTAGTATAGTCATAAGTGAGTGTAGGTGTGTTTCATGATAGTGTATTTATAGTGATGAATTAGTTAGGTGAGGATATTTGTGTATGTTCTGATAAGTGGGTAGGGGCTTGATAATTAGGCTGTGTTTTTAGAAATTTGTTGAAAAAAGTTTTTACAAAACCCCTCCCCCAAAAATATACATTTGTTAGCTTTCCATGTTGAGGTAGTTTGTGCTTAGCTCTAGCTGATGTGAGTCTCATGCTTAATTGTGTGATAAGATGTGTGAATGAATAAATGAATTCTTTTATTTGTGTGGTTACTTAAAACCATTACAATGTACAACATTAAAAACTTATAGCAAAAAAGTGCAGGATATTGTTAAAATCAGATTTTTTTTAAAAAGAGACTACATAATGTTAGAGACCGAACCGTCAAAGTGATATGTGCACGGGTGATGTAGTCTTGATGTTTTTTTATATTTGGTTAATACATAGAACGTCGGGACGGGAGTAAGGCTCGAAGAGCTCCGTGATGAATCACTTGTTTAGTAGTGACCGGGCCTCCAGGGCGGTGACCCTGATGTTGAGGCCATTCGCACTCTGCCTGTGAAGACTTGTCCTTCAATAGTGTGCGAGTATGGTATACAAATTTCCCAAAATTAGCCATGTACTTCACGATGTCCAAAGAATAGAGCTGTTGGACGGCCTCCATTACTGTGCTGGTGCCCAGTTGAAGAAGAATAGGTCTAAGGTGTATACTGCAAACTTGCCGCAAAGCAGGGCAGCAAAATAAAATGTGTACCAGGGACTCTCTTTTGCTTTTGCAAAGACGACACTCTGTGATGCCCAGCCGTGCTTTCCAAGATGGATATCATTCTTTTAAGGGAAGTGGATGTAGTCTTGCTGCTAAAATTCGATGTACTGCCTGTCCCCCCACGGGCTGCGTGAGGTGGGGCTTGTGACTAAGCAGAATGTGAGGGTGACATTGGGTTTCATGAAAGTCTCTAGCTGCCAGGGATTCCATGTCCAGATTGCGAGAGCATAAAGGGAGTTGCTTTTTATTGTTATTTTAATGGTAGCTGATTGTGCTGGGGTCCCAGTTCTCTGTTGCTAATTGCAGAAGATCTTTGGCTGTGGCGAGGCTGGCAGACCAAGGGTTACTTGGTTGTAGAAAGATGGATTTTATGGCGGCCTTCATGGTGTTATCTGGAGCCGCAGTTGTTAGATAGAAATATTTTGTCAAATTCAAGGTGAATCAAGGTGTTTCTAGTGCATGCTGGTAAGCGAAATATCTTTTTATACGCTGCGCAATGTATTTTTTCCAAGTCCGGTGCAAACCTCCCTGGGAATGCCTGTTGGGCGTAATTGAGAGACGGTAGTAGTTTAGCCCTCAATACTCTTTGAATGGCCGTGGTTCTTGGGCTATCTAAGGTGGCATATAATTTACAGAGGGCATGTGTGACAATTTTTCCTTTCTGCCGCAATTTTTGGAGATGAACCCGGGGGAGGCCCGTCTCGCTGAGCCAGGCCCCAAGATAGTTACAGGTTTGCACGCAGTCCAAAATAAGGGGACCCAGCTTCCACTTAGCAAGTTTTTTCTTCGGGTGGTGGTCAAAAATCACTATTTTGGACTAACTTGGGTTGGCGACCAGTTTGTTTTCAGCATTGTATTCAGACAAGTCGGTAAGTGCTTTTTGGAGGCCTGTTTTGGTGTGGTCTAAAAGAACAAGGTCATCAGCGTATTGCATCAGCAGGATCTTTGTATGGCCGCTCTTGGGAGGGGCTAGAGATGCTCCGTGCAGTGCTCGGCCCATATCGGCGGTGTAAAAGTTAAAAAGCATCAGTGCCAGGACGCATCCCTGTTTTAGCCCCTGGTCTAGGGCAATTTTCTCCGTGGCAGACTTTCTGGAACGTTTGACCCTTACCCAGATTCAAGTATACAGCGATCTAATTGCTTGTAGCAGTGATGGGCTGATGCTCCACTGTGCCAATTTCTGCCAAAGAATGCTGTGGTTAACCCCGTCGAAGGCTGCTGAGTAGTCAATAAAGCAGGCGAAGAGCGGAGGGGAGCGATGGGCCACCGCTTGTTGGGCTAAGTATGACAGGGCTGTGATGTTATCTACAGTGGAGCCCCCCGGTCTAAAACCCGTCTGGAAAAATGGCAGGAGGCCTCCGATGTGGGCCCAATCGGGTAGTTCCTGCAAAAGTATGCTCGCGTAGGCCTTGCGCTCAATGTCCAACAGGGCAATCATCCGGTAGTTCTTAGGGTCGGAATTTTGCCCTTTTTTGAATATTGGTTGCAGCAGTGAGCCCCTCCAGGAATCTGGGACATCCTCCAGAAGCCTGCATTCTGCATATAGCCGTGAAAGGTTGGAGGACCAGAAATCTATGTCCTCCCTGAAGGGCCGGGCGCTCCATTTTGCAAAATCTTTTTTAGAATGGTACGTACTACTGCCTCGCCTGGGAGTGTTAGATCTGCTGGGGCGCCGATGGGCTCTGTAATGATGTTATCCACTCGCCTCCATGGTATGGTAGGGCAGTTTGTATAAGTGGCTTTCTGGTCGACGTTGTACAGGAATTTCACATGAGCTACCCAGGTGTCTGCGTCGAGTGAGTTCTCTCTGCTGGAAGTTATTTGAATATTGCCAGAATTCTTGGGACTTGCACAGCGCCATCAGTGCGAAGATCTTTAACCATTTGGCCTCTGTGGATTCCGGTTTTGATTTCCAAACCAGTTGCGAGTGGGTCTTTGCTGCTAATTTCAGCTTCTTTTTGGCGGTCTCCAATCCAGTTTTTTGATACTCCCTTCGTTTAGTACTTAGTTGTGTAGCAAATTGCTTGATCGCTGGAACTTGAGCCAGAATGTGTGTTGGATTATTTGTAGTTATGTGAGTAGTGCTTCCTCGGAGCAGTGTAGCTAGTTTGTATGCAAGTTTATACCGTTCTCCTATTAGTCCCCAGTTGTTTAGGCCGATTCGCCAGCCAATCCATGTCGATTTCCATAAGTCAAATTTGTTGATGGTCATCTGCCCCCATTTAATTCTCCTAAGGAGCCTGTGTTGTTCTTCGCCCTTGGTCACTCCGATGGGGCAGAGGATATGACGGTGTTCCGCTGTGATTGTTAAATGCAACTGTAAGGCGGCATGGTCGCTTTCACTCCATGGGAGCACTGCATAGTTTAGCATGTATTTTCGTAGACTCTCACTTAATAAGATGTAATCTATAGTAGTCTGGTTGTTGTAAGTAGGTGCGTGGATTAACCCTGGCTTGGATACTACAGATGAAGAATGAGTGGTTGCCAAGTTGTATGTCAGAAGGAGGGCATTAAATCTCCCAGTGCTCCCGGAGGAGTTGTTCTCAATTAGCTGCTCCCCTATATTGTGCGTGTTCAAGTCCCAAGAATAGTGTGTTCCATGGTTGCAAATTGTGTAAGCAGGGTTTCAATCTGTGTAAACAGCCGAGTGAGCTTGTCCTTGGAGCTCTGGCAATGGGGATTATAATATACGTTGATCAGGAGTATTGGTAGTGGGCTGTCCGCATTCTTGAGGCCTTTAAGAGTGCCAGCTAGGAACATGTCAGAGGAGTTCTTTATCTCTTTAAAAAGTAGTTTTAGGGCGTGCTTGATGTATATGGAAATGCCCCCGGAGGGTCTCCTGAATAAATTGCATTTGGTTGCAGGTTTAAAGTATTCTGCATAGCCTGCTAGTGGAATGGGTGCAGTTGCCCATGTTTCTTGGGCACAAATTAGATCGGTCCCTTCTAGGAATGTGATCGCCGATGAGCTTTTCAGAACCTTGTGCATCCCAGCGACGTTCCATGTCATAATGCTGAATGATTGGGAGCTTTTTAATGTGCTTATGTGATGGCAAGACCCCTTACTCAATGGAGTGCTTGAATTTTGTCGGCCAAGTTGGAGGCAACCCAGCCCCAATAGGCCGAGTTTGGGGAGGGAGGAGCGCAAAAGAGGGAGAAGGTTTTGGAGGTGGAGGTGACCTGTCTCCCCCCACTCAATCCATCGACTCTGCACTGGATATTCCTGTTTGCTCGTTCAAGGGTACCTTCTCCTCTGCAGGACCCTCTCAGTACACAATCCGTGGGAGTGTTCTTTAGGGGTGCCTGTAAAATGAATGGGTACTTTTCGTGTTCCTGCCTCTGAATATCGATTCCCCATTCTGCGAATTAATCTTTTTCAGTGTAAACACTTGCGGCTATATTTGGGTTGGCCCAGGTTACGATGGTTTGTTCCTTCCCTAGTTGCAAGGATACGAATTGCACCCTGACGAAGTCCCTGCTAGTAATATGGGACAATGACTGTGTATGTTGGAGAAGTTTCAGTATGTTTGTTCTGTTGAGAGTATCAATGTTGCCCTTCGAAATGTACAGCGGAGTCATGCTCGTTTCTGCCGAGTGGCCTCCTCCTGGAGCTAGCGTGTTTGAGCTGACAATGGATTCGTTGTGGTAGGGCCTTAGTGTTGTTGGCGTTTTGTCAGCATGTTTCAGCGTGTTCTGTGAAACTTGCAGAAGGCCTGCAGGGCCCGCTTCAGTCCCTTGGGGTGGTCTTGTGGGTTCTGTTGTCCTGGGGGCAGGGTTGGCCTGATGAGGCTGTGTTGTTGACTTTCCATTGTTGTTACGCAGGCTTTTTGTTTGGTTTATTCCATGCCTGATGGCGCTAAGGGCTCTGATGGGGCTTGGGGCCCAGGTTGAGGGCCAACTAGTAACGATATTCCCAGTTGAAGGGCCACCCCCTAAATCGACCCCCGCCACACTGGCCTCCCTATCGTTGTTTACTGTTCGGCTTGTGGGCGCAGCTGGACAGTGCTGAAGCAGCATTGGGTCAGGGCCCGCTGGATAGTGCCTTTTGTTGACCTCTCCTGAGTCACTGTGCAGTATGCGCTGTTCGTTGGCTTGGACGGTTGTGGACCACGATTGGACCTTGTGGATGATAGATTTTCCAGGCTTTGTGAACTCAGCCTGTGTTGCTATGTCCCGAGCATGTTGCTCCCCATCTGCCTGGAGAAAGCCCCTGTGGCGGCCTGCGCCTTTGAGGGCAGAGTAGTTGTATGTGTTGCCGGGAGGCCTGGTTCTGATGAAAGCTGGCTATGGGGGTTCTTGCAGAATATAGAGAAGAGAGGTTGTATGTTTTCTTATTCAGTGACCGTCGTTGCTGATTTTTTTTTTTGTTCCGAGGTGATTGAGTTTCGCTGGGGGTTTCTTGATAGTAATCTCTTAGCGTGCTTTTTTGTTTTTTAAGACGTTTGTTCTCTCTCCGTGTTGTTAACGGGGCAGTCTGAGAGGCTTCCTGCGGGCATATGGCCCCTGTGTTGTTGGGGGCGGGGTCCGCTATGTGGTTGCTCCCTCCCATCGTTCCCTCTAGATGTGGAGGGGGTTAAGGCCAGATTGCTATACTTGTTGGCACTTGATGGCGTTGGATTGATTCGGGCACTTCGTCCCTGCTCACTGCAGTGAGTTCCTTAGCATACTTCACCGGACTCGCGGGGTCTCAGCATGTTTTGATACTAAGTTTTCATTCTTCCACCAACGAGGAGAATACCGTCGGGAGCGATGCCAGTTTGTCAATTGTTTCTGGGCACAGGCATTTGAGAGGAGCAACTGGAGGAGTTGGATAGCAGCTAATTGCAGCCAACCTATCAATTGTCTTGGCCATCTCGGACATTTTTGTTGCCATGACTTGGAGGGTCTCCATTTGTAATTTGAGCTTCTCTGATTGCCATGTTAGAGTGTTAATGGCAGTGGAGAGAGAAGTACTGACTGATCTTAGCAGGTTGTCCTGCACGCATGAGAGTTCAAACGGCAGAAGCGATGATGATCTGTGAAGAGAGTCGCTTGCTCAGGCTCTGAAGAGGAGCCTATGGTAATGCGTAATCCTTACTTACTCTTGTGGATTGTTGCATCATGTGACGATGCTGCCTTTGCTGCATGTCGTTTTTTGGAGTATGGAAGTTGTCAGCGGAAGTTGTTGGACTTTTATGCAGGTTGGCGTTATCATCCAGTAACTCCCAAGTTGTAGCAGCGGCAGGGCCTCCTTGTGAATTTGCTGCATGGGTTGATGTACGAACGTCGATTAGAGCTGTGGAAGCGCCCAGGATATGACAAGATTGGGACCTTTTCTTCCTCCTTCTAGGCGGTGTAATTGTGGTGGACCGGTAGGATAGCTCCACCCCGGTTGGTGGGGGGACTGTTCCTATCTCACCCTCGCCTATCTCGATGGCGGCCTTTGAACGTTCCTCGTTTGTAATTGTGGTGGTAATTGTGTCCGTAAAAGGTTCAAAGTCCTTGGGTGCCTCGTCGTCCATGTTCTCGGCGTCCAAGCTTGTCCGCGCTGGGCTGCCCTCTAAAGAAGAGAGATTCTGGGCCCATACCCAGCTCCGCAGATCGTACGTTTTGCCGACTTTGGGCTGGTCGGATGCCCCCCTTAGTGCGTCCCTGTTTATAGGCATGTCCCCTGCTGCAGATTTTGGATCCTGCTTTGACATTTCCGGGTGGGCGCTTTTCTTAGTCATTACGGTGAGTGAGGGAGGAGGTGCCTACAACCGACCTCAGGTAGAGGGAAGGATGGGGGCACCTGGGTCCCAAGGGGTGTTCCCGGTGGTCCTATGTGGGGGGATACTCAAGCGACTCAATGGGGCAGGACTGAGGGCGGATGGACCGTTGGAGCAGTTCAAAACCGAAGCGGGCCGGAGGGCAGGTAGCAATTTGTAGCGGTTGAACTGGAGCAACCCCCTCTGACCCCATGCCGCGGCCCTTGCCGCTCTTCACCCTGCCAGCTCCTTTGGGACACGCACTCGGGGCATGTGCTCACACTCACCAACCTCCAGTGGGGGGGGGGAGTTCCAGGGCAAAGTCCTGGTGCCAGGGGCGTGGAAGATACCAGCCCAGGATCGTCGCGTTGGTTTACCGGAGTCAACGGGTCCTGTGTGCCCCAATCCTTCCCTATCTCCTCACCTCAGGGTGCTCGCTCCTACCCTCTTGCCTCTCACTTGATGGCAGATGGCAGTTGATGATGGAAGGAGCCAGGTAGAGCCTGATGGAAGGGAGCCATGCCTAGTTGGACCGCCTCTGTGATGCTGCTGAGGGCTTACTCTTGCTGCGGCCGCCCGTTAATGGCGGCCACGCTTGCCACTTTTCCCGATGGCCTGCTGCCGCCTCCTGCTGCCTGCCGCTGCAAAATGTGGGAGCCGCTTCACAATGGGGCCACCCGTGCCTCCAAACTGCGGTGGAGTAGTCAAGCGGGTGATCCGCGGGTGAGCCCGCCGCACCTCACCTTGGCGTCCTGCTTCACTTCGCTACACTGCTTGTGCTGTCTCCGCCCTTTGCTTTGCTACGCTGTGTGTTAAGATGTGTGGGGTGTTGATGTTTATGCTGTCTGTTGTGATACATGTGTAGAGTAGGATACAGTAAGGTTAGATAGAATAGTTTTGTTATAAGTTAGGATAGTGTAGCACAGTTAGTTTAGGATAGTGAAAGCATTGTTAAGATAGGTTATAATAGGTTAGGTTTCATTTGATAGCCTTTTCCTTAAAATGATTTTATAATTAAACAGATTTTACATCTCCACAACTGCTTACTTATTAGAAACCTTGTAGAAACCTTGTGACATGTGCTTAAGTTTTGTTAAGCACATGCTGTGTTCAAAGCTCAAAGTCTTTTCATATGTGTGTCAGTAGGTGGAGCATCAAAGCAGTCAGAGGGCCTCATTTACAAGCCAGGCTGCACCACCGGTGGGAAACATTTTCAGATGCACCGGAGACAAAGTATGGCTGCCCATACTGACATGGCCACATAAAGGCACCTTGCGTGAATTTACATGGCCTTAAAATATGGACCCTTTTATGCATTACTCTGTGTGAAATGGGTGTTCAATGGGTGTTGATGTGGGTGTTTCCATGCTACATCCATGGAACCTGACACATTCCCAGATTTACAAAGTGCCCTAAACCTTGGAATGTGTCAGATTCCCACACCTCCCCAGGGGAGGTGTAAGGGAGGTCCAAAGAGGTGAAATACTTATTTTAATTCGCAATTTTCATTTTTCTATGTGTGCTGAATTGTGCAACACACATAGAAAGTGGATAACGCCATTGTTATATTTTCTGGTGCAGGAAGATGTCCTTTTCTACACAAATCACTCCTGCCACACAGGCACCCCTACACCATGGTGCTAGGGTGTCTGCGTTAGCGCATACCAGCTGTTTTGTGCACTGGCTCATGGGAGAGGAAGAGGAATGTGTTGTATCTGGTAGATAATGCTCATTCAGGCCCTTTTAGGTTGATGCAGGGCATCACAGAAGGAAGGCCTGCTGCACTGCTATGCATCTATCTCTTGTAAATGAGGACCAGAATGTTTGAATGAATTTGCATTTCTAAAGCGCATGGCTACCAGAAGGCCTCCCAGCGCTAGAAGCAGAGTCATCACCAAACTACAGCCAGGCATCAGGGAAACAGAAACGTTTTCAAGAGTTTGCGAAAAGACAGATAGTTGACCTCAAGACATATATAGTTAGGTAGCTGGTTCCAGCATTTTGCCGCAGTATATGAGAACAGGCGTCCACCACTCCGAGATCTATTTATCCTGGGAACAACTGCCAGATGTTTATTCCCCGAGCGCAGGGATCTTTTGGGGAAATATGGAGAGATGATAGATCGAAGGATCAGTGGAGCCTTAGCTGAAAGAGTCTTATGGACAATGCACAGTGCCTTAAACTGAATTCTTTCGGCAACCGGCAGCCAATGGAGAGAGGCGATGTGCGGTCTTGCGGATTCCCGATTATGGGCCTGCATGAGGAGACGTGCTGCACAGTTTTGTACAGTTTGTAGTTTTTTGATGGTTGAGCACGGAGAACCTAAATAAAGCACATTGGCGTAGTCAAGTCGAGAAAGAATCAAGGCTTGAACCAACAGTCTCCTAGCATTGAAGGGCAGCAGGGGGAGAATTTTTCTAATCATCTTCAGGATCCCATAGCAAGTACCTGCCACCCTACATGCTTGCTCCTTGAAGTTTAGGTTATGGTCCAGCCAAACACCAAGGCTTGTTTTAATCTGACCCTTGGGGGGAGACATAACGCCCAAGCATCTGGGCCAGAGTAAGCTGGCATCCAGGTTGGAGGTTTTACCTAAGAACATCAACTCCATTTTAGCCGCATTGAGTTTTAAAAAAGAGCCGTCTATCCACGAGGAAACACTTTCCAAGCAGTTGGCCAGATTAGTCTCCGCATTATCAGATTGGTTGAGAGACACAATCAGCTGGGTGTCATCAGCATAGGTGACAATCTGAATGCCAAAGGGCTTGACCACCTCAGCCAGGGGGCTCATATAAACATTAAAAAGCATGGGACTCAGGGAAGAACCCTGAGGCACCCTGCATCTCAGAGGCATCCTTTCGGAAATAAAGTTATCCTCAAAAACTTGGAATGATCTGTCAGCCAAAAAGGACTCTAGCCACTTACGTACAGTTCCCGTCACTCCTACCTCTCTAAGTCTCGAGATCAGTAGTTGGTGATTAACCGTGTCGAAGGCCGCACTAAGGTCAAGCAAGACAATTGCCACGGAACCGCCGACATCCAGAATTTTTCTGGCTTCTTCAACTACAGCCAGCAGGGCAGTCTCCGTGCCCTGTTGGGGTCTAAAACCGGTTTGTGAGGGGTGAAAACGTTCATTCTTCTCCAAGAACGCGGAGAGAATGAAGTTAACATACTTTTCACCAATTTTTGAGATCCCTGGCAGGAGCGAGATCGGCCGGTAGTTCGCAAATACTTCTGGGTCCAAACTCGGATTTTTAAGAAGGGCTTTGACCATGGCCCGTTTCCAAGGAGAGGGAACGAAACCAGAGGAAAGTGAGATGTTAATAAGGTCCAAGATGTTTGTAGCAACCATATAGGAAACCTGACTCAGAATATTGGGGGGGGGCCACATCACTAGGGGAGCCAGATTTCAGTTGATTTAGATAGTTTTTTAGGGATTTCAAATCCATGGGAGGGATTGTCTCAAGGAGGAGATCGGGCATTCGTGGTTGATCCTCCAAAAGGGGGTGTTTAAAAATGCTGGAATAGGGGGAAAGTCAAATAGATATCTTCAATTTTTTTTAAAAAGTAATTTGACAAATTGTTACAACGTCCTAAAATGTCATCAGATGGCAGGGGAGGAGAGGGGGGTATAAGGAGAGATTTCGCAATCTGGAAAATTTCGGGGGGGAGTTGGAGGCTGAGATAATCCTTTTCTCGTAGTACAGGGATTAAGCACTTCTAATTTCTGCCTTGTAAGCTTTAGTAGCCTCTCTATATTTGGTTTTCTTAATGGTAGAGAAGTCTTTCCTCCAGCTGTGTTTGCTATGTAGTCACTTAAGGGACAGTCAAATATCCAAAGTTGATGCAAGTGTAAACTTTTGCATTTGAATGGTCACACATACCAAGACAGGTATTATTGTAATGTTGCAGTGTGTGTTTAGGTGTTGCAGCAAGTTCCATATCGGTGATGTTAACACATTGTGACAAATCTAGGATGTGTTTGGTGGCACATTGATGGCATTCACTTACACACTATCCCAAGCACCAAGTTGCTGTACCATCACATAGATTTCCAGTCTAATATGCATTTTGTATGAACCACCTAGGCAACAGCTACATTTGTCTGTATCATTGGTAGTTCAACTATTGTTGTACTTCATACATTTGAGCTTGGATTACAACCTGATATTTTTGCTGGAGTTGGGGATCGCCTGTACCATTTTGCATGTACTTTGCATATTTTCCACTGGTTCTCATACGGACATTATACATTAGATGTCAGGTTGTTCCTTGAGATTCACCACATCCACCTTGTAGTACTTACTCCACTCATGACCAGAAATACAACATGCATGCTGATAAGTGAATGTAGATTTATTTACACAACAACCAAGAAGCAAGGGCCAACTGGCATTCCATAAGCAAAAAACTCCTTACACAGTGAATGAGCCGTGGATGTCCAGACACAGTCCATGGGGAATTCATGTCATGGGATATGTTGAGTAGAAGAATGCTCGAGTGAGAAGGAATATCCAATTGCCATTAACCAAAAAAGAGCATATAGACAGTCCACAGAGGGATGAGAGATAAAACAGTGGTCAAGTAAATGGAGGACAATTTCTGTTGAGAGGTACACCGGCATGACCATTAGCACAGGGCATTTGAGAAATTGGCCATGTGGCATAGTGATATGCTACCGGGAGGTTTCCTTCGCACAAACGTGAAGTCCACATCTTCATCCTCTGATGTATGTGTTGGCTCACGTAAGGGCTTTATTTAAGGTCCCGGAGCCAAAGGAGGCACACACACCTCATGGGCTGAAGATGTACAGCCTTAGTTCCCAGCTGCATTTCCCTGTGCCAACAGGTAAGGCAGCAAAGCATTGAGGAGCACTTGCTAGGTTGCCAGCACATGTGCTACATCACGGTGGTAGGCAGCCATTGTAGCAATGTAGTTGTCCTGCTTCTGCTCCATGGACTCCAGGATGTTCTGGATGGCCCCAGCCTGTTGGCAACCTCGCTGGTGCCACTTTGGCTGGGCATTTGCTCATGCCTCTGCCGCACCAGCGATGTCAGCCAGGGACCGGTCCTAGCCACAAAGCAGAGAGTAGGTGCCTCTTACTGCCCCTATTGGGGCTGAGGCACCTACAGACTCCATCTAGGGTGGCTGCCATGGTCTCCATCCCTGTCCACACCTCCATCTAGCAGTTGACTCTGCACTTCTACCACACATTGTTGGAATACATTTTGCTGGTCCTCTGAGTCCGGTGCTAGCGGTGTGTTGAGAGGTGGTGTTGGATGTGTGTGAGACAGATCATGTGGAAACCCTGCAATGCAGATGGCCCTTTTCGTGACTGGAGAGGGGGTTAGTATGGTTTCAAAGATTTCCTGGAAGATGTCTTGATCCAGGCTTGGTACACTGTCATCCTCCGCAGGATCCACATCCAGGACAGGTAGCTGCTCAGGAGTAGGTGTTTCATCCTCTGAAATGTGAAACTATGTAGGTTGATGTTTGTGTTTGACAGCTGTTCACAAGAGTCAATATGGTTGAGGGTAATGGCATAATTTGCAAATTTAGGTCAGAATAGCAAGTATCCTGCGACACAGCATTATGTCAAACATAAAAGGCATGACTGCACCATATCTATGTGAAATTGTGTACTCCTGTCCTTTTCCACGGCATAGGTCCACAAACCTTCCTGACCAGAAACACAAAATGGAGGGTGTTTGTGCTTTCTGTTGGTGCTGAATGCAGCATAGATAGATAGTGGCCAATTTGTAGAGTTATGAGCTGATAGCTCCTCCCCTACACCTCCCCTGGGGCTTCATCAGATATTGCCACATTCCCAACATAACAACTTGTTGTAAATCTGGGAATTTCTGAAATGTCATGACTGTAACTTGGGAGCACACACCTTCAGACCCATGGCACACCTCTGCATTGTAATGTGCAGCAAACAACAACTTGCACAGTGGTGCCTCAATCCATGTCTACAGGGCCATGAAGATGCACCCAGGGTGCATTTGATGTGGGCTTGTAGTTATGTGTTATTCCATTGCATATATGCTGCATCTTCATGTGTGAAGCTCCAATGGTGACCTGGCATTTTGATTGTGGAACAATCAATTTGGAGGGATTTAAAGCACAACTGTGCACATTGAACCATTATCCATGGGGAGGCAGCTTTCCCTGTGACCAGTACTCAGCCCTTTGCACCTGTGAAAGTGATGTGGCTTGTTATTTCTTTAGTTTTGTACCTGCAATCTGCCTTTGTCAAGAGCACTCTGGACTGTTCTGGTATCTTGCATACTCATTGAGCAATCATGTAGCTAGGGAGTCTGTAGTCCTCACATGTCATCTACTCTGCTTCACAAGCTGATACACTGCAAAAATGTGTGAAGGCATGTCCTTAGTTGGTGGTGTTCAGAGTGGTGGATACTGATGTGATTTAAGTGGACATACTTGACTCCATGTTGGTGGGCAGTGTTCATAGTGTAGACACTCAGAGGGAATAGGCAGAGTAAAGACATGACAATTGGTAGCACAAACATTCACCAGATTTCATCATTGGAGGAGTAGTTTGTCTTTATAGTTTCACACATAGGGCTTTATTTTCAAGCCCCTTACACCGCATGTACGCCACTTTTTCCCATGTTAAAAGTGACTCCCTGGCGGCACAAGGGGCTTGTAAATAAGCCCCATAGTTTGACTGTGGTTCCCTCAGTTGGACATGCACATGTCTCCACTGCCACTTGTCACTTTTGACCAGGGACACAACTTACTGCCACACACTGATGTCAGCCACATCCTACATTGATTGACATGGGCCTAGCACTACGGCAATATGCATGGACATAGCCAAGGGACTTACATGGCAGCCTATATTTGTTGGCTGTGGGTTAAGTAGGACCCCAAGTGGTATAGGTGTTGGTATTGTGACATGTACCTAGCCAGGTTTAGCACACAACTGGAGACATTCAAATAAGCCTTCAATGATCCCTTCCACAATGGCTTAGTGGTGGCACACTATTTCTTCCTATACCTGGCTGAACCCTGTTTCACTACATCCAACTTTGAGATATGTGTCATGGTGAAACCGTTAGCCTACAGACTCCCTCCTACCACATGCACAATTTGCAACCTGCCCCATATCACATATATGATGTGGTGCCCCAATGGGCTCCTATCTGTCATGGTTTACCATGTAAACACACGGGTGGCACTGTAATACACAACAGTGGATATGTTTGTGTGTGGCTACCTTGCTGCACACATATGCCTTCTCACATCCTTCCTATGCAATGTCTCCACATCCACACACACTGGCAGTTGGATGTGCTCAGCCTGCATCTAAAGTGCACAGCACTTACTGTGGAGCCCCAGGATCAGCAATGTAGCCTCACATACATGGTTTTGTACACTGGGCTGCACCACAGGAGATCCCGCTGAGGTGCCCTGGGCCAAGAGGAGAGGTCATAAATGCACCTTATGTATGTGATGGACCACATTGCTGTCCTTTTCCCTTGCACTAGCACACAATGGTCTTCCAAGCACAAAAGCAGACACCCTTGAACCATGGAGTAAGGGTGTCTGTGTTGTAGGGGGAATTGTCTTTGGTGCAGGAAGGACACCGTCATAGATTCCCAAGAGGTGTTTGTATATTTCAATGTGTGCTGCAGAATGCAACACACATGTTACATGAAAGAAATGGAGACATGTCGGTATTTCTTTTTATCACACATCCTTTACGCCTTACCTGGGTTAGCATAGGAATAGCACGCATTGCAAAGTTTACAACACCTAGTAAATCTTGATTTGCATCAGATTCCATGGCTTTTGTTTGGGAACACACAAAGCAACACACATGGAACACACCTTTCACACAGTGTAATGTTTGTATGGTGGGCAATATTTACAGGCCAGCAAAAACCACACAAGGTGGCTTCGCATGGCATCACATATGTTATTGAGAGGCATACACCACCAAAGTGTGATGAGATGTACGTTTCACACAGCACAGGCCTCTGGTGACAGTAGTACCATGGGCCTCATTTACTATATTGTGACGCACAGCAGCGCAGCAAGCCTTCCAGCTGCAATGCATGTGTAAAAATAAAAGTGCAGGGATGCGCCATAAATACAAGATATGGTACATTCCTGTCCTTCACCCCTGCAGCAGGGAACAAACAGCAGCCGTACACCAATGCGGACACCTTTGTGCTAGGGGAGGCGTGGGAGTCAGACGCATTTCCAGGTTTACAAACCATTGTCATTGAGGGAATGTGTCGGAGTCCATGCATGTTGTGTAGGAACACCCACAGCAACAACCATGGTACAACTGTTTCACATAGAGTACTGCCTGGAATGGGACCATAATTAAAATGCCACAAAAAGCTACGCAGTGTGACTTTACATGGCCTTGTAAATGTTTGCAGGGCCATTGCTCCACCGGTGCATCTAATGAAGTGACGCAGCAGTGGTGGTATGGTCTTGTTCATGAGATGCTATATTTTTGGCACGGTGTTTTGGGATTTGTAGTTCTGGTGGGTTATCTTGTAAATACAACTACATATGGCAGTTTCGAGAGGTGACAGTGGCCTGGCTGCACTTCAAAAATGTACATGAGTTACATCATGGATCTAGAGTGAGCTGGGCTACATCTGACTGCCCAGTGTACATGACATTTATATGGTACCTAACTGTAGATAGCACGCATACCTGCCCTTTGCCCTGCACATGGCGCTACAGAGCACTGGTACATAGCTATTTGCACTGCACGACATAGGCTTGTTACCCATATTGCCCCTTGTTGCGACACACCCTGTGGGTCTTGCAGTTCCTCGCGCTCAGCACTGTCCTGTCCTGGAAGTCCTGCCACCGACTCCTCTGGGATGACAGCTGCTCCTCCAGGGCATCCAGCTCCTCCTTGTGTGCTGGGCTCCCTCCTCCGGTCTGCATTGCGCCTTCAGGTTTTTGGCCATTTTCTCCTTTGACCTGCGCTTAATGTCATGCCAGCGTTTCTTCAAATCAGGCACTGTCCTCTTTGCTTGAGCCAGACTGTTGACCTTTGCCAGTATGGACTGCAAAAAGGCATCTTTTTTGGATAATGGCAACTTAGAAGTGACAAACAGCTGGTGTTGGTGTTCTGTCACCTCATTAATTAGGATCTCCTTCTCCTCCGCACTAAAGTTTAATTTCCTCTTCCTCTTCCCCTGGGTTTCTGCCTGGACATCAAGGCTGGTGTTGGGGTTGTTCTTCTGACCTCTGATGTCTTATGCCTGCTTCATTGATGTCTTCTATAGCTTCAAATTTGTTTTTATTGATTAGCGTCGATTTTGGAGCAATTTTTCAATATTGACGCAAAGGAAAATGGTGCAACGGTTGTTTGACTTGCGTGCAGTGACGCAATTCAGACTTACGTCACTTTTGCAGCACTAGCATCAGGGTGGCAGCGTCAACATCATTTTTTGAAACTTTACTCACCGCTTGTGACATGGTGCACCAAACCATGAATTTGGCTCATCTATGTTGGAAAAAAATGACGCAGCATTTCATAATCAATTTGACGCATCTCTGCGGCAGCGCAGAGATGTGTCACTTCTCACAACTAAGGCCCCTTTTTTCCTTCCTGGTCGTGATTCTCAACTTTCTGTTGGTACTCAGGTAACAGCTGCTATCTTAGGGGCTGTTCTTTTAGATGGCGTCTTTTATTTTGAGGGACTGGGTTTGGTTAACTGTTAAGACAGAAATCAGGGATAAGCAAGAGGACAATGAATGCAACACAAATAAGAGAGCAAATGTGTTGAAGTGCAGCCATCAGATGTGAATGCATTCCTTTTATGTAATTCAAACAGGAACTGACATCACAGGAAAAAACTCAGGGGCATATTCTCAAGGACTTATCGCCGAGTTAGCGGTACTTTATCGCAGCCAAAGTGGTGATAAATACATCGCACCATTCACAAGCTGGTGCTAACAGTTGATATCACCAGTATTCCTGCGAGAGCAGCCGCAAAAAACATCGCCACTGATGACACCGGCAACTAACGCTAATGAGATGCAGAGTAGGCATTCCCGTGCAAAAACCCACGGAAACACCACGTCGCACCATTCACAACGGCCAGCCAGATCGGCGATAAGACCACAAAACATGCGCTAAGGTGCGTTAGCAGCAGGGAATTAACACCTGCTCCTACCTGGTGTTAAGTCGGACGGCGACCTGCACCACAAAAGGGAGCCCAGCCCACAGCCACACCAGAAGAACAACAGATGCCATGGAGCCACTGACCATGCAGCTTGGAGCCCCAAGAGGGCCACAACACCCACCGCCAACCCCCCCAGGACCCCCCCGTTGCCCTACCCCGGGCACCCCGCCAGACAAAGATATCTCACATCTACCTCAGAAATTCATGAACACAACAATTCGCCTGATGTCGCACAAGTACACCAACCAACATCCATGTGTGGTTTGAAAAAGGAAAAACATACATACATCGCAGAATTCCAAAAATAATCAATTTATTCAAATTCCAATCAACAGCAATAGTTGGAAGAGTCATGGCGGGTCTTCTCCACACAAACCGTAAGTCACAGCCCGCAAGACAAAATTGAAGATAAGAAGGTGTGTCATGCGTACAACAAAAGACAGAGAGAGAGAGAGAAAGAGAGAGAGAAAGAAAGGGAGAGAGAGAGAAAGTGAAAGAGAGGGAGAGAGAGAAAGAGAGAGAAAGGGGAAGAGAGGGAGAAGGAGAGAGAGAGAAACAGAGGAAGAGAGAGAGAGACAGCGAAAGGAAGAGAGGGAGGAGAGAGAGAGAGAGAGAGAGAGTAACAGAGGAAGAGAGAGAGACAGTGAAAGGAAGAGAGGGAGAGGGAGAGACAGTGAAAGAAAGAGAGGGAGAGAGAGAGAGAGAAAGAGAGAGAAAGACAGAGAAAGAGAGGGAGAGAGAGAGAGAGAAAGAGAGAGAAAGAGAGAGAAAGAGAGGGAGAGAGAGACAGTCCCGACACTGCGCACCCAGGCAGCTGCACCCCAGCCCTTCCGCCGCCCAGCGGTGTTTGCCCGCCCCTGCGCACCCAGGCCTCACTGCTCACCTGCTGCCACCGGTGTGTCTCCAAACACGTGCTGGTTCACACTGCAGGCCACCAGGTCCCCAATCTGAAACAGAGTCCAGATACATGAATGGCAGAGTTCATATCATTGCACACGCCATCATCGCTTGGCCGCCCCTGCGCACAGAGGCTGCTGCACCCCAGCCCCCCCGCCGCCCAGCAGTGTTTGCCAGCCCCTGCGCAACCAGGCCTCACTTCTCACCTGCTGCCACCGGTGTGTCTCCAACCATGTGCCGGTTCACACTGCAGGCCACCAGGCCCCTCATCTGAAACAGAGTCCATAGCTAATGATGGCAGAGTACACATCATTGCACACGGCAACATCGCATGGCCGCCCCTGCGCACCCAGGCCGCTGCACCCCAGCCCCTCCCCCTGCCTAGCGTGGATTGCCCGCCCCTGCGCACCCAGGCCGCACTGCTCACCTTCCGCCACCGGCGTGTCTCCAAGAGGGCACACCACGTCCCGGTGCAAGCTCCGAGCCCAGGGCCCGCGACCTTGGCAGCCTCCACATCACGCATCCCCGCAGCACGGGCCACCAGGCGCACACTTGACTCTGGGTCTTGATTTTGCAATGGCAGAGATCATATTAGTGCACATGTCATCATCGCAGGCTGCACACCCGTTCAGCTCTCTAGGTGCCACTAACTCTGTGAAACGTGAGGCAACGCCACGTGGTGGTAGGCCCGCGCTGCCTGCTGGCTCAGGCCTACATTGCGGTCCAGCTGGCGCACACTTGACTCTGGGTCTTGATATAGCAATGGCAGAGACCATATCAGTGCACACGTCATCATCGCAGGCTGCACACCCGCTCAGCACCTTAGGTGCCCCTACCTCAGTGCACAGTAAGTCACCGTCCCGTGGCGGTAGGCCCGTGCAGGCCGCAGTGCAACCGGTGCCACCGACTCCGTGCAACGCAAGTCATGGACCCTATATGATTGAGCCTCGTCGTAGGCCAGGCGGACACAGCCATGTCACCTCAGGCAGTGGGAAAGAACTGGGACACGTAGCGTCGTCGTCCCCCGCTTTATACGTACGCCGAGTGGGCTGGGTCGGCGTACGCCAGGCCAGCGTTGGGGTGTGAACAATTATCCCTGGCCCCTGGGCGTGGTTCATATCTGGGCTGCACAGGAAACCAACTGATGCGTGTGTCTCTGTTGCAGTGTCTGCGCCACACGTCCCGCAATCGACAATGTTGCAATGTTGCATGCAGCCGGAGGGTTTCCGCGCACGAAGGGACTGTACAAGGAGCGCAAGGCCCCTCGGGGTCTTGGATCATACATGGCAACTGGTGTGTGTGTTCATCGCTTTTGGTGCACCTAGCCTCAATTGCAGCGCGATGGCCACATCACATACCCAGGATACAAGCAGTGTTCTGACTAACATTAGGGATGAAAGCCCCCTTGTCTCAATACAGAAGGCGGAAGGACATCTGCACCCTGACCTTGGAAACGCATGCGGCAGGCACCCCCTAAGAGAGATACCATGGCAGACGAAGATCCCACCCCACACTACACACGGCGCCAATGAAAGATCAACGTATCCACACCCCACACACAGAAGTCCTTGCCTGAGGTACTCCTGCATGGAACGGCCTTGACACTTACGTACAGGACAACCCATACGTACAAACTTTGCACACTCATACGACTCATTGCTCTGAGCTGTGGCATATCATCCACATAACAGCCGCAGGTCAGAAGAGTGCCGGTTCTACGAGTGCGACCAACGCAATGTCAGAACATCCCGGGCACAAGCACAACCCCTGTCACGTGGAACTGTACCGTGACCGAATGCTGCATTTGTTGGGGGCACTGCCACTGGCAGTGTTACGCATCAGTTACCATCTGAGCTTCCATCTTGCGTACGTCACCTGCGTCCAGCCCTAGTTCCACTGCCGATCATGCATATTCGAGTGGCCCATGGATGTCTGCCTATCCAACACAACGGTAGCTGAACTGGATTATGACATGTGTGTGCGCCCCCTGTTGGACCACGACCAGGAGTGTAACCGTGATACCCGTTAATGGGATGCCTTGGAATTGGGCGTATGTGCTGGCAGTTGGGCATGTGAAATCGCACAATTCCTCGTGTGCAGTGACCACATCGAAGCGCTCCCCTATTGGGCTGTGTTGCGGATTGGTGAAACGGCGTGGACGGAGCACATCTGTCCGGACCAGCTAATGGATTGGCTCGCCCCCGTGTTCATTGAAGTCGACAACAATGTACTCTTGGAACTGATTGCCCATGAAGCTGCGCTCGCTTTCATGGACGAGTAACTACATTCCTGTAGCCACAAAAGATTGTAACCCATGGCACAGGTCCCAACCCCCTTTTGCATCTTGGGGAGATGGACACATATCCCACCATGCCAGTGGACATGTCTGCATTCGCCTGGACTCAGAATGCATGTGCGTGCAGGACTGCGGGCTGACACACACCTGTGCAAGGTGAGTGGACAGCGGCGCCTGGCAACGTTCCTCAACCTGACACACCGCTGGAGGGAGAGTACACACATGGCAATGTAGTACTACATGTGATCTTGTTGGACTCCTTCACCTGCTCACTGTCAGCAGAGCAGGCAGTCAGCGCTGTCCGGTGGTACAGGACTATGCAGATCCCATGGGCTGTGAGTGGTGTCCCCTGACACGGTGCAATGAGCATTCGCCAAACACTACATGACTCGTCCAGCAGGGCAAGGTGGGCTGAGACGGTCGGCATCCGTCATGGTTGGTGTTCATGTGTGCCTCCCCATGTCTTGCACCTCTACATGTTCCTTGGCTGCCTGTTAGTGTATGATGCATTGGTCTGCATGTTGTGGCCCTTGTCTTGCCCGTACTGACATGCACATGCTAATAAAGTCTACGCAGCTTCACTAGTGTACAACTGTGATGAGTGTTGATTTGTATGCCAAATCGTGTACCCCAATGAGCATTGTACGTACACAGGGAGGGACTGACTGATGGATTTCACTTAGGGGTGAGTCCCTATTGCCAGCTCCACCTCTGTGAGCCAGACATTGTGTTCGGGAGAGTTGCTGGTCGACCTGTGCGCTTACGTGTCTTCAGCAATGTGAGTATGGTGTCCAACTTCTTGCCATGTGGACCAATGTGTTTCATCAAACCAGGCTATGTCCACACAGTTGAGTGTGTGTAGGTATGCGAAGAGATGTTCTGTTGTCACATGTGATGTGGGACACTACTTTAGGCCACCTATCAATCAATCAATCAACACATTTATAGAGCGCGCTCCTCACCCGTGAGGGTCTCAAGGCGCTAGGGGGGAGGGATGAAGCAGCTACTGATCGAACAGCCAGGTCTTAAGAAGTCTCCTGAAGGTCAGC
Organism: Calotriton arnoldi; assembly: GCA_963921515.1. Taxonomy (NCBI): domain Eukaryota; kingdom Metazoa; phylum Chordata; class Amphibia; order Caudata; family Salamandridae; genus Calotriton; species Calotriton arnoldi. The sequence continues at coordinate 194,404 of CAWUFW010012456.1, forward strand.
AGGTCCTGGGTCTGTCGCAGGTCCTACCGACTCTGACATATTTACACACAGCCCTATTTAATACATGGACGTGGGGTTACGTTGGGGGTTTGCGAGATTGTTGTTCATGATCAATGAGGCCACAGCTAGTTCACACCTCCACAGTCATGTAATTGGCCATGTGTGTCACGGTCAAACATGCGCATTGATGTTATTTCCCAGGGTGTACCTTTTTGTGCAATCAATGTCCCTACAGTCATCCATACTGTCATACTTGATTGGACATAGACATGACACATCTGTGTGATTAGGAATGTTTTATTCACATCCTGTGGAGTGTCGGAGCTGGAGCAGTACATGGCCATGCACACCCCACATTACATGGTTGCCCAGTGGAGGGCCAAACAGAGTCCTTTAGGGGATGACAAGTGAATCGGTAGAGGAAGAGTTGAGTCCGCAGCCTGTTTGCTGTGTCATTGGTAACCAGAGCAGATATGGCAGTCCATGTCAGGGTCCAGGTGAATGTCGCAGGGTGTTCGGGGGACAGTGGAAGGTGTTGTACCAAGGCATGATGCAGAAACAGGCCATATGGCGGGGGTTGAATACTACAACCTCCTTTTTGACACAGAGTCATTACCGTCCACATCTTTGTCCTCTGATAAGTCTTCTGTGTCAGGTGTGCCAGGTGTGTGTGGTGGTGTTATGGCTGCATCACTGTGTGCCACGGACTCATCAGGGTGATGAGGTGGTATGGCTGCATCACTGTGTACCACTGACACATCAGGGTGCAGAGATGTGTGTGTCAAAGTTCCTGCAGCAGTCATCTGGGACAGGCTCTGTGGCAGAAATGGCAAGATGAGGATCTGCAGGGCATGGTAGATCCCAGCTACATCTCGCTGGTGTTCAGCCGTGGCAGCCATCCTTCCTGCCTGCATCCGCTCCATGTTCTCCATTGTCCTCCACATCTGTGCCAACTCTGTGCTGTCGTCGCTGGAGCCTCTCTGCCTAGACAGTTCTTGTATCCGAGTAATGGCTCCAGCGAGGTCAGCCAAGGATTGTTGTAGGGCATGGAGTGGACTGTGGGTGTTTGTTAGGGACTGTAAGTGGTCCCTGATGGGACTGAGACACCCACGTATGGCATCTAGTTTGGCTGCCATGAGGTCTAAACCCACACACACCTGTTCAGCCAACCCCCTCTGGCAGTCTGACAAACGGCATTGGGATGCCATGTGTTCTTGGGTGAGGTGCTGGGAGCCAGCCGTGGTGGTGGGTGCTTCCTGCTGTATGGTCTGTGCAGGGGGTGGTATCACCTTGATGCAGCTGGGCTGCCCTGCTCCTGGAGGTGGGGTGCGGAGGCTGTCCACAAGCAGTTGGAGGGTGTCAGAGCAGATGGCCAGGGGTTCCTCCTCCTCATCACTGAAGAGATGTCTGGTCTGCTCTGCAGGAGGTGTTGATTGTCCCTCTGCAATGTGAAGGGGAGATGCAGGTTAACAGTGTGTTCCATGTATGTGCACGCATTGTACATGTTTACATACTGACTGCATGTCAATGTACATTGTGACTGTTTTGGAGGAGCTGGGTATTTGATGGGGGACAGTGGACATTCTGACTACATGAAGGATGTGAGGTTGTACTCGTACATTTTCATCTGACAGTTTCCTACTATGCCTGATGTGATTGGCCTTTTTCTACGCACATGCGGCACCAGTTGCGTCCTCTGTTCTGTGGTGTTGGTGTGGCTCTTTGTACCACATTGTTGTCAATGTTGATGTGCTGTGATTGCTATGTGTGTGTGCTGCATTGTGGGAGAGTCGCCCCTGCAGCTCTGATTTAGCAGCCCATTGTCCCTTTGAGGCGGTGTGCCTTTGGCTTCTGTGCTTTTACGGTGCTGAGATGTTGGCGACTTGGGTCAATTGTGCTCTTGGACGGATTTGGTACTCTTGTGCATTGTTTGTCTGCAGATGTGTTGTTGACGTCAGGGGTTGTATGTGCACGTGGATGTGTCACAGTGTGACCTGCTCCTTTGAGGATGTTATCCACACTGGGCCACCTCAGTGTCGTGTCGTGCACCATGTCATGTATTTTGACTGCAGCCATGCTATTGGTCATGCAGTGTCACTTGCATTGTCAGTGTGGCTCACAGAGCCGCTGCTTTTCTGGGTTCAGCACATGTGCATGGGTAGGTTGTGGGATTGGTGAGGGGGGGCATTTGTGCACATGGTGGACGGGGGCCTACTTGGTGTTTCTATGTGTGCTGCAGTGTGCCAAGGCCATCAGGGACAGGTTCCACAGTCATTGTGGGTGTGCAGTGTGCTATTCTTGATTGTGCATGTGTGCCATTGTGCCCGTTTCCCCCGTCCCCCCAGTCCCTGGTGGTTACTCACCCTGTTGCTGTTGAGTCAGGTCATTTCGGGCAGTGTCCGGACCCCCAACTCCTTGTACCGTCTCTGCACTGATGACTGTGGCCACCATTTCCTCCAGCTCATCCAGCTCCTCCTGTGGCGCAGGACTCCCACCTCCAGTGGCCGTTGCTGCCTTCAGGTTGGCAGCGAGTTTCTGCTTGGTTTGGCTTTTGACGTCATGCCAGCGCCTCTTGACCTCCTCCATTGACCTCCTCGACACTCCGACTGCATTCACGTTGTTCACGATGGACTGCCATATTTCCATATGTGTTGCCGATGACACAGTGGAGGTGACGTACAGTTGTTGGTAGTGTTCGGTCACCTCCGTGACGATGATCCGGTGTTCCTGCGGACTGAACCCTGTCTTCCTCTTCCTCTTCTCTTTGCCCTTCTCCGGCCCCGGGGTTCCTGGCTGGTCGTCTGTGAGGCTTGTGGGGTTCACGTTGTCCTCTGCACTGGGTCCAGGTGTGTCCATGTTGCTACGCAGTTGCATTTATTTGTCTTTTTTTTCTCTGCTTTTATAGTGCATTCTCACGCATGGCGCATGGGAATCGCAGGTCTGTCGCTAATTTTCAGTGATTTTTGTATCGCCATTGGGGTCATCGCATCTTTTTTCGCGTTGGGGTTTCGCATTTTTTTGGCGTCGCGTTGATTTTAACGCGGGCATTTGTCGCGTTATCGTGGGGCTATCGCATGGTGCTGCCGAGTTGTGAATGCTGCGTTAACACAGTGTTATTTCCCCGCGATGGACTGCGATGTGAGAAGTTGCGTTAAGCGATTTTGGCGATAGTTAACACTCGTTCTTGGGAATAGCCCCCTCAATTTCCTCTTAGATTGAGAACCTCATGCAGAGTTCCCTAATTGGCCACCATATTGGCAGTTCATAAGGCTTGTCCAGCCACTTTTCTGTAACTCATGGTATTGCCTTAGCACATGAAGTTGAAGCCAAATGTGACATCATTTACCCAATGCAGTACTACATAGTTCCATCACCACCCTTCCCATCTGGCACTCTGCACTATTTGAGGAACATTGTCTTCTCCTTGATGCTCGTAGCCTTTTGGTAAGCTCTTGGAAGAGATATAAGGGTGGGGTGGGTTGTGCTTAATTGGGGTTTCTTAAGTGGTAACAGTTTCCTTGAAACATGGCAGATGTCCATCCACATGAGGAGTTTGCATAATCTGTATCATTAGTGACATTTATATGTTTTTCATTTACCAAAAAGACTAGGGTTCAGGTTCCTCCTTGTGGGCATCATTGGGTCTGCATCTGTGGATATGTGGGCTCTTGTGGTTCATGGCTTCCTCCATGCTAGCTTCCTTTTTAGCTTTGCAATTTCAATCCTGGGGTGCTATGGCCCATGGCGAGTGCTCTCAATGAGAATGGGAGAGTGTGTCTGCCCATGAGCTGTTGGTCAATAGGAACCTGCAATGTTTTATTTTTCACTGACCTTTAATGCTCTCCCTGTGCCTATATTGGGTTTGACTTTGGACTATCCATCAACTTCTAGTGGTTCTTCTGTCCCTTTAATTTATTCCAATTCTTGACCTGCCTGCCACATAAAATGGTGAACAAAGACACGCTACCAGCCTCAATACAGGTACTAGTTAAGGGACTGTTCATGTAGCCCACTAATGCCCCTTATACCCTCCCTTCCAGATGTATATAATTACTTTTGCTCTAATTAAGGTCTCCACTGTTGAACATTGGTGTGGGAGTTGCAACCAGGTATTGCCACTGGTAGCATGGAAGTTCTGTTGCTTCATTTGCAAAGGTTCTATGTTTTTAGGAGTTCTTTCAACAAAATGTGTCTCAAGTACAACATATAAGCAAGTGGTAAACTGCATGAAGAGTATACGCATACATTCTCAACAAGAGTTCGACTCACTGTAAAAAGAATATTGCACAAGGCAAATATCTTACCAGTAAGGAATTCAACACTTGTTCTGCATCAAGCGAGAATGACCTGAGCCTTTGCTTTAGTCTTCGTTGTGCCCACGGAAGAAAATATAAAATGACATGTCTTTTATGTGTTCCAGTTCTACTAACCCATTGTAGATGAGAACTTGAGATCCCCTTTAGCTTAAGAAAAAGACTGGTTAATTGCAGCAGTGCTCTACAAGACTGTCATTGGAAAGCATTCAACCTTATGCAGGTACCTATCTGAATGAAGGAGTTCCCAATGTGATGTCAAAGGTTTGCACTATCCATTCCTCATTGACGAGTGGTATGGCAGACTACATGGGGTGCTTTGGTTGTTTTGTTTTACATCTATGTCAGGAACTATCCTGAGGACTAACCAGAGATTATATGCATTCTCAAGAAAAAGTAAAAGTGCTCCAGGCACTGCAAGGCAGTGCATTCTTAGAGGCCATTCTCAGCGCATGGCTGATCATCAACACTACCTGGGCTGCTGTAGTGTCTCTACACTAATGGTCTCCCAAATGGGTGTTCTGTGAACTGCCTGGAGTGCCTGGCTGTCAGGAAGCAGGGCTGAAGGCACTGTTTACTTCTTCTGCTTGATAATTGATGAGTGTGGAGGAGCAAAATACCACACCTGCATTTGCTGAGTTTCTCTGAGGTAAGGAAATGCTGGCAATCATTGTGGAGTGTTGCTGCTGCCTGGACTCTGCATGTGCATGCTTGGAGAATATGCCATGTAGCAGCATTTCAATAAAGATCTACACTTACCAGCAGGCTGTGAACACTTGTGTATTCTGGAGAGATGGCAACCATCTTGGATATCTGGGTATAATTTCCCTTGTGGCCCATGGCCTCTCTGCAAGGCTATAATGAAACAATGTTGATGAAGCCAGAGCCTTTCTACCTTTATCTTGGATTTCCTTGCCAGGAACCAAGGCTTTCATGTGGATTTGTATTGGATGAGAGTGAAATAGTCAGAAAGTGGTGTTGTTGATAGAAACAAACTTTGAGCTATTTTCTGAACATATATAAAAACTATTCTAAGACTGGGAATTGTTACATACGTTAAAGGTTATTCTGTGATGGAATATGAAGGATTTTTAAAGTGGACTATGTTCCTCATTTTATGTATGAATATCAATTATATAAGGGATAAAGTACGCTCTGCTACACATTATAAGGATATTGCAAGTCACCGAAGAAGTCCATAATCATATAGTGGACCGAGGCCGAAGGCCGAGTTTCTTTATAAGGTTGGGGAACTCTGAAGTGACTTGCAATATCTTTATCATGTACTCCAGGGGGTACTTTATACCATATAATACATGAACACACCATCACCTTTTCCACAAACCACTTAAAACTTAGTATGTAGCTCTTTCATATGAAAGAGCGAGCATGTTTGTAAACATGAAGAATAAAAATAAAACTCCTAAGGCAAAATTAAAGCCATCAAAAACCTGTTAGATATGTGTTGCAAACAGATATTAGAAACAGTTCAATAAACGTCAGTTTTTTAAAGCTTTTTTTAAAAAGCTGCAGTAGCTTGGAATTTGTAGAAACATGCAGAAAGATTCTAGCTTTTCTCTATCTGGTTGTCTTTGTAAGCTTTTGAAATAGAGAAGAAGAAAGAAAAGCAACATTCCGTTTTCGTTGCTTTAAACAGCTGCTTCAATTATGCTCCGTGACCTGACATGCCTTTAACCTCGCCTGCTGGTTAGGGCAGTAGGCACTGTGATGTAAGAACTCGACTGTAATAACTTATAACAGTCGAGTTCTGGCATCTTTTTTTTATAATCGCCGACTGAGTGTGTCACTAGTTGACGATTATAAAGAAATCAGAGACATGCATTTATATAGGGTTTACAGAATCCCATGTATTACATGGTATTATAGTTCTTAAATATTGTATATGAATTGCAAAGACAACAGAATATTAACATTATTGGTTACCTTGCAATCCTACAAGAGACTATAATTCATCTTCCACAAAGATTGCAGTGACGAAGCTTGAGGTAGCTATTCAAATAATACAGGGCTGTATTAATCAACATACATTTGATGTACTTATTTCTTTTCAGACATACCAAGTAACAAATCAAAGTACAGAGAGTCAGTTACACAAAAATATTGGCAAGGTACATTCACTATTAAAGTTAGGCATAGAATCCATTGTGAGACAAGCTACTTAAAATATCTCTTTGCCTTGCAGATAGTCTCTACATCCTGCAGACAACCTTGAACAACAGAAGTGATGAGTCAGACTGGTGTATCACAATGTCTCTGTTTACTCTCTAATCCCATTCCTTTCCCCTGTTTCTACTATTGGCCCTCATTTCTGTTGTACGTGGTCAATAGTGGAGGAGAAGTTCATCGCGCCGTTGGATTTCACACATAAGTGTAGTGCATGCTGACTCACTCTTTAAGAGCATTTTCCTGTAAAGTCAGTTTCTGCTTCAATTATATATATATAAGGATGCACTGCCAAGTGAAGGAAAATTGAACTGCATTTGTTCTCTTATTTTCATTGCCTTCTTTACCCCCTTGCAGCAAATGTTGCCCTTTATTGTTTGCTGCCCGCAGTTGGATGGATTTCTTGATTGGCCTTTTTCTCCTTCTTGATGTCTGGGTGAGTTTGCTGCCTTGCTAATTTTTTCAGTATTAATCTTCATCTTCAAAGACACACAAAAGGAAGGGTCAGGGCAGCAAAATCCTGCACCAGTCTTTACAGTATTATGGCTATGAAAATCAATTCAAATGTGGTGCAATGAGCCGGAGACATGACCCTCATACGCCCCCAATAATGGAGAAAATACTTTCCCCAAACCAAATTTGAACACAAATGGCTCTGCACTCAACTAAACATGTAAATGCTTTATCAATGGATATCAGTGTCCATAGTCTGTCCCACGTAAGAAGACAATGGTATCTCCCAAATGAAACAGGTTGTTAGGCGTCTTTATTGGAAAAATAAGTTCTTTTTATTCTGTCGTTCTTTTATTCAATATAAATTCCTTAAAATCACAGCACACATTTGATAGCCGACGCGTTTCGTCCCTCCTGGGACTTCTTCAGGGCTTTAAAATGTAACTGACATGTTCCACAAGTTCTTGGCGTTTAGCATTGAATAAACGGGAAAAGTTGTCAGATGAGTGAATCTTAGCATATAGCTGTAACTTTGCACAATATCTGGGCGTATAGTATTATAATAGTGGAAGGAATTGTAGAGTCAGTGAGTCTTACACACGTACAGCACCTCTCCCCAGATCTCAACAACCGCCATTAGCAGCCTTTAACAAAAAAGTTCCACATTGCATCGCGGAACAGTTCGTTGCTGGAATCTGTTTCACTTCCGGGTTGCAGAATAGTGACCCGCTAATGGCGGTTGTTGAGATCTGGGGAGAGGTGCTGTACATGTGTAAGACTCACTGACTATACAATTCCTTCCGCTATTTTGATACTATACGCCCAGATATTGTGGAACGTTACAGCTATATGCTAAGATTCACTCATCTGAAACTTTTCCCGTTTATTCAATGCTAAACGCCAAGAACTTGTGGAACATGTCTGTTACATTTTAAAGCCCTGAAGAAGTCCCAGGAGGGACGAAACGCGTCAGCTATCAAATGTGTGCTGTGATTTTAAGGAATTTATATTGAATAAAAGAACAACAGAATAAAAAGAACTTATTTTTCCAATAAAGACGCCTAACAACGTGTTTCATTTGGGAGATACCATTGTCTTCTTACGTGGGACAGACTATGGACACTGATATCCATTAATAAAGCATTTACATGTTTAGTTGAGTGCAGAGCGTGAGGCGGTATATCTTCATTCTCCGCCCTAAGAACGTGACAGCATCATCATTGTGTTTCTTTTTTGCATGCTATCCTCCACCTGGAGGAGAAACCACTGGTTATTACAGTAGTGATCAGTTATAAAAGGTGGGGTGCTCAAGTGGTGTGAGTTCCAGTGAAGTGAATTAAAAAATGGCCACGTATTACCTGAACTGTACCTTTATTCAGTTTGGTAAAGCGGCAAGTAAAAACAGTGGTGTGCGTGAGAAGACGTGTTACCAGTCTAGCGCACTAGAGTGTCCATGTGTAAGGTCGACATGTTTCAGCTCCTTTACGTTGCCCTGACGGGTCGGTGGGGCCTTCTTCAGGGCCATATAGCGTGAAGGCTGAAAATTGTAGCACTCTCGGTGAGTTCGTTTACAATTCACCTATTATAAATGAAGGTCAAAAAGTACCTATTGATATAGGAGAAAAAGAAACAAGGAACAGCAAGGATAGGTATCTTGTATTTTAAGTTACCAACTGCTAATTCTGTGCCGTCACACTTCTTTAAACAAAGTTACAAAAGATTAAAAAACATTAAAATACAATGCATTCTCTCATCGGACAATAAACAACTGTAAAAATGGTAATACTCTAAGCCCGTTCTGTGCCAGAATGAATACAGGGATGTCACAGGGTTAACATCCCCGCATTGAGAGTCGGACTAACTCAAACCAAAGTATATTGTGTTGTGCAAGGTGTCTGTTCTGCATAAGGATTTTGCGTTAAACAAGTCATTTTGTTCGTGCCTGATTAGTATAGCGCACCTATGATGTGCCTTGTTCTTTACAAATGGTAAAATATGGCAACATTTCAATCGTATTCTCAGCGCCATTTCGTAGCGTAAATCTGGTGTGTGTAATATCTTCCAAATACAGATTGGTTGTAGTTGTTATCTAATATCGCTTAACTGATTATTAATCCTGTCTGCCCAATGCTGTTACTAAGACGGGCGCGTGTTCTTTCATGGGGATATGTGCGCAGCAACGTGAACAGCGTCTGGGTATTAGGGCACACTGTTAGTCCGTACGATGTTAGTACGTCAGGTGCATATTTAGGGCATGCTATAGTCAAATACAGAACGAGCATCTGCACAGGCAATAGTGCATAACTGTGCTATGTTAACATAATCACAGACATATCTCTAAGTCTTTTTTGGGCGTGTTTATATCCAACATTCATATCAGTAGATTTCTCAAAAGGCATACCTTACTGTCCGTAACTACGGACTTCCTCGGGGTGCCGGCGGGCTTTTGTGGCCTGCTAAAGACAAGGTTACTGTTAGAACATAAGTAAAATCAAAGATATATGATACGTGACTGGAGACAGAAATCAGGTCTCAGCGCTGGATCTGCCTCTTCTACCTTGATTGCACGTGCTGCACAACTTGTGCTCGCTCTTCCTACGGTGCCCCGGGTGACGCGGGCCCGTTTGGAGCATCCATTAAATTTACGCTGACACGTTGCCATGGTGGAAAGACTATGTTCATTCACGTAGTTGCCTCTCAAAAATATTCTTAATAAAAGAAAAAATATGTAAAATTGTGGAGGTTCTCATCTGTTCTCTGAGGGGCTCCTATTCATTGCAATCAGTTTGCATATCTTGTGCTGTTAAAAGGGTTCATATTGTGTGTGTTGGAGTCAATATTGACTCTTGTATATTACTGTATCTCCATTAGGAAGATGGTCATGCGCCATCTAGGATGAGGGCAATTGATGTTATTGGCATGTTCTACAGTTGCTGACATGTTCTTCAGTTTATTATCAGTGGTGTTAGTACGCAGTCTCTGTGTCGATAATCGGATGAGGTGGTAGATACGTAATTATGCTTGGTTTGCCCAGTCGGGGTCCTAAACCATTGGTTTCGGTTAAGGCGGTCTTGTGGCCATAACGTTGTTGCCTGCGACGTACTCGAAGTTAGTGTCAATATTATTGTTTGTTCATTACTTGGAGTTAACCACAGGAGTTGTGGGCTGGGATGATCCCTTGATAATAATTCTGTTAACTTAGAGTGATTATTTCAACTTTCTTTGTCTGTAATGTGAGGGAGCCCTTGTGGGTTGTATGTATATCCGTATGTCAAATCTCTCTAATGAGTTCAAAGGTGATGGTCTGAATGTATGTTGCCCATATTTCGTTTATGCCCTGGTTGTTAGACTTAGCCACGGAATGTTGTCATTCAGGCCTCTGGTGTTTGTCTTCAAGCGATGTACCCATCTTTGTTCCTTCTCAAAAAGTATACGTTCAGCGTCTTTGTTTTTTATCTCTAGAGTCTCTAGGGTCACCCAGTTCAGATCTTCAGTGGTGTGTTGCTCCTCTATGAAGTGGGTACTCATTTTTGTCATGGCCCTTTTGCACTTCACATTGCTTCTGTGCTCATATATTCTTTGTTTTACTTTGTGGCACGTCATCCCAATGTACCTCAGCGTGCATGGGCACGTGATCATATAGATCACGTGTGTCGTGTTGCAATTCGTGTGATGTCTAATGGTCCAGTTTAGTTCTGGCGAAAGTTGGATTGTTTTGGTTGCAGTGGTCAGCTTGCACACTGAGCATGAACCGCATGGATAATGCCCCGTTATCGGTGGCATATTCCATAATGTGGTTGTTAGTTCTCTCTTGAGTTGTTGAGGTGGTCTCGTATGGACTAGAATGTCCTTGAAGTTCTTCGTGAACCTTGGTTGGGCCACTTGAGTGATCCCGATGTCAGGATCCTCCAGTTTTTATTTATGATCTTCTTAACTTCATTAGTGGCTATGCTGTAGGTAGTAACACACGTAACAATTTCTTGTTGTGGTTCCTTTGGTGTGGTTTCCAGTAGGCTCTCTCGTGGTTGATTTCTCGCCCTCTTCTGACATTTGTTAATATTTTTTTCTGGGTAATGCCTTTTAGCCAGTTTTCCACAAAGATCTTTTGCCTGGTCCTTGTATTCTTTTACATCACTACAATTGCGTCTCAGGCGTAAGAATTGGCTATACAGTAAATTGTCTCTAAGTGGGCGAGGGTGAAAGCTTTTGTACGAAACTAAGCTATTTTTAGCTGTTGTTTTGAAGAACGTCTTCGTCTTGATCGTGTTATTCTCAATGTAGATGGTCATATCTAGAAAGTCCAGTTTTCTGTTGTCCGCGGTGTAGGTGAACTTTAGACAATGATCTCTGGTGTTAATCCACCTATGGAAGCTCTGCAAGTTCTCAAGGGAGCCTTCCCAGATGATGATGACGTCGTCTATATAACGTCTCCAGAACCGTATCATGGAGAGAAAGGGGTTGGAGGCATTCTGTATAAAGGTGTCCTCAAAATTGCTCACGTAGAGCCCTGCTACGCTAGGGGCAAAAGTGCTTCCCATTGATGTTCCGTGGCATTGTTGGTACATAGTACCATTGTATTCAAAGTAGTTCTCTGTGAGGGCTATTCGGCAACATTCTAGAACAAAGTGTCTTGGACTCTTAAAATCCCAATTTTCATGGAAAAGTAGTGTTTCCAAAGTTTCCAAGGTTTCTTTTTGAGGGAGACTTGTATATAAGCTCTCTACGTCTAATCCAACTAGGAGCATTCTTTCTTCCTGAAAGGTCTGTTCTTGCAAGAGGTTCAGTAAATCTCTCGTATCTTTCAGGTGTGTCGGTGTCTTTTGAACCAAAGGTCTCAGGTATTGGTCTGCAAATTGCGAGAGTGATTCTAGAATTGAACCAATACCTGAGACTATTGGGCGTCCTGGTGGTGGTCTTCGCTCCTTATGAATTTTCGGAAGTGAATAGAAATAGGGTACTTTGGGTGATCTTGCTATAAGGAACTCCGCCTCATTTTTAGAAATCCAGTCATTCAGGTCCGCTTCATCTACCATCAGTTCAATTGTTCTTTGTAGTCTGCTACTTGGGTCTGTTGTGATTCTCTTGTAGAATTTCTTGTCGGAGAGGAGTTCCAGGCATTGTTGGTCATATCCCTCTTTGCTCAGTAGGACTATTCCGCCGCCCTTATCTGCTGGTTTAATTACTAGATTCTCATGATGTCTGAGTTCATCTAGCGCCTGTTGTTCTATTCTTGTAACGTTCATGAAAGGTTTCTTGGTGGTTTTCTTGATGTCCTCCACTTCTTTCATGACAGCTTGTTCAAAGACTTGGATCTCAATTGGCACCTGGTGATTTAGAGGGCAGAAGGTGGATTTCCGTCGTAGCGCCGTGTCACCTTCTGTAATGTACTTCTCGTCATTGTTGAAGAAGGCTTTGAGTTTGAGTTTTCTGCAGAACTCAGCGACCTCACATTGCAATTTGAAGGTATCCATAGGTGGTGTGGGTACATAGCCCAGTCCCTTATTCAGAACATCTTTTTGTTCCTGGGTCAATACTGTGTCTGTCAGGTTGTCTATCAATGTATCGTGCTCTGTCCCTGTTTGTCCTTGGACATGCTCCTGGTGAGGACCTGTCGTTCCTGGTCTGTCCATGTGACTCCTTTCCTTCTTCCTCTTTGGTTGGTCTGGCCTCTCCCTAAAAAAGGAGGTCTTTGCATGTAATTCGGTCCCATCATAGGTCCCATCGGTGGAGGTCCCTGAAAATAGGGATTCATCCAACCCGAATAATTTGGTGCGAATGGTTGGAAGGGAGTTGGTGGTTGGTCTCCATAAAACGGTGTGCGCCATGTGCTAGGTAGGGGTGGGCAAGTTGCGGACACTCTAGTGCGCTAGACTGGTAACACGTCTTCTCACGCACACCACTGTTTTTACTTGCCGCTTTACCGAACTGAATAAAGGTACAGTTCAGGTAATACGTGGCCATTTTTTAATTCACTTCACTGGAACTCACACCACTTGAGCACCCCACCTTTTATAACTGATCACTACTGTAATAACCAGTGGTTTCTCCTCCAGGTGGAGGATAGCATGCAAAAAAGAAACACAATGATGATGCTGTCACGTTCTTAGGGCGGAGAATCAAGATATACCGCCTCACGACCTGAAACGTGAATGAGGGTTTTCTATTGAAAGACGGTAAGAACGCAGAACCCTGGTTACTCAGGTACAAGTGATCCATTCCCCACTGATATATTGTATTACAACAGGAAGCTGAATGGATCACAGCTCCTTCTTCCTCCCCCTTTCTGATTAGATATAGTTGAGTGCAGAGCCATTTGTGTTCAAATTTAATCTTCATCTTCACTCAAGAACTACAAGATTGCCAATGAGGCTTTTTATTCCTCTGTGGATGTTTCCTGTTAACTGGGGCCCTGTTAAGGAGACACCTGCCATCTTTCACGTTTACTATTCTGTGCAGGATGGCACACTGGCTACAGGGTTTTAGTGACCCTTTCCTCTGGTTTTCCTAAGGTTCCAGATACAACTGCCAGTACATGAACCATGGCATGATTTGAATAACGAGTTTTGTTATAGCATTTCACTAATCAACTCCTCCACTTGCAGGAGGAGGCTGGTGCTGGAAAAAACAGTCTCTTGCCAATCCCCACTACCCACTAGAGGGGCCGCAAGTGCCCCTGGTTCTGCAATTATTGAAACAACCACACATGGCTATACTTCCACTGCCTTTACCATCCCTGGTTCTGCTGTCATAGCTTCCACTATGCATGGTTCTGTTGCTCCTGCCTCCATTGACTCTGCTTCTGCTATCACCTCTCAGGCCGCTGTAGTTTTGACCACATCTGTAGACCTTACAGCTGCAGTATCTTGCCTACCTACCATGGAGTCTAGCCTGGAGAGAGTTAATGTTGGTCAGCGTGTCCTTATTCTGAAGGCTTGAGATGAGTATGAGGCATACAGCCAGGTATCTAAATATGAGAAGTAGGATGCAGTTGGGCCTGCTCCTGCAGCTGACCAGCCTGTTGTGAGCTTGGATATGGTAATTGCATCCATGGGGCAGAGACTGAGAGTTGTGAGGCAAGACATGCCTCACTACTTGCCAACGCAGTGGAGTCAACAATGGCCTTGGCAGCACGCACTGAGATGATGCATCAATCTTAAACGGAAATCGATGGAAACAGCAACTGTGAAGGTGTCTACTGCTATTTGAGCAGCCAAATTCACTACCTTGCTCCCTTTAGAATTAATTCCCTGATTCTTTTGCTCAATTGCGTGCTGCATGTACAATAACTGTGGCTTTTTAGGCAGAGCTGGTATCTTCTCCCAAGCTATTTAGCCTAAATTGATTTACTCTGAGAATCTCTTTAAAACGGTTTATGGTTGGAGATACACCCTTTAACCTTGTACACAAAAGGCTGAACCTGAAACTCCCAGAGAATGAACACGCAGGTTTGCCTTTAGCAGGGCTAGAATGATGGTTTGGATCTTTGCTATCTGGGCTGTAGAATCACCTAGAGTTTGGTATGAGTCTGCAAAAGTGGGAATCCCACATCTTTTGAAATTTCCCGTATGGATTCACATGCTGAAGAATAATTCTGCTTCCCACTTGTAGTGACCTGCTGGTCACTGGTCTAGTGTTTGCTGAGCCAGCCACTCCCCGAGGGCGTCTCAGTGCAAGTTGCGCTGAACCATCAGCGTGAAATATCAGCTTTTAGTCATGGAAGTGTGCAATGTGTGGAGTGCGGGGCATGGTTTTCCGATATTGAAAACACTCCTTGTTCTTAAGTGGAGAATCATACCCAAAATGTATATATGAGGATGCTTCTGTTGATGTCGATTTCACAGAGTGAAGGCAGAGGGATCAGGAATAGGCTTGCTTTATTAGCTGCTCCAAATGTTGGCATAGGTGTAAGCACTACAGCCCTTTCCCTTGTGCAGTGGATCTCTCTTTGAGAATCACAATTTGACAGCGAGGATCTTGTTAATTAGAGCAAATCCTCCTCCCGACACTTTGTACGAATGAGATTTAAAGGCTATGGGAGTAGCCTCGTGTTCAATGTACCATAAGCATTTTCAGTGTAAATAGCTGGAAACAGCCCCAATGATCATGCTCGTTCCTTCCCTGTAGGTCGTTCGTTTCCAACATTTCGGCAGGGGCATAGCTTGCTCAGTAAGTTTGGGGGGGGTCAGATTTCCCACAATAACTCTGGCACATAATGTTAAAATACATTATACAACAAACAGGATGCATGAGAGGGGCCTAAGGGGCAGTGGAAAGGGAGAGGAATATGGATTGGTAGGGGTACTAAGTGAGAGAAAGCACAATGTTTCGTAAAATAACCAGAGAGAGAGAGTGTGTGCGTTTTTGTCTGGGTTGTAAAACTTCCTGATGAATCTGACAGACACCCCACTATAACCGACTGAAAACACCTGTACCCAACTATTTATCAGAAAAACCCCCAACCAACCCCCCGAAACCCCCCTCCCACCCCCCGACCCCGAGCAATGCCCCTGTATTTCAGTTTGAAGGCTGTGGAGAGTGATGGATCGGTCATCCATCCAACGCTTTTCTGAAAAGATGGGCATGACAAAGTCATTAATCATCTTTGCTCATGTAGGAAACATATAGGCTCTTCCAAAATCTCAAAACCCCATATTGTCCATCACATTCGCAAAGAATTAGTGGTATGAAATGGCACATTTCACTGAAATGAAGGTGTCATTGCCTTATCTTCACTCGATAATTTGTAACCAAGATAAATCACATTTGGAAGGTAATGTTCGGCTTACTGAAAGCTTATCCAATCCCGTATTCTTTGCTAGGGAAGTTATATTCTATCGGCCCTATATAAATGGTCTTCTAAAATGTGATCAGTTAAGTAAGTGTCGCCTATGCCTGAAGTTACTGTGAGATCCTCCTGAAGGAGTACCATGATTCCAGCTAGAAACAGACCTAGGCTATTCTTATAGCCCAGTGGCAGGTGAGAAAAGGATTTTGGATGCCACCAACGCAAGCCACATTGTATGTAGCACCTGCTACTCTGATGCAAGTGCTACAGGTTGCCTAAGAAAAACCATGTGTCATGCTGGGAGTTATTTGGATTTGTTCTCTGTCAGTTTATCCAAGATCCCAGTGCTATGTACGGTCGGTGCAAGGACAGCATTTCGGTATCTCCAGAGATAGCAGCCGCTACCCCTGGTACTGCCCTTGCCAAACCTGGCACTGCCCTTATCATCCGGGCCTCAGAGGTGGCAAAGCAGTGATAAGAACAGAAGGTAAACAGTACCCCGATGAGCACTTTACTTTCCTCAGCCTCCACTAAGAACTTACACTTTCAGTGCTGTAAAATAAATAACTTCAGCAGTGCAACACACAGTCTTTGTAATGCATGAAACAAATGACAACATACACATTTTTAAACAACTTGTTGCATAAAAACTTTTAATACAAAATCTTCCGCTCAGTACTTTGCACAGATTCCAGGCATCATAAGCGATCGTGAATCAAAACCTATTAACAGTTAAAAGGAACAAATGAAGCAAGTAACATAGTTCATATTCAACATATGATTCATTTGAATAAATACACGGGGACAGATCCACTATTGTTTTTTAAATATCTTATGTTTGCATCTCCTTGTGATTTGATGAATACGTTTTCTCTTAGAGATATTCACTAGACTTCGGTGATGTCAATTGTGATGCCATCAGAATCAGGGTCACGTGGCATCACTTCCTGGACATCAGGGTCAAATTTCATATGATGTAATTTCCTGGAATGTCATTGAGGTCAAAGGGTGTGTGATATCACTTTTTCAGCAGCGGTCCGTGCAGGTAAGCGTGGTCTGGTGAGGCGGGGCTGGGGGGGTGGTGGGGCAGGGCGGATGGGGGAAGTTGACAGACGACGGAATAGGGAAAATTAAATAAATAAATAGTTCCTATTCCGTCGTCTGTCGATATCCCTGCTGCACCGCCCCGCTCCGCCACCCCAAGGCACTTACCTGCACGGACTGCTGCTGCTTCTGCTGCCCTAACCATTTTGGTGAATTAACATTAAGGGTTCTGTATGACATTGGTACGTGTATGGGAAAGGAGTTTCCTATAATCTTACACAATTCGGTAAGACCCACTTGTCTTGACTAAAGGAAGAAAAGAGGTGTTTATTGTAGAATGATACTGTGCTATCACTTCACACTGATGGTAAAAAATATGTTGTGCTTAGGTTCTGTTTTAAAGGGTGTTGAGTTAGACCCTTCTGTTCACTTCTGCGAGGAATTACATGAAGTTCTTTATCTGTCCTACCCTTTTTGATTCTTATGTAATGTGGTTGCTTGCTTAAGAGCATACTCTTGTGTGTATCTGGCTTGGAGTGGTATCGGATCTATTAGGGAGAATATATTTTAGGGAGAACATCTCAGTCATCAGCTCCTCTCTGTTCAGTGCAACACTCACAAACAATGGAAACGAGTCATCCTTTGCCAGAATTAAGTTATATGCCTTTGATAAATATAACCAAAAGATTATTTTAATACCATGCACTTTATCACCCTGTGTCTAAAGTTCAATACTCTATATCTCATTTCGGAAATTTAAGTGGCCTTCAAAAGACTCGCCTGAAATATATTCATCAGTCAATGTTATTGCCAGAAACCATCTTTTGATTCTGACACACTACTGTGATCTCTGCAGCACTGTTCTAGGAGCACTTCTGCCCAATCCCCATACCACGGAAGCACGTGGCCTTTCTGAGGCATGTTACTGTTTTAAAATGGGTAATTCAGCTACCTTCTTCTTTATAAAGTAAGCTTTTTGAGATAGACCTTTTACTCCTCTCGTCTGAATCCTATTGTCGGGGTTACCAATTTTCAGTGGCCTCATCTGTTGAAATATTCTGTAGTTTTGCAGTGATAATTCCTGTCATCCCTCCTCTCTTTCCAGTACCTGTCCATCTAATTGCATTTCGGAAGCACTGTCGCCTGTCGATTGCTAGGGAGTTCGGGAAGAATACCCAACGAGGTAGCACTTACTAATTAACCAGCAGAAAGTGCTCAAGTGCCTGGATACCCTCTTGCGCTATACAAATTAATATAACATAGCAAGCATGGGGAAGCCACAGTTTTTTGGACGTACTGAAATACTAAATCCATACAGAAATTCAGGCTTCTGCTATAACCCCAGGTGGTATATCATATGCTGCAGAACTTCCTACAAGTGTTGAACCAAGGTAAGTGGAAGGCTCCTCGTAATTGGGGAAGGCTAGACCCAAATACTAAAAATATACAACCAAAAAATCTCACCAGTTGGTTTTGATATGGTTTCTTCTAGAAGAAGAAAATAAATAATACATTTGTTCTGAAGCCTAATGTTTTATAAATTAAATGGTGATTCAACATGTTATGTTGAAAACGTGCTAAATTTTTTGGTTGCTGCATAAGTTTGCATGACTTCTTCTTTTCCACTAATATCATGTTGTTCGTATCAATTTTGAAGTATGTCTATTCAAATATTTTATAAAATGACACAGATAGTTATATGATTATTGGTATCTCTGTATTCTCAATTAAGTTTACAAGACGTGCATTCGATGTATTGTGCATGCAGAATATGTATATATTGTGCAAATAATGTCTTTATGCGCACCTTTCATCTAACCCTCTTTTGTGTTGTCTTTTGATTCATTTATTTTTTATACTGACCGGGGTCTGCCATTTTTTATAACACCACATCGTTCTTACATACAAAAGACATTATAAACCAAAATGTCGGCATTGTTTCCTCATCTCTTTGGATAAAGTGACGTGCCAATCAATTGCCTGATATAGTCTTTATCGACACTTATCCACACTGGCCGGAATTCCACATATATGTGTCATTGATGTTCGTTTGTTCACTCCTTTCTCATCTGGACATGCATATGTCTGTGCTTCTACTGCTCTCCTATCTTTCATTCTTTTTTGTACTGACTTTAGTATAAGGTACATCATTATCTTGTGGGTGGGTGGGTGGGACAGTCCCATTACTATTAGAATTATCAATACGGGCTACCTCTGGTAGTTGTACAAGGAGGCTCCCGGTTACAGACAAGGGGGCCTCTTTCTCGTTAATGTTTTCCCTCTCTAGTACGTCCTCCTCCCGCCATTGCTGATTTATATCCCTTTCTCGATCAGACTGTTCCATATGACAGTTGTGTACAGTGAACACCAGGCTGCAACTCCCTACTGACCCAATCTCCCAAGTTAAGTGTGGAGCCTGTCCAGTCAGTCAGTCAATATCTCCCAAGGTACTAAAAACATCAAATCGATTATTAGTCGGGATGGTGTACCTTTGTTGTACAACCCCAAGAAAATTCTCTCCCTCTAATCGATGTTGTGTAGGCCCAGGGGGTTGATAAAAGTAGCCCAGGGGGAGGATATTTATCCCCATATTGGTAACAAACCTGGAGCCCGCCCTTTCTAATATAGTTTGAATCAATTCAGGGGAGCTAAGCGTTAACACAACACAGTCACCTGGCATAGACTTGGTAGAGCTCCCAATCCAGCCAATTCTCCTGGCCATCTTAAATCCAGTAAACAGTTTGTTAGTTAGACCTGTCCTTTCCCCCAAAAAGTGAAGCAACTTATTTCTTAGAGAGGACCAATGTTCTTCCTCACCAACTGATAACGGAGGGACATTTGCCAGGATGACTGTATATGGTGTAGCTTGCGGGGGAAGGTTTAAAGTCCTCATCTCCGGCGACTTTCTACGGGTCTCATTTGGATGTCTTGATGTAGTTGAGGGGTTGACCCTAGTGCCTGGAGTTTGAGTTTCTCCCCCAAGGGTCGACCGCATAGGGCCCTTCGCCTGCTGGTTATCCCTTGCCTGAATGCTCAGAGATGTGTATATTGAGTCCTCTTGATTTTGTGATAATTGTGGTGCATTTACTCCCGTCGAGTCTGATCTTGCTGGATCGTTTATATTTCTCACAGTTGAGTGGCCCTGGTTCTGTGAAACTCTCCCACCCGTACAGTGATCCTTAGATTGACTAGCTGATGGAGCCTCTTGCATTCTGCACACACATGGGGTATGGCGATCCGGTAAAATCGAGGTTACAGTGTTCTCAAGATTAATTAGCCTCCCTTCGATTTGCATGAGTACTGCATTTAATGGACTAAAAAAACTTGCTATAATGGCTTCCATCCTTTTCCAGTACTCCTCCTGCTCAAAGTCCAGAGATAAACTTGTATGGCCTGGGGTATTGTGGGTGGTATGTAACTCCTGGTTGATTTCTCGCTCAGCCGTTTTGGCCTTACCGCCCGAGCCGTTAAAATATGACTTTGTTTGTTAAGACCCTGCCCCCTTTTCTTCTTGGATAGGGGAGCAGGATTACTGCCTTCTTTGGTTTTAGCCTTCTGTCCTCTAGTGGTCACAGTCAGAGTTTGCATTGTGTTCTTAGGCTCCTTGGCCACAGGGGGGTCATTATTATCCAAACCACTCACCACGGGTAGCAATGGGTCAATGTTAGAAATGGGATTTTTGGTAGGCGGTGCTTGGGCGTGGGCCAAAGCCAGGCAAAAACCACCACCCTAGTCAGGATAAGGGAGTTACACTCCTAAAATAACCCCTGCTCACCCCCTTGGCAGCTTGGCACGAGCAGGCAGGCTTATCTTAGAGGCAGTGTGTAAAGCATTTGCACATAACCAACAGTAATACAGCGTATGCACTACAAAAGGACACCACACCAGTTTAGAAAAATATCCAATATTTTTATATACTTAAAAAAAGACCAAAAACGATAAAAATTCACCATAGAGTACTTAAAAATCTTCAGTTATCAAAATATGCTTTAAAAACAGTTCCTTGATGTCGATAGCTCCGTCCGGGGCTATCACGGCGTCGTGAGCAAACAAATCCAAACAGTTCTGGCTGACCGCGGCGTCGCGGGCCAGCTACGGTGACGGGAAGACCCGCAAACAGTACCTTTTAGAAATACAGGGCGTTGGTGACCTCTCGTTGGGCTTCCGAAAGCACGGTGTCCGCAGGCGTCGGTTCCGGATGTTGGTGCAGGAGTCGTCGGGGCCCTCGAAGTCACACGGGTTGCAGATCGATCTCCTATCTGTTGAAGTCAGGAGCGCTGGCATCGGCAGGCGCCGGGTGCTGCGATGCGAAGTGCAGCAGTGCGGCATGCGGTGCCCTCAGGTCGCGGTGCGAGCAGCGGCTCGGTGGCGGCGTCGGATGGCGTCGTCGGTGAGACCAGGGTCACAGGGCGAGATGAAGGCGGTGCTCGTCACGGTGCTGGCAGGTCACGGTGCAAGCAGCGGCGTCGTCGTTGCTGAAGTGCTGTCATCGGCTGACGGACTGGAGTCGATGGCGCCGACATCGGTAGGCCAAGGCTGCGGTGCGGGATGAGGGCGGTGCATCGTGTAACTTTACGAGCGGTGCCCTCGAACCACGGTGCAAGCAGCAGCGTAGATTTTGGTGTAGCGCGGCGGCGTCGGGGATACCAAGGCGTCGTCGTGAAGCGAGGCGGTGCGGAGTGCGGTGCCCACAGGTCGCGGTGCAAGCAGCGGCTCGGTGACGGCATCAGCAGGCGTCGTTGGTGAGACCAGGGTCACGATGCGGCATTGCGGCGGTGCCCTCTGCGGTGCCAAGGCGTCATCGTGAAGCGAAGCGGTGTGGAGTGCGGTGCCCACAGGTCGCGGTGCGAGCAGCGGCTCGGTGACGATGTCAGCAGGCGTCGTCGGTGAGACCAGGGTCGCGGTGCGGGGTTGCGGCGGTGCCCTCTGCGGTGCCTTCGGGACACGGAGTCGGCAGTGGGATTGTTGACGTCGTCGAGTGGCTTTTCTTCTGTTGCAGCACAAAACACACAGTCCCCAGTGCTGAGGGCAGAAGAGCTTGAAGTCTTTGTTGTGCCTGAGACTTCTTGAACAGGGGGCAAGCTCTACCTCAAGCCCTTGGAGAAACTCACAAAAGTAGATTGCAGAAAGTCCAGTTCAGGCCTTTCACTGCCCAAGACAGAAGCAGCCATTGCAGGCCAACACAGCAAAGCACACAGCAAAGTGGTAGTTCCTCCTCACAGCTTCTCCGGCTCTTCTTCTTGGCAGTCTTCTTGATCCAAAAGAGTTCTAAAGTTCAGGGGTCTGGGCCCCAGTATTTGTATCCAAAAATCCTTTGATCCTCTAGGCAGAGGGTGTCTGTGCCCAGCCAGAACCAGTTCTGCCTTCTCTGGTGTGATTTCCTGGCAGGAGGTGGAGACGGCATTGTCAGAGGCAGACCAGGCCCTTTGAGGTGCAAGGAAATCTCCTCCCCTTCCCCCATTGTAGCCCAGGTCTATTCAGCCCTTTCCTGACCCACCTAGACTATCTGGAGCCCTCCTGCTCCCCAGCCTTCTGTCATCCAAAACCCAGACAGGCAATCCACATTCCAGCAGAGGCACACGGGATGACTGAGCAAGAAAATACCTACTTTCTAAAAGTGGTATTTTCAAACACAGAATGTAAAAATCACCTTCACTAAAAGATGCATCTTTAGATTCTGAGTTCAGGCATACTAAATTCTATTTTCTTACCGAATTCCCTGGGCCAGTTATGTTTATAAGATGTTATAAACAAACCTTCCATTCTATCCTATGGGGAACTGGTAGCCTTATAATAGTGAAAAACGAAATTGGCTGTAATTCACTATCAGGACATGCCACACACACCAGGGCATGTCCCACCTTTCACTTACACTGCACCCTGCCCACAGGGGTACCTTGGGCCTACCTGAGGGGTGTCTGACATGCAAGAAAAGGGAAGGTTAGGGACCGGCCAGTGTGTGCACTGGCAAAGTCGACATGGCAGTTACAAACTGCGCGCAGACTCTGCAATGACAGGTCTGAGGTACCTTTTCAGGGCTACTCACGTGGGTGGCCCAATCAGTGCTGCAGGCCCACTAGTAGCATTCGATTTACAGGCCCTGGCACACTCAGTGCACTTTACTGGGGACTAACAAGTAAATCAAATATCCAATCATGGAAACACCCATCCATAACACATTTTACCACAGGAGCACTTGCACTTTACCACTGATCAGCAGTGAGAAAAGTGCGCAGAAACACTAAGCCAGCACATGCAGAGTCAAAACCGGGAGGTCAGAAAGCAAAAACTCAGGGGAAACACGCCAAAGATGCCAAGTCTAACACATGTCCCCTCCAGCTGAAAGTAGGAGAACTACCCAACCTCCTGGGAGTTCTCTTCACTAAGGCGGAAGAACCTGGACAGACCATCTGCATTGGCGTGTTCTGTGCCAAGGCGGTGTTCCCCCGTAAAGTCCATTCCCTGTAGGGAGATGGACCACCTCAGCAGTTTTGGATTCTCACCCCTCATTTGCATCAACCATCTGAGGGGCCTGTGGTCTGTCTGAACCCGGAAGTGAGTCCCAAACAGGTAGGGCCTCAGCTTCTTTAGCGCCCAGACCACAGCGAAAGCTTCCTTTCTATGGCACTCCACCTCTGCTCCTGGGGAGTAGTCTCCGGCTAAGGAAGACTACAGGCTGGTCTAGGCCCTCTTCATTCAGTTGTGAGAGCACCGCTCCCACTCCATGCTCTGAAGCGTCAGTCTGCACAACTAATTCCTTGGAGAAGTCGGGTGCCTTGAGCACGGGGCCGTGCACATGGCGGCCTTCAGGGCATCAAAGCCTTCTGGCAGGACTCAGTCCAGATCACCTTCTTGGGCTGCTTCCTGGAAGTCAGCTCTGTTAAGGGGGCAACAATGGTGCCATACCCCTTCACAAACCTCCGATAGTACCCGGTGAGTCCTAGGAAGGCCCTCACCTCTGTCTGGGCCTTGGGGGGCTCCCAAGCCAGAATGGTGTCAATCTTGGGCTGTAGGGGCGCCACCTGGCTCCCAAGTACACCACCGAACCCTGCCCGATCTGCCACTTACTGGCCTCGATCGTGAGGCCTGCCCTCCGCAGCGCCTTCAACACTTCACCGAGGTGCTGCAAGTGTTCTTCCCAGCTGGAACTGAACACTGCGATGTCATCCAGGTAGGCGGCACTGAAATCCTCCAGCCCAGCCAACACCTGGTTGACCAACCTCTGGAAGGTGGCAGGGGCATTCTTCAACCCAAAGGGCATCACCCGGAACTGGTAATGTCCTTCTGGGGTTGAAAATGCTGACCTCTCCTTGGCCTCATCGGTTAAGGCGATCTGCCAGTACCCAGCCGTTAAATCAAACGTGCTGAGGAACTTGGCAGCTCCCAACCGATCAATGAGCTCATCAGCTCTGGGGATGGGGTGTGCGTCAGTCCTGGTGACGGCATTGAGCCCACGGTAGTCCACACAGAACCGCAGTTCTGGAGCGGCACCGGGTGCAGCAGCCTTTGGGACCAAGACCACTGGGCTGGCCCAAGGACTGTTGGAAGGCTCGATCACCTCTAACGCCAACATCTTAGAGACCTCCTCTTTAATGCTGGCCTTGACCCGGTCAGTCAACCTGTAAATCTTGTGTTTCACAGGAGGGCTGTCACAGTGTCCACGTCATGGGTACACCAGTGAGTGACACCTGGGGTCAGGGAGAACAGGGGGGCAAACTGTCCCAACAACTGGTGACAATCGCTCTGCTGTTCTGGGCTCAGTGTAGGGGAGAGGATCACACCTTCCACTGACCCATCGTGCTCCTTGGTAGACAGGAGGTCAGGGAGAGGTTCACTTTCCTCTTCCATTCCATCATCTGTCGCCAAGAGCATGCTCACTTCGGACCTCTCGAAGTGGGGTTTGAGGTGGTTCACGTGGAGGACCCTCAAAGGGTTCCTTGGCTCCTGCAAATCCACCAGGTAGGTGACGTCACTTTTGCGCTCCACCACCTCAAATGGCCCAGTCCACTTGTCCTGCAAGGCACAAGGTTCCACGGGGGCCATGACCCACACTTTCTGCCCAGGTTGAAATTCGACCAGAGTGGCATTCTGGTCATACCACTTCTTCATTTCTTCCTGGCTTGCTTCCAGGTTCGCCTGAGCGAGTTTCCTGAAGCGGGCAGTTTGGTTTCTGAAGGCCAGCATGTAACTAAACACATCATGGGGAGTTTTCCTGGGAGCTGCCTCCCAGCCTTCCTTGACCAAACTCAGAGGTCCTCTCACAGGGTGACCATACAGGAGCTCAAAGGGACTGAACCCAAGAGACTTCTGTGGCACCTCCCTGTACGCAAAGAGAAGGCATGGCAAGAAGACGTCCCACTTACGCCTCATGGGTTCTGTTAGACCCTTAATCATGCCCTTCAAGGTCTGGTTGAATCTCTCCACCAGACCGTTAACTTGTGGGTGGTAAGGGGTGGTGAACTTGTAGGTTACACCACACTCCTTCCACAGGGATGTCATATACTTGGTTATGAAGTTGGTCCCTCTGTCAGAAACCACCTCTCTGGGGAACCCCATGCAGGAAAAGATCCCCATTAACGCCCGGCCCACCACTGGTGCCGTTGTTGTCCTGAGAGGGATTGCCTCCGGGTACCGGGTGGCATGGTCCACCAAGACCAGGATGTACCTGTTGCCCAGGGCTGTCGTGGGATCCAGTGGCCCCACAATGTCCATCCCTACCCTTTCAAAGGGTGTTCCAACAACTGGAAAAGGCTGGAGAGGAGCTTTGACCTTCCTCCCACTCTTACCACTTGCCTGGCAAGTTTGGCAAGACCTGCAATGTCCATCTGACTGCCTTCGCATTTGGGGCCAGAAGAAGTGGGTGACAAGCCTGTCAAAGGTCTTGTCCTGCCCCAAATGTCCTCCCAAAGGCACGTCATGAGCCAGACCCAGTAGG
The DNA here is from genome assembly GCA_963921515.1 of Calotriton arnoldi. Taxonomy (NCBI): domain Eukaryota; kingdom Metazoa; phylum Chordata; class Amphibia; order Caudata; family Salamandridae; genus Calotriton; species Calotriton arnoldi. The sequence goes on from CAWUFW010012456.1 coordinate 220,118, forward strand.
AAGGTCCTGAAGCGCTGGGGTACCACCAGCACATGGGCTGACCCAGGCTCAGCGACCTTAGGCTCTCTGTACAGGAGACCATTCTCCCAGTAGATCCAATGTGATCCGGACTGATCACCTGCTGCCTGGTCTGCAGCCTGCCGCCGCAGACCCTCCAGAGAAGGGCACTCTTTCTGCTCCTTGCAGAATTCCTCCCTGGTGGGACCCCCTTCTTGCTGCCAATGGGTCAGCTCAGAGATGTCCCCCAGTTCAGATACCTGTTCCCCGGTAGGCACCGGGGCGTCCCCCTCAAGGTCCGCCTCCTCCCGGTCCGTGGGAACTTCAGGGTCCGGTTTCCCGCGCCCCTTGCCCTTTCTCTTGGCAGGGACTTGGGCCACTATTTCAGGCTCCAAGTCCTCTTGATCACCCTTTCTGGCCGCCATTGACCGAGTGGACACGCATGCCCACTCTGGCAACCCAAGCATCTCCAAGTGAGACCTGAGCTCAACATCCTTCCATAAGGACTGCTCCAGGTCATTACCTAGCAGACAATCTACAGGCATGGAAGGGCTCACAACCACCCTCAAGGGACCTGAGACCCCCCACTCGAAGGGAACCAGCGCCACCAGACACTGGCGCTCTGAATTGTCTACAGCAATTACTTGGTGGAATGCCCCTGGGACTACCTGCTCCTCAGAGACCAGGTGATACCGGACTGAGGTCACACTGGCTCCAGTATCTCTGAGAGCCTCTACCCTTTTCCCATTGATGGTCACCCAGGTGCTGTATTTCTTTGTGTTAGGGGGCACCTGGTGTCCTGGGACCATCTCACTGTCCCCTAGTGAGACGAGGGTCATTTCTGTGGGATCCCCATCCTACTGTGGGTACTCCTCCTCCCCAAGCGCTACACTAGCCAACACCTTGGACTGCCCACCGGTGGGTGGCTGAGCCCCCTTTGGACACTTGGGGTCCCCCTTCATGTGGCCCACCTGGTCACATGCAAAACACCTGCGGGGGCCGGTCTCAGCAGGCTTTCCTGATGAGACCCCTGGCTTCTTATCTCCGGGGGATGGGAACCTTTACCCTGGGTGTTAATTTGGGGCCCTTTAGAGAACTCCTGTGTTTTACCTTTGTCCCCCACTTTTCTGCTGGGGACCCTGCCCACCTTTGGCTGAGTCTCCCCAAACGCTTTCTTGTGGACCCTGGTACTCACCCAGCGGTCCGCCTCCATAGCAAGCTTCCTGGGGTCAGTCAGCTTACTATCAACTAGGTGCTGGCGCAGATCTGCAAAACATAGACTAGACAAGTGCTCCCATGCAATCAAATTGTAGAGCCCCTGAAAATCTGTCACATTACTGCCCTTCACCCAGCCATCCAGTGACCAGCAAAACACATCCACACATTCCAACCAAGTGTTGGCATCAGACTTCTTACTGGACCTGAACTGATCCCTGTACTTTTCAGGAGTAAGACCATACTTAGTGAGAAGGGCGTCCTTCATGTCTGGATAGGTGAGGTGATACCCCTTACCCAAAGCTATTAACGTATCCCTTGCTTCTTCTGGGAAGGGAGGCCACAATCCTGCTCCCAATTCTCCTCGGGGACCCCATTCATGTGAATTGCTGCCTCGTATCCCTGAACCCATCTTTGTATGTCATCCCCCATTTTGAATTCTTTGCCTACATTTTTAGGGATGTGCACAAGTCTTGACGAGTTGCTGCCACCATCTGAACTGGCTCTATTCCTTAGCTCCAGTTCTTTAAGACTTCGCTCATGATCTAAGATCATCTTCCTTTCCTCCATGGCTATTCTTTTATCCTCGCCGCTGACAGCCAATGTTAGAAATGGGATTTTTGGTAGGCTTGGGCGTGGGCCAAAGCCAGGCAAAAACCACCACCCTAGTCAGGATAAGGGAGTTACACTCCTAAAATTACCCCTGCTCACCCCCTTGGTAGCTTGGCACGAGCAGTCAGGCTTATCTTAGAGGCAGTGTGTAAAGCATTTGCACATAACCAACAGTAATACAGCGTGAGCACTACAAAAGGACACCACACCAGTTTAGAAAAATATCCAATATTTTTATATACTTAAGACAAGACCAAAAATGATACAAATCCACCATACAGTACTTAAAAATCTTCAGTTATCAAAATATGCTTTAAAAACAGTTCCTTGATGTCGATAGCTCCGTCCGGGGCTATCACGGCGTTGTGAGCAAACAAATCCAAACAGTTCTGGCTGACCGTGGCGTCGCGGGCCAGCTACGGTGTCGGCAAGACCAGCAAACAGTACCTTTTAGAAATGTAGGGCATCGGCGACCTCTCGTTGGGCTTCCGAAAGCATGGCGTCCGCAGGCGTCGGTTCCGGAGGTCGGTGCAGGAGTCGTCGGGGCCCTCGGAGTCAAACGCGTTGCAGATCGATCTCCTCTCTATTGAAGTCAGGAGCGCTGGCGTCGGCAGGCGCCAGGTGCTGCGATGCGAAGTGCAGCAGTGCGGCGTGCGGTGCCCTCAGGTCGCGGTGCGAGCAGCGGCTCGGTGGCGGCGTCGGATGGCATCGTCGGTGAGACCAGGGTCGCGGGGCGAGATGAAGGCGGTGCTCGTCACGGTGCAGGCAGGTCACGGTGCAAGCAGCGGCGTCATCGTTGCTGAAGCGCTGTCGTCGGCTGACGGACTGGAGTCGATGGCGCCAGCGTCGGTAGGCCAAGGCTGCGGTGCGGGATGAGGGTGGTGCGTCGTGTAACTTTACGAGCGGTGCCCTCGACCCACGGTGCAAGCAGCGGTGTAGATTTCGGCGTGGAGCGGCGTTGTCGGAGATATCAAGGCGTCGTCGTGAAGCAAGGCGGTGCGGAGTGCGGTGCCCACAGGTCGCGGTGCGAGCAGCGGCTCGGTGATGACGTCAGCAGGCGTCGTCGGTGAGACCAGGGTCGTGGTGCGGCGTTGTGGCGGTGCCCTCTGCGGTGCCAAGGTGTCGTCGTGAAGCGAAGCGGTGCGGAGTGCGGTGCCCACAGATCACGGTGCGAGCAGCGGCTCGGTGGCGGCATCAGCAGGCGTCGTCGGTGAGACCAGGGTCGCGGTGCGGCATTGTGGCGTTGTGGCGGTGCCCTCTGCGGTGCCTTCGGGACACGGAGTCGGCAGCGGCGTCGGCAGCGGCGTCGTCAACGTCGTCGAGTGGCTTTTCTTCTGTTGCAGCACAAAACACACAGTCCCCAGTGCTGAGGGCAGAAGAGCTTGAAGTCTTTGTTGTGCCTGAGACTTCTTGAACAGGGGGCAAGCTCTACCTCAAGCCCTTGGAGAAACCCACAAAAGTAGATTGCAGAAAGTCCAGTCCAGGCCTTTCACTGCCCAAGACAGGAGCAGCCACTGCAGGCGAACACAGCAAAGCACACAGCAAAGTGGTAGTTCCTCCTCACAGCTTCTCCGGCTCTTCTTCTTGGCAGTCTTCTTGATCCAAAGTTCTAAAGTTCAGGGGTCTGGGCCCCAGTATTTGTATCCAAAAATCCTTTGATCCTCTAGGCAGAGGGTGTCTGTGCCCAGCCAGAACCAGTTCTGCCTTCTCTGGTGTGATTTCCTGGCAGGAGGTGGAGACGGCATTGTCAGAGGCAGACCAGGCCCTTTGAGGTGCAAGGAAATTTCCTCCCCCTTCCCCCATTGTAGCCCAGGTCTATTCAGCCCTTTCCTGACCCACCTAGACTATCTGGAGCCCTCCTGCTCCCCAGCCTTCTGTCATCCAAAACCCAGACAGGCAATCCACATTCCAGCAGAGGCACATGGGATGACTGAGCAAGAAAATACCTACTTTCTAAAAGTGGTATTTTCAAACACAGAATGTAAAAATCACCTTCACTAAAAGATGCATCTTTAGATTCTGAGTTCAGGCATACTAAATTCTATTTTCTTACCGAATTCCCTGGGCCAGTTATGTTTATAAGATGTTATAAACAAACCTCCCATTCTATCCTATGGGGAACTGGTAGCCTTACAATAGTGAAAAACGAAATTGGCTGAAATTCACTATCAGAACATGCCACACACACCAGGGCATGTCCCACCTTTCACTTACACTGCACCCTGCCCACAGGGGTACCTTGGGCCTACCTGAGGGGTGTCTGACATGCAAGAAAAGGGAAGGTTAGGGACCGGCCAGTGGGTGCACTGGCCAAGTCGACATGGCAGTTACAAACTGCGCGCAGACTCTGCAATGGCAGGTCTGAGGTACCTTTTCAGGGCTACTCACGTGGGTGGCCCAATCAGTGCTGCAGGCCCACTAGTAGCATTCGATTTACAGGTCCTGGCACACTCAGTGCACTTTACTGGGGACTAACAAGTAAATCAAATATCCAATCATGGAAACACCCATCCATAACACATTTTACCACAGGAGCACTTGCACTTTACCACTGATCAGCAGTGAGAAAAGTGCACAGAAACACTAACCCCTTCGATGCTTCTGTCGGCCAACGGCCGTCGCGAGCACTACCTCGGTAGTGCTGCGCACGTCCGTTGGCCGACGTGGCCCCGCCCGCTTAATAGAACGTTCCGCACTGGCGCGGAACGTTCTAAGCAGTTAAGCGGCTAAGCCAGCACATACAGAGTCAAAACCGGGAGGTCAGAAAGCAAAAACTCAGGGGAAACACGCCAAAAGATGCCAAGTCTAACAGTCAAGTAGAGAGCTATCGGAGTCGTAGGTATGGCTTGCTGCTGGCGTGGTTATTTCGGAGCGAACATGGGATAATTGTGGCTCCAATGAGAGTCTACGCTCTGTGAGCTGTATTTCATGCATTAATGCCGACTCGGCCCTGATTAAAAAGGCATCTAGAGTCCCAGCCACTCCCTGGCCAGTGAGCGGTTTACGTCTGCTCATGCTGAAAGTTTTCTCGATTTGTCTATGATATATAACTATTAAACTATTCCTTTGCGCATGCTCAGGATCTAACAAGTGTCAAATGTAGAAACCCTTACTGAAAATGTCAGTGGTATGGCCCAGCCTGGCCTCCTCCGGTCACTGACGGGCGCAGACGGGCCCGCCCTTGGCCCGGGCACGGCCCGGTCACACCCGCGCTGCGGGAGTCCCGGCCGCCCTTTAAGCGCCTCCTGGCGCAAGAAACAAGCATCGGCGCCTCCATGGCACGTAGAACTGTGGGCGATGGAGTCCCCACTGATGCTGGATACGGCTGGTAGAACACGGGCTCCCGCGCTGCGGGAGTCCCGGCCGCCCTTTAAGCGCCTCCTGGTGCAAGAAACAAGCGTTGGCGCCTCCCTGGCGCGTAGAACTGTGGCCGATGGAGTCCCGACTGATGCTGGATACGGGTGGTAGAACACGGGCTCCCGCGCTGCGGGAGTCCCGGCCGCCCTTTGAGCGCCTCCTGGTGCAAGAAACAAGCGTCAGCGCCTCCCTGGCGCGTAGAACTGTGGGCGATGGAGTCCCCACTGATGCTGGATACGGGCTGGTAGAACACGGGCTCCCACGCTGCGGGAGTCCCGGCCGCCCTTTAACCGCCTCCTGGCGCAAGAAACAAGCGTCGGCGCCTCCCTGGCGCGTAGAACTGTGGGCGATGGAGTCCCCACTGATGCTGGATACGGGCTGGTAGAACACGGGTTTTTGTACTGACAAAAATGAATAAATGTTATTGCAATCTTCTTAGTAAGAACGTACTCATTTAAAGAATTGATTGCATATGATGTTCACTGTAATGCATCATGTTTGGAGTATGATGCACGTGAAACCTGACTTTTGATTCATTTATTCAAATGTTTAATTTATATGGTTCCTTTGGGACCATCAGTGTGTTGTATGGGGTCTGGATAGAGGGGAACTTTAAGCCCTTTAGTGTCTTACTACCCATGCAAGGTCTTCTGAAGGGACGACTTTGCAGAGAGACTCCTTACCCTCTCAAGTAGAAAAACCAAGAGGCATATTTACTAGAACATGTCAGAGAGTGGAGCTGCGCCAAATCTGGCAGCTGCGCACTCTGACCTTTTCAAAATGCAGGGATGTGCTGTATTTACTACAATACTACGCACCCCTGAGTTTTCCTTAGTGCTGACGCTAAAATTTGCTGCCTAGCTCCAATGCAGGCACCCTTGCACCATAGTGCAAGGATGTCTGCGTTGAAGGAAATTATTGTTTATGTGCAGGAAGATGTCACTTCCTGCACATAAACAATCTATAATGGCTATTTGTTACTTCTACGTGGGCTGCATTCAGCAGCACACATAGAAGTAGCAAATCGTCATTATTTAATGATTGTTTATGTGCAGGAAGGGACACCTTCCTACACATAAACAATCAATAATGGCTTTTTGCTCTTTCTATGTGTGCTGCAGAATAAAGCACACATAGAAACAGAAAAAACTAGGAGAAATAAAAGCATTTCTCCTCGTGCATCCTTCTAACGCCTGCTCTTGCATGGTGCTAGTTTTTTGCGCTGACACAGATTTGCACATCCTTGGAAATCTGGGGCAGAGTCAAAAAGCAATGGTGTTGCGGTGGAACGCCCACAGTAACAGCCCGTTTGCCACAGAGGACTGCGCTGGAAAGGGGCATATGTACAAGGTGGCGTTAAGCCACACTAAGCGGCTTAGCCCCACCTTGTAACTATTGAAAATGGCGCTACGCTACTGAAGCGTCAAAAAAAGTGACGCTCCGGTGGCAATAGGGGCTTTTAAATATGCCCCTAATGCTTCTGAGGCTGCCGCCAGTGTCTTGGGGAGATTGGTAAACCCCATTGACATATGCAGAGCATCAGCTAGCAAGAAATCTGGAAACTGGCTCTCTGTAGGGGTTTCCAACTCAGGTTGTCTTACATTGGTTGATATCAGCTGTTCACCAGGACACCGTATGAAGGGAGCAGGTAGCGTGTTACTGGCGGTGCCGCAGTGTCAGTTATCGCGTTTGAGATTATTATGTATATTTTGTGGAAGCATGTTCAGGCTCCCCATATGTTCATGCAAAATCCTCCACTTTTCGCTTCAACCGTTTTTTCTGGTATTTAAGGATTAAGGCAGGCACGCCTGCTATCACTGAAGTAAAAATAGCTTGTTGAGAAATGTGTTGGAATGAATTTTGGCAGACGTGTGCTTCTGGTAGGGAGGCATGGTGGCTATACTCCGTTTCAAAAGCTCCTGCTGAGGGAGTGACTGGCCCCCTATTCCGAACCTTAGGAGTGCATTTATCCGATGTCAGGTTGCCCTCAAACTGTGTGACGTCTTGCCTGTTAAAACATATTCTTGCGAAATATATAAACAAATTCCACAAGCTGTAATGAAGCAGGCCTCTGTTCTTGTTCTTTTTCCGGAGCAGCGTCTTTTCCAGTGCATGGCTGGGTCGAAGGCGACGTGAAGCTCTTAGGCTGCCTGGTATTTTGTGTTCTACGAGCTAATCCAGTTCGTCATCCCTACGCGAGTGCTAGGGCTCTCGTTCTGGTCAGTGCATGCATGTATGCTTTATGGTACTAGTTGTACTGCTGTGTTCCTATTTCCTTCCTTAACTTCACCCTTGCAGTAGGCGCTTACCTTTGCAAGGCCCTTTGCTTGGAAGTGTCTTTGTGACCTTTTTGGCACTGGGAACGGCATCACAGACATCACTGAAGATTAATACACAAAGGGGCATATTTATAAGAAAGTCCTGCAGAGTAGCAAGTCACCTTACTGCGCTGCGTGACATGGAAAGTGCAAGAAAGCGCCGTATTTAAAAGAATAAAGTGCATTCCTGCCTTTGTCCCTGCGCTGGTGCCGTTTGGATGCCTAGTGCCAACAAAGGCATCCCTACACCATGGTGCAAGGGTGCTTGTTTTGTAAGGAGGATTGTTTTGCGCAGGAAGGGGCAACGCAGGAGGGGGCAACTTCCTGCACAAAAACAATCCCCTGAGGCATTTTCCTCTTTCTATGTGTGCTGCAAAATGCAGCACACATAGAAAAAGGAAGTAACGAGGTGAAATAAAGATAAAGAGCAGCATTTTGACGCATTCTCAGGTCTACCACTTTTGGTAAATCTAGCAATACGTCAAAATCCATGGATGTTGGGTGGGAACACCCACACTACAGCCATGGAATGCCTACCTGGCGCAAAGTAACACAACGCAGCTATTTGTGCTGAATTGTGTTTCGTTGCTCCTGATTTATCAAGTCACTCAAGGCCATCTAAAGTGGCCCTCTGTGGCTTGATAAATCACATTTTATGGTTGGCGTCCTGCATGCACCACGTTACATAATGCAAATGCGACGTAAACACTTGAGAAATATGCCCCACATTTCTCAACATCAGAGAAGAATGAAGTAGAAGGTCACCCATGCACCTCGGGGGGGGGACTTATTTATGAAAGGCTTGCACTGCTGGAGCATCACTTTTTCTGACATTGCAGTGGCACAAATCTCTCAACACATCTATGAGGCCACGCAAGGCAACTTTGTGTGGCTTTGCATGGCCTCGTAGATATGGATTAAGGCAAGGCAGCGCAAGTCGCTGCGTTGCTTTACTCTGTGCCTGGGAGGCACTCCACAGACGTTGCGGTGGGTTTTCATATGCAACACCCATGGATTTTGACGCTGCCCCAGATTGACTTAATCATGTAAACCTGGGGCAGTGCCAAATTCTTACACCTCCCAGAGCAGGCGTAACGAGGAGAAATGTTTTTATTTCTCCTCGTTTTTTCCTCTTTCCATGTGTGCTGCATTCTGAGACACATGGAAAGAGGAAAACGCTTCTCAAGATTGTTTTTGTGTAGGAAGGTACCCCTTCCTGCACAAAAACATTCCTGAATGCAAAGCAGACACCCTTGCACCCTGGTGCAAGGAAGGGTGCCTGCGTTGGTGCTAGGCAGCAAATTGTGCGCCAGTGCAGGGGGAAATGTCAGAAATGCCCGTATTTCATAAATACGGTGCATTCCTGCCCTTGCACAGTGGTGTAGGGCAGCGAAGAAAGAAGACTTTGCCAATTCTCCATAAATGAGGCCTTATTGTTTCATTTTGCCTAGATGCAGGATAATGAAAACAATCTCAGGTAGAAAGTGAATGAAGATATCAACAAGCTTTTAGAAGGAAGAAGCATTGACACTATCCTGGTGAAAAGAAAACTGAAATGGATTGCTAATTGAAGATGTTATTATTGCGCCATATTTAGTTCCTCACCTGGGCATTTGGATTGTTCCAAAATCACTTCTTTTCTAAAGATTACCTGAGTGCAGCGCCATTCACTGCAACCTTTAGCAGAGGAGTAAAGATACTTCATTTTAAAAGTGAAAGATCAGAAAGCGTTCATAATACTTACCTTAAGTTCAGGGAACAAACAAAAAACAACCTTTTTAAACAGGCCTTTGACACCTAGCAATATGAACCTGAACTACCCCAGTTGAAATTGCAGGTGACACATTACAGCTGGTTTCTATTAAATCCATTTGTGCCACATGGGAGCAGAGTGGGGTAATGAGCACTGCTGGCAAGGACGTCTCTAGAAGTGATTTTTAGAGGGGTACATACTGAGCCACAGGTAAAAGAGGGGCCACTTGTACAGAGCAACTGTATTGAGTGCATACACATGTATATAATATATTTATTGCCCAGTAGTGATTGCCACTAGATAATTATAGTTAGGACCATGTTTACATAGGGAAAAAAAATCATCACCCTCAGCTTCCTCCTGGAATGTTTCCAGGTGATCCGTCAAGCAGGGGCTGTGAAAAAGGGGACGTCCCAAAACACGTTTTCCCTATGTAACTTTGCATAGGAAAATTGAACAGCGATACTTCAAAAATGTCTCAAAGGAATTGCACCAAATTTGACAGAAAACTAGATCTTGGTCTAAAAAGTGTGCTTTTTTTATTTGGTGTAAGTCCATTCGGTAGTTTTTGAGAAATTAAGATTCAAAATGTATGTATATATCATGCCCTGGAGGTTCTGTGAATCCAACAGATCAAAAAATAAGATCTGATTGGCTGTCTCCACATCAACAAAGATATGGCAGTGGCCATTTTAGGATGCAGGGACTCAGTCACCCATCCTGTAAAAATATTTGTTTTAAACATGCAGGAGGCAGGGTTGGGATACCCTGCTCATTGGCCTAGTGGAGTGGTCCCAGAGGGACACCCTCCTCCCCCTCTTTTTTTAATGGCACCTCCTGTGGATTGGCTGTCCCATTAAAAGAAAAAGGGTGGTTTCCCATCCTTTTCAATAATAAGCCCCTGGGGTGGTCCAGGGCCCAGAGGGATTGGCACTATTATGTTTTTTCTGGGGGAGAAGGCTGTGCATCGCCTCTCCCCGAGCTGTTACGAGTCCCCTTTTTCTCAGCCCTTGCTTGACAAATCACCCGAGATGTTCCAGGAATGAGCCAAGGTAGATGAACCTTTAATTTTGGAAAATTTTGCAAAGATTCATTAAACAGTGGCAAAGTTATTAGCAAAGCAAAAAATACTCTTCCTATGGAAACTGTGACATAGCATTCAACTATAAAGTGCCACTGTGTATTATATTTATATATATAGTCGCATATCATGTCCTGCGGTCCGGGTAAACTAAAGCTAAACAAAATCAATATCAATGGACATGTTTTGACGATTGTCGAGAATTTTTGTTACTTAGGATTACATTTTAGATCTACAGGGTCATGGAATTCCCACTGTGCTCAGGTCTGTGCCAAATTAAGCAAAACTGAGGGCACAGTCTGTAACATTATTAGACCACAAATCAGGGGGACTGTGTCTCCTCCTCTGAAAGTTTATAACTCCCAATGTATTAGTGCGGCTACCTACGGAGCGAGAGTATGGGGCTTCTGTAAATGTGGTTCTATTCAGGCAGAGGAAAACCACTTTTTGCGAAGGATATTAAGTACACCGCCTTCCACCCCCACCCTCATTACCCATCTTGAGCTAAACCAGGGTTTCATCAAGGATACAATCCAACTGGCGCCGCTCTTACTATGGGTCAGTATCTGGTTGAACCCAGCCGCCAAACTTTGTAAAGATATTATATCTGACTTCCTGACTTTGGACAAGGCTAGTTCCATACCCTGGCTGAGTTATATACGAGATACTCTTGGTTCCCTCGGCATATCCAGGTGGTTTACCGAACATAGTTGCATCCCCAAAAACACCAAGACAGAGGTGAAAACATTATTCAGGGCCCACGAAACAAATAGTAGACTGATTTCTGAGTTATCCAAACCCTCAGTGTCGCAGTACTATAGTTTTCTATATACTGACAATTCTCCTTTGTACTTGTCGCTGGATCTGTCAAGTTGGGAGCGGTCCGTACTTTTCCGCTTCAGAGCTGGGACAATTTACTGGTCCCTCTTTTTTAAACATTTTTTAGACTTAGGGGGGAACACAGTCTCCTGCTGCCCCTGTGATAATCATTCTGCCCAATCTCTATTGCACCTTATGTTGTTTTGCAATTTGCACAGCTTAGCACAAAAGCACTTTCTGAGACCCCTTTTAAGGAGGCTAGGCCTTCGTCGCTGCAGACCTGCCTTTCTTCACTTGCAATCTTTGTGTTCACCAGAAATAGTTTTTACTGTCTGCACCTTCCTGAAAGCAGCACTTAGGACTAGACATCCCATGTTGGGATAGTCCATCAGTACCCCATGCGCAGAATGGCTGATGACACAGAACATGGCAGGCGTGTTGGGTTAACTAACAGGGGATAGTAGGAGCGCATGGCGGACTCTATTTGAGGTTTTTGTTCTCTCTCTATCTCCCCTTCATGCCCCTTTTAGTTGCAGCTTCTTCTCTTAACTCTGTAATGGCGCACTGAAATCTGACTTCGTTCCGTAAGCATGGATATCTGATGCATTAACTGTCCTGCTTTTCCTGAACCCCAAAAGTCCATTGTGCACTTTTTACACTGTTTTTAACTTATGATCATTTTTAAACTCTTATGTGTGTTTACAGCTATGTGCAATGTTTCTATGTACTTTTATGACCTGTTGTTTTTAAACCGAATAAAGTTTTTTAATTTGAATATATATATATGGAGATCCAGTTATTGGTTTGCTAGTTCCAGCGAAACCAGCATTGACTTTTAGAAAATCTCCGTCTATGAGCAGTACCCTTGTGAGCAGCAGCCCTGAGATGCAAACTCCTACCACTTGGATGGCACAGTGTAAGGGGTTTAGAAAATGTTCCAGCTGTAAGGCTTGTAAATTTGGATGCAACAGAACCCAGTATAGCAGCCCTTTCAAATTAGACCCCATTATGATCAATAAGAGGTTGACATGCAAAACCGAATTTGCAGTTTATGTGCTGGAGTGCCCTTGTGGGTTGAGGTATATTGGTAGCACCAAGTTACCGGCCCACAAGAGGATACTCCAGCACATAAGGGCAATTAGTGGTAAGGATCAGGCCTACCCAGTCGCAAGGCATTTTGAGCAAAAACACGATAGTAACCCTGTATTTCTCCAGTATTTTGTAATTGATACGGTTCTACCTCTTAAACGAGGTGGAAACCGGGAGGCCAAATTGCGCCTCCTAGAAACCCGATATATACTGGAACTTGACACGAAATCTCCCTCAGGGTTAAATGCCAGTGCGGACTTTTACACCTGTCTCTGAGCGCTGGGAACACTGAATTATGAAAATACGATGTGGGCTCATATCAGTATTGTATGTTAGGATCAGCTGTTTTGTATATATTTTAGACATCAACATTTTGCCTCTATGAAACTTAAAAATATGGCATTTTTTATATTCATCACATTTTTAGTATTTTGACTTTATTGCACACATTTTGACCAAGGAAATGCAATGCAGGTGAGGTATAGGATGTATATTAGTATAGGAAGGCCCACTGGGGCATTATTCTACAGTTTATTCAGCAGCAGAACTATAAGTTGTGCATTTAACATCAGTAAAAAATGATTTTGGTAAAGTTTGGTGCAACTATACTGCAGAAAATTTTCCCTTTGAATGAATGAATGAAATGACACTTATAAAGCGCGTAGCTACCCGAAGGCATCCCAGCGCTGAACGATTCATAGAGGTGAAAGGGACACCTAGGGGAAAAGCCACGTCTTTAAGAGTTTGCGGAAGGCCAGATGATTAGGTTCCTTCCGCAAGGGCAAAGGGAGTGTATTCCAGAGCCTAGCGGCATTAAAGGAAAATAACCGTCCACCATTTCTAGCCTTTTTGATTCTGGGAACAACTGCTAATGAAAGGTCATCTGAACGCAGATGCCTATTAGCTCGATAGGGCTGAATCAAAGAAAGATTGATTGGAGGACCGTTCCTCCAAGCGACCTGTGAGCAATACACAGGGCCTTGAAGCGGATTCTCTCCTGAATGGGAAACCAATGAAGGGACCGCAAAGCGGGCCTTGCCGACTGACGGGACGGGATCCCCATAAGCGTTCTTGCAGCACAGTTCTGCACAATCTGAAGCTTTGCAGTTACAGAACTTGGCGCACCTAAATATAGGGCGTTACCGTAGTCCATCCGTGACAAAACAAGTGCCTGGACCATCAGTTTTCTGGCCCGGAAGGGAAGAAGAGGAAGCACTTTACGGAGCATTCTAAGAATGCCGTAACATGAGGCTACAACCTTCCTAGCCTGAACTTTAAAACTAAGGTCCTGATCCAACCAAACTCCCAGACTCTTTATTTCAGTCTTAGGGGCAGGGGGTGGGCCCATGCTGGCTGGCCACATAGTACCAGCTTTAAAATTTATATGGTCTCCAAGAACCATAAGCTCAGTCTTATCACCATTCAATTTCAAATGGGAAAGGTTCATCCACTTGGCGATTTCCTCGAGGCAAGGGCGAAGGCCCTCGGACCCCTGGTCAGAACTGTTCAAAGCCACAACCAGCTGAGTGTCATCAGCATAAGTAACTATGTGGACCCCGAAAGGAAGTACAATATCCGCCAACGGGGCCATATAGACATTAAAAAGCGTGGGGCTCAAGGATGATCCCTGAGGAACTCCACAACGGAGAGGCAGGCTTTTTGAGACTGCCCCGCCCTGAAAAACCTGGAAAGATCTTTCCTCCAAGAAGGACTGCAGCCACAGCAGGGCAGTACCGGTTACCCCAAGACCTCTAAGGCGGTGAACCAGGATTTGATGGTTAACCGTATCGAAAGCTGCACTCAGATCTAGGAGGATCACAGCAGCGGATCCTCCTGCGTCAAGGATTTTTCTGGATTCCTCGGCTACTGATAATAGTGCAGCTTCAGTACCTAGGCGCAGTCGAAAGCCTGTTTGAGAGAGGTGAAGGAGTTTATAAGATTCAAGGTAGTTAGAGAGGATGGAGTTTACATACTTTTCTGCGATTTTGCTAATCCCTGGGAGAAGCGAGATAGGGCGGTAGTTGCTCAAGCAGTCTGGGTCCAGATTAGATTTCTTCAGGAGGGATTTTACCATAGCCTTTTTCCACTGGTGGGGGACTATACCCCCAGAGAGCGAGGCATTAATCAAATCAATAATAGTTGGCGCAACTATATTTATTGCCTGCTTCAAAATATGTAGAGGAGCCGGATCGGATGGCGATCCGCTCTTGACCAGTGTTAAAATAGCCTGGAAAGATTCCTGATTAATGGGGGGGAAAACCTCTAGAGAGTGTCCCCGAGCTAGCAGATCAATATCCTCTTGATTGTAGTTAAGATGATTATCAACCGAGGGAAAGGAGGAATATATGGCTTGAATTTTATAATGAAAATGATCTGCATGTTCATTGCATCGATGACCTGACACATCCGGGATATCTGGAGGGGGGGGAGCTTTAAGAAGTTTTTTCACGATGCAAAAGGTTTCCCGTGGAGAATTAGAGGCCAGGGAAATCCTCTCCTCATAATATGAGGCCTGAGCCCTTTTAATTTCTACTTTATAGATTCTAACTGCCTCCCTGTATTCCAGTTTCTTGCTCAGGGAAAAATCTCTCCTCCAGACTCTTTCAGATTTTTTACACTTCTGTTTTAACTCCCGAAGTTTAGGAGAGTACCAGGCCATCTTATTAGGCCCTCCTTTCAACTGAACCATCTTTTTAGGAAGGACCCGATCGAGGGTGCCCTCTATCCAACCATTGAAGCTTTCATTAGCAACATCCGGATTGGAGTTCAGACTAGGCTTTGGCCTTTTCCAATTCCCCAAGCCACTTATCAACAGGGAGTTTAGTCCAAGGACGGGACAACACTCGCGTAGGATGTGTATGGAGAATCATATTTCTGGGATTCCATAAAAAAGGCACCAAGAAGTGGTCCGACCAAGGTAATGGGATGGGCTCTTTCCCAAAGATATCTTCCAGATTGGAGAATATTGGATCTAGTAGATGTCCTTTAATATGAGTGGCAGAAAGGACCTTCTGAAAGAGCTGATAAGCAGCAAGATCCTGGGACAATTCTGTTGCAGCTAAGGAGGTAAGGTCATCAAAATGCAAATTAAAATCTCCCAGCAAGGTAACATTTGCAGCAGTAGTGACGAGGTTCGTAGCTACTTCCAATAATGATTTACTAAATTGACCGTAAGGCCCAGGCGGGCGGTAGATAAGAATACCTGAGAAAGTTAAAGTAGAAGTAAATCCAATTGAGAAGTGAAAATTCTCGCAATCTTCTACCAAACTGCCAAATAAGCGACAAGTAAGGTTCTGTTTAAAAATGATGGCAATACCGCCTCCCTTACCTATCGATCTATCCAATCTCTGGATCAGATACCCTGGCGGGAGAGCTTGTACAACATCCGGCTCAGATGCTGTATTAAGCCAAGTTTCTGTAAGAAACAGCACTTCAGGGCCATACTCTTCTAAAAGAAGAAAAATTTCCACTGTGTGCCGGGGTAGGGATCTACAATTTAAAAGCAGCATGTTGTAGGCTTTCTGAGCGGGTGGAGGGACAAATATAGAGGGCAAAAACTTAAAAGAGCAATGGGAGCATCCATAAACTGGCTCACCGAGGAGAATAGAGTGAGAGCAGTTCCCTCCTAAGGTCCAATTTAGCTGTTTCAGCTGCCCTGCAGTATAATGAGACCTATTTTTGGGAGACAGAGAAGGGGAACTGGCCCCTGGTTCCGGCCGGGTGCGGACGGGCGCAGACGGGCTTGCCTTAGGCGCGCCTTCGGCGCGCCAGCGGCGCGCCCGCTGCGCGCGTCCGCTGTGCGGTCGCGTCATCCGGCGTTTAAGTAGCCGGAAGGGAGAGCAGGGGAACAGCGACTAGACCGCTGACCCGGAACAAAGTGCTCGAAAAAATAATGCTTAAAAACCCAACTTCCCCCTCGGAGCTTTAACTCAGCTCCCCCCGCATAGCAGTCAATAAAACAATATTCCAATGATACAATGCTAAAATTCGGTTACCGCACTCCTAAAACATCTGGTATTAAAAAGGTAGTCTAAAATAATAGCTTTGTGCCTGGCGAGCAAACAATTCACCTCAGAACCGCAGCGCCGTCGCGTCATCCGGCGTTTAAGTAGCCGGAAGGGAGAGCAGGGGAACAGCGACTAGACCGCTGACCCGGAACAAAGTGCTCGAAAAAATAATGCTTAAAAACCCAACTTCCCCCTCGGAGCTTTAACTCAGCTCCCCCCGCATAGCAGTCAATAAAACAATATTCCAATGATACAATGCTAAAATTCGGTTACCGCACTCCTAAAATATCTGGTATTAAAAAGGTAGTCTAAAATAATAGCTTTGTGCCTGGCGAGCAAACAATTCACCTCGGAACCGCAGCGCCGTCGCGTCATCCGGCGTTTAAGTAGCCGGAAGGGATAGCAGGGGAACAGCGACTAGACCGCTGACCCGGAACAAAGTGCTCGAAAAAATAATGCTTAAAAACCCAACTTCCCCTCGGAGCTTTAACTGAGCTCCCCGCTTAGCAGTCAATAAAACAATATTCCAATGATACAATGCTAAAATTCGGTTACCGCACTCCTAAAATATCTGGTATTAAAAAGGTAGTCTAAAATAATAGCTTTGTGCCTGGCGAGCAAACAATTCACCTCGAACTTGCACACTGTGTGTTTTATAATAATCTTTTAACGCATATAAGCATATTTATTTATATTTTATATATATTTATGGGCTTATTTATTTAATGCGTATCAAGTTTTGCACATATACTGTAATTCATTATGCTGCTGTTAGTAACTTTTCAGTTTCTATGCACTTGCACTTTGACTTCATGTCGTCATTTCCTGGCACTTATCACTTTAAATGTCGTGTTTCTTCTATGCAATGCGTCATGTGATCAAGACCCGAGTGGGGGTCGAAACGCGTAATGGCGGATTTGCTGGCATTTAATTAAACAGCACTGGATTTGCACTAAGAACTTTGGGTCTGCTTTCGTCTTTCATGTCCGTGTGAGGCTTCTCTGGATGGCGAATTGAGTAAATATATATATATATATATATATATATATATATATATATATATATATATATATCCAACAGAAAAGGTTGCCCTAAGTGAGGACGTCCTCCCGGAAAGCAACCTCATGCAGTGAGGACAGCAGTGACATCCGCATTCCGCTTTCATCAGAGTAGCAGGCTTAACGCGTTTCAGATTTTCATCCTTGGAGAACACCTGTACTTTATTTAAAGAGTCCAGCCTCGTGGGCGTATATATATATATATATATACAAGACCCCTGACCACCTGGTCAGGAAACTGCTCTCCCCTCACGCAGCTCCGACGTGAGTGCCTCTGCCCCCAGCGCTGCCAATGACCGGTGCTCAAGGCCCCTGTGCCTCGCTCCCCTCCTGCCCTAGCCTTTTGCCTCTGCCTTCTCTGCCTCTGCTTGCATTTCTGCCGCTTTCCTCTTTTTGCCTTTTTTCCTTGTTTGCCTTCATCTTCTGTTTTGTCCTATTCCTTTTCTTTTGGCCTTTTCCTTTTTTTTATTTTCTTAGCCGTTTGTCCCGCCACTGCTGCCCCTGTGGCCCCTCCCCCAGCGTGCTCCCTGCTCCCAGCTGTCCCGCCCTCTCCCGACCCCTACTTAATGCTGGCTGCTGCGCAATGGGGTGAGCAAGACCCCTGACCTCCTGGTCAGGAAACTGCTCTCCCCTCGCGCAGCTCCAAACATGAGTGCCTCTGCCCCCAGTGCTGCCACTGACTGGTGTTTGAGGCCCCTGTGCCTCACTCCGCTCCAAACCTAGCCTTTTGCCTCTGCCTTCTCTGCCTTCTCTGCCTCTCCTTGCATTTCTGCTGCTTTCCTTTTTTTGCCTTTTTCCCTTGTTTGCCTTCATCTTTCGTTTTGCCCTTTTCCTTTTCTTTTTGCTTTTTCCTTCTTTTCCTTTTCTTAGCCATTTTCCCCACTGCTGCTGCCCCCGTGGCCCCTCCCCCCCACATGCTCCTGCCTCCCAGTTCTCCCGCCTTCCCCCTACTTATTGCCGGCCACGTGCAGCGTGCATGCCGAAGGCGTGCCAAAGGCAAGCCCGACTGCGCCCGTCCGTGACCTGACCGCGACCAGTGCCATGGACCCTGGTCCTCTGACCCACCAGCGGTACAGCTCCTCTGCCCCCTACGCACTCAACACTGGCCAGGACAACAACTGCAAGCATTCCTCTCCTATGGACAACCACAAACCCTTCACCTGCCACCACTGTCGCCACTCCTTCACCGAAACCCAGGGACCACCTCAACCCTCCCGCCACAACTCCACCTTACCCCAAACCCTGCAATGCATCCTCCTCAACGTCCGCTCCCTCCACAGACACGGCACGGAAATCTGGGACCTACTTGACAGCACCACCCCGACGTCACCTTCTTCACCGAAACCTGGACAAACGCTGCCTTAGGACCCATCATCGCGATAGCCATCCCTGAAGGATACAAGATCACCCGGAAGGACCACACCAACCGCCCCGGAGGAGACATCGCCATCGCTCACAAATCCAACCTCTGACTGAGCACCCACACAGACAGGCCCACCGACCTGATGGAACACCGTCATTTCAAGATACAGACCAACCCGACCACCACCCTCTGAGGAACCCTCATCTACAGATCCCCGGACCCTGCACACCTTTCTCCGACTCCATCACCGACATCAACACCCTGCAAGCCATCACCTCCTCTGACTACACCTTGCTGGTAGACCTCAACTTCTACCTCAACAACCTCCAAGACCCCAACTCCACCTCCCTCCTGGATAACCTCCTCAACATTGACTCAAACAGATCGTACCAGAACCCACGCACTCAGCAGGACACACCCTCGACCCCATCTTCACAGCAGGAAACTCCATCACCTTCAGCCACACCTCCGAACTCCCATGGACGGACCATCACTGCGTCCACTTCACCTTCAAAACAAACATCACCCGCAAATGTCCACTCCAGCTCCAGTGCAGGAATTGGAACAAGATCTCCGACGACCGGCTCACCGCCTCCCTCAGCAGCCCCACCTCCACCGCCACGGACGACAACCCTTCCACCGCCGCCCGAACCCTGCACAATTGGATCACCGACTGCGCCAACACCATCGCCCCCCTCAAGAAAACTACCAACCCACACACCAAGAGAGCCAGCTGGTTCTCCACTGAACTCTGAGAAACTAGACGAACCTGCAGATGCATTGAAAAGATATGGAGGAACTCCAAAACCACAGCAGACCTAGACAACCTCAAAGCAGCCACTGCCGCCCACCACAAGCTCATCAGATACAGAAGGAAGAAAGCACTCCAGGACAGAATCTCCGCCCACTCACACAACAGCAAGGACCTCTTTGGCATCATCAAGGAGTTCGCCCAACCCAACAGTTAAACAACCGACATCCCACCCTCCCAGGACCTCTGCGACAGACTCAGCACCTTCTTCCATCACAAAATCAAGACCATCTATGACAACATCGATGACGACAACCTACACGCGGAACCTACACCCACCATCCCCTACACCATGCAGCCCACACTTGACTGCTGGAACGCCCTCACCATCGAAGACACCCTGAAGACTATGAAGTCAACTAACTCCGGGGCCCCCACAGACCCCTTCCCCCACCACATCTGCCACAGAGCCGCTGACATCATCGCCCGAGCTTCGACGAATCATCAACCGCTCCTTCGAGACCACCTCCTTCCCCGACGACTGGAAACACGCTGAGATCAACCCTCTCCTGAAAAAACCCTTGGCGGACCCCACCAACCTCAAGAACTGGCCTTCTTCATAGAACAAAACAACATCCTCAACTCCTCCCAATTCGGCTTCAGGAAAAACCACAGCACCGAAACCGCCCTTCTCACCGCGACAGACGACAGTCGCTCCCTCCTCGACAGAGGAGAGACTGTGGCCCTCATCCTCCTGGATCTCTCTGCAGCCTTCGACACAGTCTCTCACCACACCCTAGCCGGCAGACTTCACGATGCAGGAATCCAGAACAAGGGCCTCGGCTTGATCCTCTATTCCTATTCGGCAGAACGCAGCGGGTCTGACTCCCACCCTTCCTCTCAGACCCCACACTGCTCAAGTGCAGAGCTCCCAAAGGACCCTCCATCAGCCCCACCCTGTTCAACATCTACAAGGCCCCACTCGCACCCATCGTCAGATCCCACGACTCAAAATTGTATCATACGCAGACGACACCCAAATGATCCTCTCCATATCCAACAA
This sequence comes from Calotriton arnoldi, assembly GCA_963921515.1. Taxonomy (NCBI): domain Eukaryota; kingdom Metazoa; phylum Chordata; class Amphibia; order Caudata; family Salamandridae; genus Calotriton; species Calotriton arnoldi. The sequence goes on from CAWUFW010012456.1 coordinate 240,601, forward strand.
ACCCAACATCTCCAAACACAACTTTCGAGAAGGAATGGAAGCAGTCGCCAGGTGGATGAAGAACAGCTGCCTGCAACTAAACAGGGACAAAGCTGAAGTACTCATCATGGGCCCATGCCCTGACGCCTGGAACGACACCTGGTGACCCCCCGCCCTCGGGAATCCACCCTCCCCCACCGACCACGCACCAACCTCGGAATCATCCTGGACTCCGAACTCAAAATGGACCGCCAAATCAACGCTGTCTCTTCCTCCTGCCACCACACCCTCCATCTCCTACGAAAGACCTTCAACTGGATTCCACTCGAACACAGCAAACCCGCCACCCACGCCCTCATCAGCAGCAGACTGGACTACGGCAATGACAAGAGTTGTCGAATAAAGCTTTTTTTGGAATGGACTATGGCAACGCACTCGTTGCCATCCAAAGCGCCTCCGCCAGACAAGTCCTCAACCTACCGCCCAACTGCCACATCACCCGACACCTGCAGATACTACATTGGCTCCCCATCGAGAAGAGAATCACCTTCAAGCTTCTCACCCACGTGCACAAAGCCCTCCACAACACTGGACCTGTCTACCTGAACCACTGCCTCTCCTTCCACGCACCCCAAAGATCCCTCTGCTCAGCCCAGCTCTCCCTGGCTACGGTGCCGCGCATCAAGAAGACCAGAGCAGGAGGTCATTCCTTCTCCTTCCTCGTGGCCAAGGCATGGAACACCCTCCCTCTCCACCTCCGACAGACTCCTACGCTCTCCAAGTTCATGAAGGACCACAAGACCTGGCTCTTCGACGAATCACCGCAAAGCATCTGGGACCTGTGTCCCCCCCCTCCTCAGTGTCTTCAGACTCTTTCGGGTGAGTCATTGCGCTTTACAAACCTGTGATTGATATATATATATATATGAACATTAAAGCCAGAAAAAGTTTGTTTGAACCGATCTCTAAGTATGTGAATTATTTTTTACAGGAGTTTGTGTCAGATTTGCCATCTTACATCAAAGATACAGGGGATTGTCCTAGGAAAGTACACAACTTGAGTTGGGAGAATGAGTTCTTATTTATAGCCATGGACATCACATGATTGTACACTAGTATAAACCACAATGATGGCTTTAAAGCAGTGGAATATTTCCTCAGTAAAAGACCTATAGGCTTGTATGAGCACAACAAGATGTTAATTGAAATGATTCATTTATGCTTGACCAATTCTTGTTCAACAAAGAGGTTTTTCAACAGATGAGGGGAGTGGCTATGGGGGGCCTGCTTGTCCCACAGTTATGCATGTCTTCACGTGGGTTGGTGGGAGGAGCAGGTCCTTAAGATACAATTCAGCCAGTTGTGGAAAACCCATGTGATGAAATGGTGGCGGTTCAACGACGATGTTTTCATTGTTTGGAGGGGAACGGAAGAGAGTGCTAAGGCTTTTGTGGAACAGATTAATGTGAACGATTTGAATCTGGAATTCACAGCCCAGATTAGCAATCAGTCTATTGAATTTTTGGATGTGCCATTGCATATAGACAAGGATAGAGTAGAAACCAAACTACACAGAAAAACAACGGCTGGAAATTCGATCCTCCATGCCAAAAGTTCACACTGAGGCATTTAAACCAGAGTATCCCGTATGGGGAATATTTAAGAATACGGAGAATCTGTAGTTCTGAAATTGATCTGGAAATTTGTCAAAAAGAAGCAACAGATAGATTCATTGCAAGGGGTTACAACATCAATAATTTGCACAAAGCCAGGCTTAAAGCTAATGCTCAACCTAGAGATGCCATACTTTTTAAGGTCAATAATGAAGTGGGTTCAGACACCACACCAACCCCTAGTAAAGTAGATAAACCACAAGAGATCAGGTTCATCACCACTTAAAGCAAACAAGAAAGGGAAATAAGAAAGATCATCAATACAGAATGGCCCATAGTATTGACTGATATCACACTATGTCAAATCCTCCCTGATAAACGCTCCTGGACGTTCAGACATGCACCATCAATGAGGGATTCATTAGTAAGCAGTAGCCCTTAAGTCAGTTCTAATCAGAACTGGTTGTCCCCTACAAATGGATTTTTCAAATGCAGTTCATGCAGAGCCTGTAAATTCGGTGTCAACATGCAAAGTTACACGACTGCATTTTGTGGCAAACAGGTCAACATCAAAGGGCACTACACATGTAGGACAGAATTTGCAGTATATATACTTGAATGCCCCTGCGGACTGAAGTACGTAGGGAGTACTAAACTACAAGTGTACAACATAATTTTGCAACACATCAGGGCTATTGTAAACTCTGACCCCACGTATCCGGTAGCGAGGCAATTTAAACTTGTCCATCAGATAATTTAAGGGACCTTAAATATTTCGTTATTGGAGCTGTTTTCCTATTAAGAAGAGGAGGAAACAGGGAAAAATTATTGAGGCAGATGGAATTTGAATTCATAATTAAGCTTGACACCAAAATGCTGAATGGGTTAAACAGCGGCGTCACTAGGGTTGGTGTCACCCAGTGCGGACACCTTTCCCAAATGAGACTATTTACTAAATAGTCTCATTTGGGAAAGGTGTCACCCCATGTGATGGTGTCACTCGGGACACCATCACATGGAGTGACATCTTTCCCAAATGAGACTATTTACTAAATAGTCTCATTTGGGAAAGGTGTCACCCCATGTGATGGTGTCACCCGGTGCGGTCCGCACCCCCCGCACCCCCCTAGTGACGCCACTGGGGTTAAACATGAGTGAAGATCTCCATAATTTCTTGTGATTGTAATATGACGAGCCAATTTTGAATATCGTTTGTCCAGATCAAATTGTGATGTAAGGTATATTCTCAATGTTGTTCCATCTGATAGATCTAAACGAATATGGTGTCCGTTTAAAATAACCCGCAAAAATAAGTGAATATGCTATAACAGATTATGAGGGGACAAGAGTAGCATTGGTCACTTTATTGAGTACTTCATCAACCTTGTAAAATTCACTTTTAGCACTTTATATAAGCACTGTATACACTTTATGATGGTTATGCATTTGAGAGAAAAAATACATTTAAGGAAGGTATTTGTACATAGAATTAACATGTGTCCCGTTGGTAACCAATTTATGTGACACGGAATATTGTGTAAAGCTGAAATGCTGCAAATAGGAGGCTTCAGTAGATGATATGAAAAAAGAAAAATGTTGCACTTTAATACATATAGAGCACTTTAATATCACTTTGCTCTTTATAGGAATTGTGCAATAAGGACACATAGCACTTTCTTATGTAAAAGTAGTAAATAATGGATTTTGAAGGAGTGGCAGTAATTAATACGGCATAAAAGTGACAAATATAGACATTGTGGGTTTTGAGCCAGGCATGCATAAACCTCAAGCATTTGGCTTGTGACCAAGCTGTTGGCACTTTAGGTATTAGAGCACAATATTACTTTCAACATTAGAAGTTTGATAATGCAGTGCCAATGGTAGTTGTATTATGAGCGATATATAATTTGTAAATCAAAACGTGATTTGCGTAATCCATCAGAGGTTTTACTAGATGCCAAGTTGTCAATAATCCAGGACATGAATTTTAAGCGGTATATTTATGATGAAAAGTTATTTTATTTATGAACCATTGTACGAACACTTTTTGGAAAGACAGTCTTTTTTCCATTGTTGTTAAAATAGCTTGCATGGGGTGTGTGGGATTGTTCAAAAGAGGCAATGTGACGCAGGGCCGTCATGTGATCAAGACCGTGTTTCAGCGGTCAAAACGTGTCATGGACGAACGGCATTAGCCTGTTACATTTGAGCTGCATGGAACTTGAATAAAGCACTTTAATTTTGCACTTTGACGAGGTGTCTCTTTCTATGTGTAAGTAAGCCTCAGAAGAAGGGCGTAGCCCGAAACGCGTCAGGCTCTGCTGGCGCTGGATGCTCCTGTTCCTTGCCTTAATTTGAATGCGCTGATGGGAGAGTGTGCCCCGCACCTTTGGGTAACTGTGGACTTTGCATAAATTATGGCCGACCCGGCCGGGGGGCGCACCGCCGTGGATTCTAACGGCTCCGCTGCTGGTCTAAAGATCAGCGCAGCAGATACATCTGGCGTTTACTTGAAAGGGTGAGACCTGAGCAGAAGCACCCGTAAATTTGAACCGTATTTTACTTAATGCCTGCTTGCAGCCCACTGGGGTTTCATGTTAAGGACTACCAGTCCCAGAAGGCTTTGTGGTTATTATACTCACCTGAGTGCATTATTTGAATAAATATGGGAGTATTTCTGGAGTCCTTTTGTTGGCAGTCATTGAGTAAGCAGTAAGCCTCAGAAGAAGGGCGTAGCCCGAAATGCGTCAGGCTCTGCTGGCGCTGGATACTCCTGTTCCTTGCCTTAATTTGAATGCGCTGATGGGAGAGTGTGCCCCGCACCTTTGGGTAACTGTGGACTTTGCACATATATATATATATATATATATATATATATATATATATATATATATATATATATATATATATATATATATTGTAAAAGACGGATTCCACACTGCTCTCAGCAAGGATCCCACAGCACGGAGAAAGAACGATCCACAGGTAGGTTTTTTTAAACCAGTAAAGTGAATTTATTTAGTACATCGTGCAAGCATGGACGGTCTACGCGTTTCGGCTCCTGCCTTCAACTGGACTATATATATATACAGCAAACTCCTCTCGCAGCCTCTTCGCCTCTGCGCATAAATGGAGTACGGACCACAATTTGGTGCAGCTTCAGATTTTATTCAGCTCGTATATCCTACAACTCCATCAGCATGACGCGTTTCGATCCCAACAGGGATCTTGATCACATGACGCTCTACACGGTGGGTGGTTCATTTAAATACAGGTTTTTTTCTTTTTAAAGTGACATGTGCTACAATTTTCATTTATCAGTCATGTAAACATAGAAAAAATACTTTTGTAGTCTATTGGATTCTAATTTGTGGTTGCATCAAACTTTTGCTTGAATATGCAATTAAAACCATAGAACCATCCCTTTTAAATATCTAAAAGGCATATTAAACAAACATTGTTAAAACAGACATATTTAAATAAATCACCAAATAACATGTTAAGAAGTTGTTATAAAATCTCATAATATTGAATAAGATTAAAACCTCATTTTTACATGTTGTTTTCTGACATCCAGGTTTAAATACTAATTTGTCAACTGTTAAAACAGTTTATTAAAGTGCAAATGCTCTTACAGTACTACAAAGATGTAAACATTTATTATGTAAACAGATCGACTGAAATTATCCTATTAGTGCAAATATAGTTTGTGTAAGGTGGAAGGTGCATAGCTAAAAATCAACGTGTATCCCTTAAAATGCAACCTAAAAACCGTGTGTAAATGTAAAAAGTTAAAAAAGCAGTGAGAAATTCTAAAACTTAGTGTTTGATCTAAGCAGTTCTGAAGACGACTAGCAGCTCAGTGATATCTTGACTATGGCCTTCTGAATCAGGCACCCTAATATTACCAATGCTTATATTTTAGAGGCAAGTGTATAAATCTTCCGTTTGATTCAGGCCCCCGGATGTTTGGTATCGAGATTTAAAATGTATCTCGTTTCTAACTGGCGCAGGGCTTTGACTCGATCTCCTCCCCTCTTTACTAGGGACACTGTCTATTAGGAAGTATTTCAAGAATACTGGATCAGAATTATGTTTCTCCTCAAAATGTCGGGCCACGGGGTACGACTGATCATGATTCTTAATGGCCCTTATGTGCTGAAGTACCCTCTTGTGTCCCTCCAGTATAGTGCTGCCAACATATTTGAGACCACACGGGCACTCCAGCACATATATCACATAATTCATTTTGCAAAACAGAGCCTTGGTGATGGGCACTTCACAAGGACTGAAGGGGGTCTTGTATGTAGTCGCATTAATGCCATGTTGGCATGCCTTACAGGATTTACATTTATAAAATCCCATGCGCTGACTGAACCATGTTCCTTTGGTCGAACCCTCTAAGTCATTTCGCACCAAGGTATCTCTCATAGATGGTGCCCTGCTGTATGTTATCACAGCTTTCTTAGGTAGGATTTGTCCAATCACAGGATCTCCCAGAATTATGGGCCAATTTCTATCTATAATTTTTTCTGATTGTTTTGCCCTGTTTGCTGTATCCAAAGATAAATCTGAATGTGTCTTTCTTACTTCCGTCAGCTAAATGGGGCTTAGTTTGGTTACTTAGGAGACTTACCCTGCTGGTATCATTACTTTTTGGATTGCAGTGTCAATGCATTTTGGGGAGTACCCGTGCCAGGAATCTCTTTCTACTAGCCATTTGTGCCTGCCGCAGATCCTCTTGACTGCTGCATATCCGCTTCAACCGCAGCATCTCCCCAAATGGTATGCTTTGAATTAAATGTTTTGGGTGGGCACTACTAGCATGTAGCACCGAGTTACCTGCAGTGGGTTTTCTATGCAGTGTAGTATGTATCTGTCCATTTTTTATGTAAATCTGCACATCCAAAAATTCACAGTTACAGAACTAATAGAGGCAGTAAACTGTAAATTCAAATTATTGACATTCAGGTTTCGTACAAACATCTCAGCATCATTTTCTGTCCCTTTCCAGACTATGAATAAGTCGTCAATATATCTATACCATATTTTGACATTGTTGGTCATGTATGTCTTGTGTTCTATATGGAGGACCAGCTCCTCCCACCATCCCATATGAATACAGGCATAACTGGGGAGAAGCTAGCCCCCATAGCCACTCCACGTTGTTGTTGGTACAGATAATTATCAAATATAAAAACATTGTTGTTAAGACAAAAGTCCACCATATTGACCAACATAGCACTGTGTTGCTCAAAAGCAGGCCCTCTGTGTGCCAGATAGTGTCTTAATGCTTTTAGCCCATCCTGATGTTTAATAGAGGTATACAACGATGTGACATCTAATGTAATGAGCAGATAGTCTTCTTGCCATTCAATGTTTTGAGTTTTGGACAGGAAATCCCCGGTGTCCCTGATGTAGGAGGGCAGCCCTTTTACATGGCTTTGAAGGAAAAAGTCAACGTATTGTGAGGTCTTCTCTAAAAGGCTGTTGTGGGCTGAAATAATCGGTCTACCTGGGGGACTTGAGAGGATTCTTATGGACCTTGGGTATGAAGTACAAAATAGGGATCACGGGGTTATCATTTTTCAAAAATTTATATTCATCTGTTGTTAAAAGTCCAGCATTCTTCCATGCTACAAGCTTCATTCCATAGTTGTTATACATATTTTTCAGGGTTAGCTGGTCACAGCGATGGTAGCATTCCCTGTCCCTTAGCTGTGTCATAGCTTCCTCAATGTATTCCTTCTTGTTCCAAAGTACAAGGTTTCCACCTTTATCCGAATTCCGGATGATTATGTCTTTGTTCTTTTTCAATTTGCTCATTAATTGGTAGAATTGCAACTCTTGTTTGTTTGTATTAGCTTTCGATTTGGCATTCACAACATAGTTAAGTTTTTTGATGTTGGTCGTAACCTGTTCATTGAATATATCGATCGAATCTCTAAGAGTAATCGGATTGAAAGTGGAGCGGGGTTTAAAGGGTGTTATGCACCTCTGATGCTCGGCTTCACTAGTCAAATGTACTCTGTTCTGGGTCACAGTGTCACTCTCAATGGCAAACTCCTGTAAAACTTGCAGGGTTGGTATATCCGTTGCTGTCAAACCGGCTGGCGGAGAATTGATTAATTGACTATCCGTAGTTTGTATATTGGTCTGATCCTGTAAGATAAAGTGTTTTTTAAGTTTTAACTTCCTTATGCTTTTAAACAGATCTAATCTAGTAGCAGCATAGTTAAAGGAACTTTCCGGGCAGTACGACAAACCCAATGCCAATAGTTGTTTCTCTGCCGCATTGAGGGTAACATCAGTCAAATTAATAATTGTTTGATTTCTGATGGTTTGAATTTCTTCTACCGCCTCCAATTGTGCCTTGGTTGTCTCTTCTGTTTTTGTTTTGGCTGCTGTTCATTTTCGTTTGGCTTGCCGTCTCTCCCTACATTTAATAGTTGAGTTCCTGCTTGTCTGTTTAGATTTCGTGGACGCAGGGTATCCCTGCGTTCGATGCATAAAAAAATCCACTTCGTCTGCCAAGGAAAAGTTAGCTGGGACTTGTTTCATTGCTAGTTGTCTTTCCTCCAATTCGGTTTCACTCTCGGGAGCTGAACTGAGGTCCGAATTGGATACTGCCTCAGGGATTTTTCTTTGCTCAGGCTGTCCGGTTTGGAGCCCATCGGATGTTCCTCCGTATTTTGATATTTTTAATTTATCGTATTTCTTGGCAAATGTAAACACGCGACCGCATTCGTAGTCCATGCGGTCGCGATGGAATTTAAACGCCTTTCTTTCTCTTATTTTTGCTTCATCTTTTGTGAGCCTTTTGAACATATCCTCTTTGAGTTTATTCAATTCCTCTTGTTGCCCCATTTTACTCAGTTCGTCATTGAGGGCTTCTATCTCAATTTGGATTCTTGCCCGATCAGCGTCCGCGTATTTAACCAAGATTATGATAAGTCGCCTTGAAGATTCTAAGTTGGTTTCCGCCCATTCTTTCATCATTGATTTGTCGGGGTTTTCATAACTAGGGGCTAATAAAATTCGGAGTCCGCGAGGGACTCGCCCCACGTCAAGATATCTTTGGAGGGACTTCGCCTCCCACCACTTGCTGTGTTCTGTTCTCATGAGTTTCTCGAGTTGCCTCACTTTATCACTGAGGCTGGTGTGACATGACCCAGATGGTGCATTGTGGGTGCTGAAGTCCCTCATTGATGTACTGCTGTCGTTAAACATATCCTTCGCCGCTTCTTCTCTTTCCTTTAGCGCGTCGGCTGACATGGTGTTGTTTACGAGTCAATTTTTAAATTGTGTAAATACTCCCGGGCAAGCCGGCTTAACTTATATCCCAGCTCCCTTCGTATTTATGGCACACCTCCGTACCCAGCTGATCCGTTAATTTAGTGACAACTACACTCCACTAGGCAATTGCGCCCCAAGAGTCCTCCGACCCCTGTTCGCTTACCTTCAACGTGGCTGTAGGAAGTTCACTTCAGTCGCGCTGGGGGGCCTGCCGCCGATAATCCTCCTAGATTGAAACAAATTTGGCTTGAGCCCAAGCCTGGATCCTTTGATGGCAGCCAATGCCCAATGTCTGAGGGGGTCCGTAGTTAACCGGAGGAATCCGAACCGGTTATATTTGTACAGCAAACTCCTCTCGCAGCCTCTTCGCCTCTGTGCCTAAATGGAGTACGGACCACAATTTGGTGCAGCTTCAGATTTTATTCAGCTCGTATATCCAACAACTCCATCAGCATGACGCGTTTCGATCCCAACAGGGATCTTGATCACATGACGCGCTACACGGTGGGTGGTTCATTTAAATACAGGTTTTTTTCTTTTTAAAGTGACATGTGCTACAATTTTCATTTATCAGTCATGTAAACATAGAAAAAATACTTTTGTAGTCTATTGGATTCTAGTTTGTGGTTGCATCAAACTTTTGATTGAATATGCAATTAGAACCATAGAACCATCCCTTTTAAATATCTAAAAGGCATATTAAACAAACATTGTTAAAACAGACATATTTAAATAAATCACCAAATAACATGTTAAGAAGTTGTCATAAAATCTCATAATATTGAATAAGATTAAAACCTCATTTGAGATGTCATCAGTGATGTCATGAGTGATGTCACTGACCATGTCATGAGTGATGTAATATGTGACGTCATCAGCAGTGCATTGCGGGCGCGTGAGTTATAGTTAGCTGAACTAACTATAACGGGGAATTTCTATGGTTTTGTACGAGTGAAATGTCCAACTAACTATAACGCCCCTGAAACCTATGGTTTTTCAGTGAATTTCTAAGGTTTTTAAATGCTAATTTCTAACTATAACGTGCCTGAAACCTATGGTTTTTTCAGTGAATTTCTAAGGTTTTTTAAATGCTAATTTCTAACTATAACGTGCCTGAAACCTATGGTTTTTTCAGTGAATATATATATATTTATTATACTATGTATACATGTGAAAATGTCTCGGTCCCCTGTTTGCCTCGGTGGCACGGAAAAAATGGGTGGAACTGACGTCAGCACGCCGATGAGGCCCTGTTATGGCTCCGATGACGTCATACGGTGTCGCGAGCGGAGCTGTGCTCGTTGACGTGGGAGAGCTAGGAAAGAATTTCTGTGGAATGCTGGTGCAGGGGATATTCACCTAAGTGTTCAGGCTAGTCCTTTGGGAGCAACTGTTTATGTTGCCACTCCAGAAACCGAAACCAGTGATCCGAGGGCAGAGGCCCTGCAGATGGCACACGAGGTGGGGTGCCCAGTCGTGTGCACCGGCGGGGCAGCGAAGTGACAAGCACCACAACCCACAAAAAAGGTAACGAGGGCACTGAATAACACAGGATCTTCTCTTTGTATCTGGCAGGAACAACGAAGTTAAAATGCCCTAGTACCAAAATGTAGAATTAGTGCTACAACGGTCTTCAAGAGGACCTGCGATGCCGCTTCTGCCTCCCGTACCCTGGAGGCGGCACATGGGTCACGCGGTATGGTCATACTGCGGTGGGACGCACACTCGTTGACCTCTCATGGCACTGCTCCACACTTCAGGGCGGACGCTTTCCATTAGCTATGTTTTCTGATGACATGTCGCGCCGGCCCCGTCCAACAACAGAACTCCTTTAGATCCAAACAGACTCTTCCACTCTCTCACCGGAAGTGAAACCAGGCCACGCGGACACTTTCACAATACAACAGCCGGGAATGCACTTTTCGGTAAAAAACCACATTCCTTCCTCCTAATTAATCAAATAAATGTCTCACTGAAGAACAGGGGCCAGCTTCGATCGGTAAACAGCTGTTACAACGACTTTTTACTTTGCGATACCATTACAACGCATGCATTACCACGCATGCGTTGTACATCACGAAGTCATTACTACGCATTTTTTAGAACGCATGGTCATTTACCACGCATGCCTTTACAACAAATTTTGTTGTAAAGGTATGTATGGTAAATGACCATGCGTTCTAAAAACATGTAGACGATCCATGTCGTTGTAAGGAAACAGAGGCTGTTCCGTTTCCTCACAACGACGTGCACCGCCCCTCAGAGATGACGTGAAGCAGGAACCACGAGGAGAGAGGAACCATGAGGAGTGAGAGGTAAGGGGGATTGGGCATGGGGTGGGGTTTCTTTTCTAGGGTTTAGGGTAGTGCAGTGGTGTTTGGGTGGTGTAGGGGGTCATGCTGAGGGTAGTGTTTTAGGGTTTAGGGTAGTGCAGTGGTGTTTGGGTGGTGTAGGGGGTCGTGCTGAGGGTAGTGTTTTAGGGTTTAGGGTAGTGCAGTGGTGTTTGGGTAGTGTAGGGGATCGTGCTGGGGTAGTGTTTTAGGGTTTAGGGTAGTGCAGTAGTGTAGGGGGTCGTGCTGGGGGTAGTGTTTTAGGGTTTAGGGTAGTGCAGTGGTGTATGGGTAGTGTAGGGGTCGTGCTGGGGTAGTGTTTTAGGGTTTAGGGTAGTGCAGTGGTGTTTGAGTAGTGTAGGGGGTCATGCTGGGGGTAGTGTTTTATGGTTTAGGGTAGTGCAGTGGTGTTTGGGTAGTGTAGGGGTCGTGCTGGGGGTAGATTTAGGGTTTAGGGTAGTGCAGTGGTGTTTGTGTAGTGTAGGGGGTTGTGCTGGGGGTAGTGTTTTAGGGTTTATGTTAGTGCAGTGGTGTTTGGGTAGTGTAGGGGTAGTGCTGGGGTAGTGTTTTAGGGTTTAAGGCAGTGCAGTGGTGTTTGTGTAGTGAAGGGGGTCATGCTGTGGGTAGTGTTTTAGGGTTTAGGGTAGTGCAGTCGTGTTTGTGTAGTGTAGGGGGTCATGTTTTAGGGTATAGGGTCGTGCAGTGGTGTTTGGGTAGTGTAGGGTGTCATGCTGGGGTTAATATTTTAGGGTTTAGGGTAGTGCAGTGGTGTTTGGGTAGTGTAGGGGGTCGTGCTGTGGGTAGTGTTTTAGGGTTTAGGGTAGTGCAGTGGTGTTTGTGTAGTGTGGGAGGTCATGCTGGGGGTATATTTAGGGTTTAGTGTAGTGCAGTGGTGTTTGGGTAGTGTAGGGAGTTGTGCTGGGGGTAGTGTTTTAGGGTTTAGGGAAGTGCAGTGGTGTTTGGGTTGTGTAGGGGGTCGTGCTGAGGGTAGTGTTTTAGGGTTTAGGGTAGTGCAGTGGTGTTTGGGTAGTGTAGGGATCGTGCTGGGGGTAGTGTTATAGGGTTTAGGGTAGTGCAGTAGTGTAGGGGGTCGTGCTGGGGGTAGTGTTTTAGGGTTTAGGGTAGTGCAGTGGTGTATGGGTAGTGTAGGGGGTCGTGCTGGGGTAGTGTTTTAGGGTTTAGGGTAGTGCAGTGGTGTTTGAGTAGTGTAGGGGGTCATGCTGGGGGTAGTGTTTTATGGTTTAGGGTAGTGCAGTGGTGTTTGGGTAGTGTAGGGGGTCGTGCTGGGGGTAGATTTAGGGTTTAGGGTAGTGCAGTGGTGTTTGGGTAGTGTAGGGAGTCGTGCTGGGGGTAGTGTTTTAGGGTTTAGGGTAGTGCAGTGGTGTTTGTGTAGTGTAGGGGATTGTGCTGGGGGTAGTGTTTTAGGGTTTATGTTAGTGCAGTGGTGTTTGGGTAGTGTAGGGGGTAGTGCTGGGGTAGTGTTTTAGGGTTTAAGGCAGTGCAGTGGTGTTTGTGTAGTGAAGGGGGTCATGCTGTGGGTAGTGTTTTAGGGTTTAGGGTAGTGCAGTCGTGTTTGTGTAGTGTAGGGGGTCATGTTTTAGGGTATAGGGTAGTGCAGTGGTGTTTGGGTAGTGTAGGGTGTCATGCTGGGGTTAATGTTTTAGGGTTTAGGGTAGTGCAGTGGTGTTTGGGTAGTGTAGGGGGTCGTGCTGTGGGTAGTGTTTTAGGGTTTAGGGTAGTGCAGTGGTGTTTGTGTAGTGTGTGAGGTCATGCTGGGGGTATATTTAGGGTTTAGTGTAGTGCAGTGGTGTTTGGGTAGTGTAGGGAGTCGTGCTGGGGGTAGTGTTTTAGGGTTTAGGGTAGTGCAGTGGTGTTTGGGTAGTGTAGGGAGTCGTGCTGGTGGTAGTGTTTTAGGGTTTAGGGTAGTGCAGTTATGTTTGGGTAGTGTAGGGTGTCGTGCTGGGGGTAGTGTTTTAGGGTTTAGGGTAGTGCGCCCAACCAGCCACAATATCCGTGGACAAAGGGGATCCTGACTCTTTGGAACGCTCCGTCAATTGAATAATTTGGGTCAAGGGCCCTACCACGTCCAAGACCTATCAATTCCTTTCTTGGGATCCCTCATATACTTGGAGAAAAAGGTACATAGTTTCTCATCAATTTCAGGCGTGTGTGCCACCTACCCCTTCAGTGAGGGCCTGGGGCATTCTCCCCTCACCCTATTCCTGACCTCCCTTTCAAGGGGTTGATGGATTTTCCCCACCACATACTCTGCCACTTTGGCGTCAGGTGTCCACTCTGCCGACCTAGGATGGGAAATTTGGGTAGGCTCGAACATGTCCGAGTGGACCCCGTCCCCAACCGGGGACTGAGAGAGTGGGACTCTGGACGCCAGGGACGCCCGAGTCCTTATCCTCATCGGAGGAGAAATCGTCCTCCGATACACCCTCTCCCTCTAAGGGAAACCCGCCGTCGGGGTCTACAATAGTGGTGACAGTGTCGCAATTTTCTCCGGGCCCCTCCTCCTCCCGGCAGGGTGCATGTTTTAGCTTTCGCGCACTCTTGAGGAAGGTCTCCATAAGTTTATCAAATCCTTCCAAGTGCCCCGCGTTATGCTTAACGGCCCTTTTATTCCCCATCTGGGAGCTACTTGGACCCGCCACCACCAGATCTGGGTCACTGAACACCCCAGGGATGCTTTTCGCCAGCTTATCAACCTGATCCCTAAGAGGAGCCAGCACCCTAGAAATAGCCAGAGAGAGGGCTTGGTCCACTGCTGGAGGGAGAAGTTGGGGGCCATTCCTCCTCCACTTCCTGGTAGGAGGAGTAAAAATGGTCTTCTGTAGAAGACATGATAGCAGAGGGTGTGAGCACAGAACAAATGCCGTTAAAATCCTTAAGACAGCCCCCTCGCCGGTGCTTCAACAGCTGGGCTTTCCCCGAAGCTGTTATAAGAATAGACTGAGGCGCAATACCAATTACCACCACCAGGTGGCGCTGGTCACTAACGTGGCCTTGTGGGCAAATCACCGCGTAGCGGTGTCAAAATTAGGCGAGGGTTGGTCGGGAATCAAGCGGACACTAAAGGAGTGACCGGATTCCCAAACGCGCATAAAGACCAGCAGGAGCGCTTGACGGAGCTGCCTCGCTCGGACCATACGCGCCTGACAGGATCTCACCGCGAGCAGAGCACACAGCGGGAGAAACTGCGAGGGGGAGAATGTGCTCGGGCAAGAGCCTGCTGCGCAGGGAATATGAAACAATACCAAGGCAATAATGCTAATAACGTGCACAAGAAACCGCTATACAAACAGCAACAACGTCAGATTAAGCCAAGAATGTAAGGAATGCACTTAACTGACGAGCAGTGAAGAAAGAGGAAGCGGAAGGGACGTCACAATATTATATACTATGGACTGTGATATGATTGGACTATAGTTGCCTTGGCGACTACCCCCCTAATGGTTCATGGGTTGTGTAGTCTTTTGTTTAATGATTGTTGTGTTACGTTTTCTTTGAACTGCTATGCAAATAAAGTGAGGAAAGATATGCATAATCCTCGCCTCCGTCCTGCCATAGAATTCATTAAACTTTATTTGATCTGATTTAGAAACATAGATCATAAAAGTGTACATAAAAACAGTAAATCCTCTTTCCTAATACAATACAGTGAGAATTAATTAAAACCAGTAGGTAAAAACGGGTGTTACAAAGCCCAGTTCAGAGCAACTTCAGGTTAATAGAATCGTAAAGTTCAATGTTTCGCAAGATCAATCTCATGTAGTTCGTGCAAAATACGCAATAAGGGGTCCAAGTAAGATGTAACGCTCCAATACCTGACCAGTTTGCACTATATAAAACTGAAGAAAAACTAAAAATAAAAAGTGTTTTGCACACTTCTGTCATTGGGCTATATGTGGGCTACATCTGGGTGATATTTGTGCTACATTTGGGCTTCTCTCTGGTGGCCATCTTAGGAGACTTATTTGTTATGAAGTTTCCTAATTTCGTCATTTACTGCAGTCTCCTCAGTAGGAAATGCTTTCAGTTTTTTACTTTGATTCCATCAAGAAGGCATTCAGATGTGTCACACATTTGCCATAAATTCAGAATGTTAGCACTCTAGTTGTTCATTAGATCACTGTAGTAAAGCTACTGCTCACCAGGGAGTTAACTGGAAGTCTACTGCTGATATTGAAAGTGATTGTTTCAGTCTGCATGTCAGAATTTTCTAATAAAATAGAAGAGGATTTGAGATCTCACTTAAAACATGCCCTACATTTTCTTTCTGCAGCACTAACCATAATTTCTATGGCAAAATGAACCCCTCATTTTGTTCCTTTTTAAATTAAATGTTTTAAGAGTTACCAGTTTATTCCAATCAAGATGGCTTCAGGTGTGCCATAATTTTGTCATAAGTAAGACTGTTAGCGCTCTAGTTGTTCTTTAGAACACTCTGGGAAGCTGCAGTAGAACACAAAGGCATCAACTGACAGGCTGCTCCTGTTGAAATATAACAGGAAGATATTTGAGATCACACTTGAAACATGTCCTAATTTTTCTTTCTACAGCACTAACCATAATTTCTATGACAAAATGAACCCCATCATTTTGTTCCTTTTTAAATTAAATGTTTTAAGTGTTACCAGTTTATTCCAATCAAGATGGCTTCAGGTGTGCCATACTTTTGTCATAAGTAAGGCTGTTAGCACTCTAGTTGTTCTTTAGAACACTCTTGGAAGCTGCAGTAGAACACAAAGGCATCAACTGACAGGCTGCTCCTGTTGAAATATAACAGGAAGATATTTGAGATCTCACTTAAAACATGTCCTAATTTTTCTTTCTACAGCACTAACCATAATTTCTATGACAAAATGAACCCCCTCATTTTGCTCCTTTTAAATTAAATGTTTTAAGAGTTACCAGTTTATTCCAATCAAGATGGCTTCAGGTGTGCCATAATTTTGTCATAAGTAAGACTGTTAGCGCTCTAGTTGTTCTTTAGAACACTCTGGGAAGCTGCAGTAGAACACAAAGGCATCAACTGACAGGCTGCTCCTGTTGAAATATAACAGGAAGATATTTGAGATCACACTTGAAACATGTCCTAATTTTTCTTTCTACAGAACTAACCATAATTTCTATGATAAAATGAACCCCATAATTTTGTTCCTTTTTAAATTAAATGTTTTAAGTGTTACCAGTTTATTCCACTCAAGATGGCTTCAGGTGTGCCATACTTTTGTCATAAGTAAGGCTGTTAGCACTCTAGTTGTTCTTTAGAACACTCTGGGAAGCTGCAGTAGAACACAAAGGAATCAACTGACAGTCTCTGCCCTTGTTGGATGTCAGACTTCATTCTCACATGACTGAGAAAGATAATGTGAATTTACAGAAAATATGCTCTCATTTTAGCTTCTGGAGCACCTTCCAAAACTGTATGGGACAAGCATGTGAAAATAGTTTTCTCTCAAACATGATTCATGATATCCCAGCAGAAGGTTTTTCACAGGGTAAAATCACCTTAGAACACACCACAATTCCTGAAATTAGTATGGTACCATCAACAAATGAATTCTAATGTAACTAAAGTCTGTTATCACCCTTTATAGTTCTCCTTTTGGTAACCCTCAAAATCTTCGATTCACTACAATGCATTTCAATGGGGTACTATCATTTATATTGGTTCCAAGATGGCTGTCAGCAATTCCAGGATGAAGTGCTGACAGCCAATCAGATCTCACAATGACATGTGTGGTTAGGCTCCGCCCAGATATATATGTGTTTTCTTTTTCAAATTTCTCAGGAACTACTGAACGGATTTACACCAAAAGGCACGACTCTGAACCAAGGGCTACCTTTTTGCCAAATTTGGTGTAATTCCGTTCAGCAGTTCGGGCTGTAGCTGCGATAAAAGGTTCCTATGGAAAATTGCATGGGGAAAACACGTTTTGGGACCCCCCTTTTTTCTTGGCCCCCACTTGACGAATCACCCTGAGACTTTCAGGATAGGAGCGGACCGGAACGCCCCACGAGTTTTTAAAATTTCGCGAAGATTCGTCAACCGGCGCCAAAGTTATTTCAAATAGAATGTTGCGGATTTCCTATGGAAAATAGGTCCTAACTATAACTATCTACTGGCGACCGCCAGTAGATAATATATATATATATATATATATATATATATATATATATATATATATATATATATATATATATATATATATATATATATATATATATATATATATATATATATATATATATATATATATATATATATATATATATATATTCACTGAAAAAACCATAGGTTTTAGGGACAGTTATAGTTACTTGGACATTGCACTCGTACAAAACCCGTGAAATTCCCCCGTTATAGTTAGTTCAGCTAACTATAACTCGCGCCCGCAATGCACTGCTGATGACGTCACATATTACATCACTCATGACATGGTCAGTGACATCACTGATGACATCACTGATGACATCTCAAATGACATCACTGATGACATCATCCAGTGACTGTGTGTTTCTGTAAAGTTTAAATATTTTTAATATATATAGGAAAAGACGTATTGAAGAATGAGTGGGTGTGTAAGTGTCTGTATGGATGATTTAGTAGGTGCGTGACTGACTCTATAAGTGAGTGATTTAACGTATCTTACTGAATGCATGGGTTAGTGACTAAACTGGGTGAATGTCTGTATCCGTCTGTCTGTTGCTGTGTAAGTGGCTGCATGTGTTTGTGAATAGCTAAATGAGTGTCTATATGAGTTATTGAATGCTTGTCTGAGTATCTGTATGGGTGCCTGAGTGTTTGTGTGGGAGGGGTGTGTGCAACTCTGTGCATAGATGTGTGAGTGGGTGATTCACTGGGTGGATGGTTTCAAGAGTGCATCTGTGATAGACTGTATGGGTGGGTAAGTGTGTGTAAGAGTGTGTTAGTGAGTGAATGTATGTCCCAGTGGTACATGTGTGAGTAACTACATATGTGAAAGGCAGTATATATGTGTGTTGGAGTATATAAATAGCTATAAGCAAGAGTGAGTGATTGTGATAGTGGCTGTATGGATGAGTGTGTGCTTGTATCAGTGATTGTATAAGAGCGTAACAATGTGCTACTATTTGTATGAGTAAGTGAGCTGGTGTGTGTATAACTGTATAGGTGAGTAAATGGCAGTGTGTTTAATTATTTGCATGACTGACTAGGTGTCTGAGTATCTCTATGGATGAGTGGCGTTGTTTGAGTGTCTATATAGGAGTAAGAGTGCATATGATAGTCCTGTACTGAGTGACCGTAAGTATGAGTGACTGTACGGGTGAGTGAGTGGATGTGTGTGTGTAGACCTAAGAATCAGTGAGTGGGTATGTAGTTATTGGTGTTGGAGTGTCTATGGTTTTGCGAATGGCAGTCTGTAATTTAGAGTGGGTGTATCAAAGATTATATTAGGGTGTGAGGAGTTGCATCAGATTATCACGTGGATGATGTCATCAGTGATGTCATTTGAGATGTCATCAGTGATGTCATCAGTGATGTCACTGACCATGTCATGAGTGATGTAATATGTGACGTCATCAGCAGTGCATTGCGAGGCGCGAGTTATAGTTAGCTGAACTAACTATAACGGGGAATTTCACGGGTTTTGTACGAGTGCAATGTCCAAGTAACTATAACTGTCCCTAAAACCTATGGTTTTTTCAGTGAATTTCAAAGGTTTTTTAAATGCTAATTTGTAACTATAACGTGTCTGAAACCTATGGTTTTTTCAGTGAATTTCAAAGGTTTTTTAAATGCTAATTTGTAACTATAACGTGTCTGAAACCTATGGTTTTTTCAGTGAATTTCAAAGGTTTTTTAAATGCTAATTTCTAACTATAACGTGCCTGAAACCTACGGTTTTTTCAGTGAATTTCAAAGGTTTTGTAAATGACAATTTTTAAATGTATTAATTGTTATATTAATTTTTTTCATACTGATTTACTACATTTTTAGAAACAATTTTTTTTACAGATTTTATTTTTTAAATTACATTGTAATTACATTATACATTACATTACAAAAAATACTTTCTCAGAATGAATTACTTTAGTTTAAATACTTTGCACATAGGCAATAGACTTTAAGTACAGTAGTTACAGTTGTTGCAATGGGCAACACATTTTCAAACACAATGCAACATTCAGCTCAATGTGAATTTCTAGTTAAATGCAATTAGTTACTTTATGGATTACTTTTCTAACCACAGGACTGGATCCTAGATTCAGTCCTGGTACATCTCCTGTAAACAGTTGAGTAAAAGCGTTTTGGTTACAGTCGTGATTTTTAAGGAATATTATTGTATTTTAAAAGTTGACACTTAGAAACTTTTTCTCATAGAATCACCAATGTTATCCTATGGAAGGAAATTCACTTAGCAGGTAAAAACTGTTATCGTTACTTTTTCTTACTCAGTGTTGGATCCTGGATCCAGCACTGGTGCATCTCCTGTAAACAGTTGAAAGAATGCGTTTAAGTCATACAGGTGATTTTTAAGGAATATTTGTAGTTTGTAAAAATCAACACTTTGAAACTTTTTTGCTGAAAACCAGACAATGGATTCCTATGGAAGAAAATATAAGTTACTGGTAAGTACGGTTAAAATTACTTTTCAGGATTAGTACTGGGCTGAAAGATGCAGCACTGAGGTCTCTCCTGATAACAGGTGAGTAAATCGGAATTCGTATTTCGGCTGATTTTAGAGGAATATTTTAAAGTTCCAAAACTCCACACTTAGAAGAATTTCCAAGTGAAACCAGTCAATGTTAGCCTATGGAAGGAAATTCAAGTTACTGGTAAGTACGGTTAAAATTACTTTTCAGGACCAGTACTGGGCTGAAAGATACAGCACTGAGGTCTCTCCTTATAACAGGTGAGTAAATCGGAATTCGTATTTCGGCTGATTTTAGAGGAATATTTGTATGTTTCAAAAATCAACACTTAGAAACGTTTTCAGCAAAAAGCAGGCAATGATATCCTATGGAAGGAAATTCAAGTTACTGGTAAGTACGGTTAAAATTACTTTTGAGGATCAGTACTGGGCTGAAAGATGCAGCACTGAGGTCTCTCCTGATAACAGGTGAGTAAATCAGAATTCGTATTTCGGCTGATTTTAGAGGAATATTTTAAAGTTCCAAAACTCCACACTTAGAAGAATTTCCAAGTGAAACCAGTCAATGTTAGCCTATGAAGGAAATTCAAGTTACCGGTAAGTACGGTTAAAATTACTTTTCAGGACCAGTACTGGGCTGAAAGATGCAGCACTGAGGTCTCTCCTGATAACAGGTGAGTAAATCGGAATTCGTATTTCGGCTGATTTTAGAGGAATATTTTAAAGTTCCAAAACTCCACACTTAGAAGAATTTCCAAGTGAAACCAGTCAATGTTAGCCTATGGAAGGAAATTCAAGTTACTGGTAAGTACGGTTAAAATTACTTTTCAGGACCAGTACTGGGCTGAAAGATACAGCACTGAGGTCTCTCCTGATAACAGGTGAGTAAATCGGAATTGTATTTCGGATGATTTTAGAAGAATATTTGCACAATGGTGAAGGGAGGGGCGGGCCTGAGGTAACATCTGTGCAAACGCGCCCGTGGCGCGTTTTAAGTTGGGGGATTAAGTCCCCTTGAATCCTGAGGGTCCCTAGGGGCCAACTAGCCCACCAGGAACCTCCAATATGCGCCAGGCTGCGTTGCAGAGACGTGTAGAGAGGCCACACCCCTTTACACCTCTCTGCAACGCAGCTCTGTGGCGCTTTCTGGATGTACCTGTTGGGCTAGTTGGCCCCAGGGACCCTCAGGATTGAAGGGATTTAATTCCCCATCTTAAAACGCGCCACGGGCCTGTTTGCACACATGTCACCTGAAGCCCCGCCCCTCCCTTCACCACTGTGCAAACGCGCCCGTGGCGCGTTTTAAGCTGGGATTAGTCCCTTGAATCCTGAGGGTCCCCGAGTCCAACTAGCCCACCATATACCTCCAAAAGCGCCACAGAGCTGCGTTGCAGAGAGGTGTAAAAGGGGTGTGGCCTCTCTACACGTCTCTGCAACGCAGCCCCCTGGCGCATATTGGAGGTTCCTGGTGGGCTAGTTGGCCCCCAGGGACCCCCAGTATTCAAGGGGAATTGTTCTCCTCTGCAAACGTGCCAGGGGCGCGTTTGCAGAGTGGTGAAGGAAGGGGCGGGCCTGCGGGCCCGATCGTTTTTTTTTTTTTCCCTGAAGGGGGCTGTGTGGCCCCTTCCTTTTTCCTGTTTTGGGCCCTGGGGACCCCATCCCCCAGGGCCTTACCCCTTTTTAAAATTTAATTTAAAAAAAACGGGAAGGGGCCGCGTGGCCCCCTTCCCTGGGCCTGTATTGGCCCCGGGACCCCATCCCCCGGGCATGGCCTTTTTATTTTCTTGGGATGGGGGCTGCGTGGCCCCTCCTCAGGCCATTTAAGGTCCCGGGACCCCATCCCCGGGCCGGCCTTTCCATTTTTCTTTTTTTTTTTTTTTCTTTTTTGGGAGGGGGCCGCGTGGCCCCTCCTGGGCCACTACTTGCCCCGGGACCCCATCCCCCGGGCTGGCTCCTCTCCGTTGGGGACTGTGGGGGTCCCCAATCCCCCACAGTCCCGCCGGCTCCCCACGTCCCTTGGGAGCCGGCATTGCATGTCTCACATGGGGAGCAGCTGACATGCTGCTCCCCATGTGGAAAAGCAATGTGCTTTGGATATTGGAAGAGAGAGCAGGTTTCCCTGCTCTCTCTTCCAATATCCAAAGCAGTTGCTATGGCAGGACGGGACCCGGGACACTGCAGGAGCCGGCCCTGGGGGTGGCGGGCCCCAGGGCCATCAAGGGCTCCAGGAGGTAGGCCGCGCGGCCCCCTCCCTACATCAGCACAGCCCCGGGAGGTGGTGGTCCCTGGGCTTCGGGGTCCAAAACGGACCCCATTTTAATTTGTTAGTGCCCCGGGAGGTGGCGGTCTCGGGCGTGTGGGGGCTGGAGCACCCCCACACAGGTTGTTCAATTCATTAAAAAGCCCCGGGAGGTGGTGGTCTCGGGCTGCGGAGGGCTCAGAGCCCTCCCGCACCATTTTTAAAAAGCCCGGGGGTGGCGGTCCCTGGGCTTAGGGGCCCTTTGAGGCCCCCACACATAAAATTAAACCCCCACCATGCCCCCGGGACTTGGGCCACCCGGGGCAAAATACAATCAGCGCTGGAGACCGCGCTCGATTTTTTCGGCAGGATTCGCGCACCCTGAGCGCATCCTGCCGATTTAAAAAAATGTTTTATTTTTTTGCCCAGGGGTCCTTGTGGGACCCCTGAGCAAACCTAGGGGTCAGGGTGTTTCTACCCTGCTCCCTTTGTGCGCTTTGCGCACTTAGTTTCTGTCCCTCGGTTCTACCGAGGGACAAATGGCTGCCAACATTTCCTGAATCGGAATGTTGACAGCCAGCTGACAGCCAATTAACATGAGGGCGTGATCGGGAGGGTACGCGGACCCTACTCGGCCATAGATATCACTATCTTTTACTTTTGATTTTCTCAGGAACTACTGAACGGATTTACACCATTTAACAAAAGGGTTCTTTCTGAACCAAGAACTACCTCTTTGCCAAATTTGGTGTAATTCCGTTCAGCAGTTCGGGCTGTAGCCGTGTCTAAAGTTTCCTATGGACAAATGCATGGGGAAACGCGTTTGGGACCCCCTTTTCTGGCTCCCGCTGACGAATCCCCCGAGACTTTCAGGGTAGGAGCGGACCGGAGCGGGCCACAAAGTTTGAAAATTTCGCAAGATACGTCAACCGGCAAGAGAGTTATTTCAAATAGAATGTCGTGGATTTCCTATGGATAATAGGTTGTAACTATAACTATCTACTGGCGACCGCCAGTAGATAATATATATAAATATATATATATATACATATATATTATATATATATATATATATATATATATATATATATATATACATATGTATATATTACCTACTGGCGGTCGCCAGTAGGTAGTTATAGTTAGGACCTAGTTTCCATAGGAAAAGCGTTTATTTATTTGCCAATATCTTTGGCACCATTTGACGAATCTTCGTGAAATTTTCAAAACTAATGGGGCGCTCCGGTCAGCTCCTGTCTCCTGTCTTG
The DNA here is from genome assembly GCA_963921515.1 of Calotriton arnoldi. Taxonomy (NCBI): domain Eukaryota; kingdom Metazoa; phylum Chordata; class Amphibia; order Caudata; family Salamandridae; genus Calotriton; species Calotriton arnoldi. Next base: position 263,974 of record CAWUFW010012456.1, read on the forward strand.
AAAGTTTCGGGGTGATTTGTCAAGCGGGGTCCGAGAAAAAAGGGGGTCCCAAAACGCGTTTTCTCTATGTTAATTTCCATAGGAAACTTTAGACAAAGCTACAGCCCGAACTGCTGAACGGAATTACACCAAATTCGTCAAAAAAGGTAGCACTTGGTTCAGAAAGTGACCTTTTTTTTAAATGGTGTAAATCCGTTCAGTAGTTCCTGAGAAATTAAAAAAAATTAAATATTGATATCTGGTGGCCGAGGAGGATTTGCGAACCCTCCCGAGCACGAGCTTCATTTTCATTGGCTGTCAACACTCCAAACCAGGAAGTGTTGGCATCCATTTTGTGACTCGGTAAAACCGAGTCACAAGAAAACAGTAAAAAAAAGGATAAAAAACAAGAAAAGGGGGCATGGTAGAAACACCCTGAGCCCCTAGGCCTGCTCAGGGGGTCCCACAAGGATCCCCAGGGCCCAGAAAAGCATATTTTTTCAAAAAACAAAGCGCGGGCTCCTGCGCTTTGTTTCTTTGAGCCCCCGCGTGGGCCAGGTCCTGGGGGCAATGAGGAAATTATATGCGGGGGCCCGCAGCTCTGGGGACCGCCACCTCTCCGGGGCTTTATTTATTATGTGTGGGGGCACGCGGCCCCCTGCAGCCCCGGGGACCACCACTTCCCTGGGGCTTTAAATAATTCAGGGTGGGGGGCCTCGCAGGCCCCCCCAAGCCCCGGGGACCACCACCTCCCTGGGGCTTTAAGTAATTAGGGTTGGGGGGGCTTGCAGGCCCTCCAAGCCCTGGGGACCGCCACCTTCCCGGGGATTTCTTTAATTATGTGCGGGAGCATGCTGCCCCCCAAGCCCCGGGGACCGCTAACTCCCCGGGGTTATTGTAAAAAGTAAGTGTGGGGGGCTCTAGCCCCCCCCACACTGCCTCGGGGACCACCACCTCCCCGGGGCACTAATTATTGAAGTGCAGGGGTCCGTTTCGGACCCCCAGCGACCACCACCTCCCTGGGGCTATTTACATGTTGGGAGGACGGCCCCAAGGCCCTGGGGACCTCCAGCCCCCAGGGCCGGCTCTGGCAATGTCTGGGGTGCCCACTCCCAGGACATTGCAGTTTGCAATGGCAGGGCGGGAGCACTGCTCCTACCCTGTCATTGCAAACTATGCTTCGCCTCAAGGAAGAGAGAGCAGAAAACCTGCTCTCGCTTCCATGAAGCGAAGCAGATTGCTTTTGGACAAGGGGAGCTGCATGTCAGCAGCTCCCCTTGTCCAAAAGCAATGGCGGCTCTCGCAGGAGGCGGGGAGATGGCTGGGACCACGGGGGCATTGGGGCTCTACCCACGGTTGCCAAAGTAAGGTCAGGCCCCGGGGATCGGGTCCCCAGGGGCACAATTGGCCTCAGGAGGGGGGCCACACGGCCCCCCTCCCAAACAAAAAGGCTGGCCAGGCCCCGGCAGATGGGATCCCGGGGGCCAGAAGGGGCCCGGGAGGGGGGCCACAAGGCCCCCTTACCCTTTTTCATTAAAACATTTTTTTAAAATAAGGCTGGGCCCGGGACCAGAAGTGGCCAAGGGAAGACGGCCATGCGGCCCCCCTCCCGTACTTAAAAACATTTTTTTTTTAAAAGAACAGGGCCAGGCCCTGGGGGATAGGGTCCCCGGGGCCAGAAGTGGCCCAGGAAAGGGGGGCCACGCGGCCCCCCACCCATAACATAAATAAAATAAAAACAGAGGCAATGCCCCGGGGGATGGGGTCCCCGGGGCCAGTAATGGCCTCAGGAGGGGGGCCACACGGTCCCCCTCCTTTAAAGGTAGTTTTTTAATTTTTTTTTATTAAAGTGCCCGTTGCCCCTGGGGATGGGATCATCAGGGCTGAAATCGGCCTCGGGAGAGGGGCCGCATGGCCTCTTTCCTGTTTTTTTTTTAAAGTTTAAAAAATGGCTCAGGCCCTGGGCGATGGGGTCCCGAGGGCCCAAAAAATACTAAAAGAAGGGGGCCATACAGCCCCATTTCTAATAATATTTAAAAAAAAAAGAAAAGCCGGCATCTCGCCGGAGGCCCCGCCCCCACCCTGCACCACTCTGAAAACACGCCTCCTGGCACGTTCTAAGTTGAGGGATGAAGTCCCCTAGATCCTTAAGGGTCCTTAGGGGCCAACTAGCCCACCAGGTACCTCCAGTAATCCCCACACAGTGGGATTGCTGAGAGGTGGTCCGAGGCCATGCCCCTTTTTACACCACTCTGCAAACGGGCCTCTTGACACACTGATGGTGGGGCAATGGGGTCCTCTTGTGTCCTGAGGACCTCAGGACTAAAGTGTACTTAATCCCCCGAGCAGCAGTGCGCCAGGAGGCGCGTTTGCAGAGTGGTATAAAAAGGGGGCCTGGGCACTCTCAGCAATCCAGCTTTGTGGGGCTTACTAGAGATAACAGGAGGGCTAGTTGGCCCCCATGGACCCTCAGGAGGCAAGGGGACTTCATCTCCCAACCAAGAGCGCGCCAGGAGGTGCGTTTGCAGAGTGGTGGAGAAAGGGGGCGTGGCCTGTGTCCACCTCTCAGCAATCCCACTGTGTGGGGCTTACTGGAGGTAACAGGTAGGCTAGTTGGCCCCTAAGGACCCCCACAAGTGAAGGGGACTTCATCCCCCAACCAAGAGCGTGCCAGGAGGCGCGTTTGCAGAGTGGTGGGTAAAGGGGCGTGGACTGCTATGAGAACTTAGCAATCCTGTTATGTGGGACTTACTGGAGATAATAGGAGGGGTAGTTGGCCCCAAAAGATGTCCTTGGGGGCCGACTACCCCTCCTGTTACCTCCAGTAAGTCCCACACAGTGGGATTGCTAAGAGGTCTTCGGAGGCCACGGCCCCCTTCCTCCACCACTCTGCAAACGTGCCTCCTGGCACACTACGGGTTGGGGGATGAAGTCCACTTTACTCCTGAGGGACTTTGGGGGCCAAGAAGCCCTACTGGTACCTCCTGTAAGTCCAACGAAGAGGAATTACTGAGCGCTGGTCGGAGGCCAAGCACCCTTTCTCCACCACTCTGCAAATGTGACTACTAGTTAAAGAAGCATTTGCAATGTAATAGGCTTCACATTTGCGAGGGTTAGAGCTATTGGCATTGTAAACATAAACATTTTTTACTAATGTTTTTTGGAGTGGAGTGGATGTACATTGTGTGTAGTGGAATGATGTGGTATGTTTTGCAGTGAAATTATGTGGATAGAAAGTATGTGGTATTTAGTGTATAGGAAATATATAGATTGGGATTATGTGTTATGGAGAGTAATTATGTGGTATGGTAGTCTGTGTTGTGGAGTGATAATCTCAGGTTTAGTCTTCTTCGTTTCCATAGAAGCTAAACTATGAACTCAATGAGACTAAAAAAAGAAGGAATCACTGAGGAGCACTTCTGGACCTAGTCAGAGGTATGAGCAGGGCCACTGGAATTATGTGACTGTTTGGCTGCACCGGCTTTTGCACAATTATACATTTTCCGCATTAGCCACATAATCCATCATCTGCTGCCTAATCTGCAGATTTGAACAAAAAAAGCCTTGTTTCTAGCTCAAACGGCTCAAACGTTACCAAAAATGCAGTGGCAAGTGTTACAGCATGGTGGAAGGTCCTTTGTAAACCTAGAATGGTCACCTGTTACTTAGTGCTAAATGTGGGTGTTAAATTGGTACTAATGGTGTGCAAGCAACTCTTGCTTCTTTCTGCGCCTCTCTTGCCCCCTTCTGCACTTCTGTTGCTTCTTTCTGCACATTTCTTTCTTTTTCTGCACTTCTCTTGCCTCTTTCTGCACATCTCTTCTACTTTCTGCACCTTTTTGCCTCTTTCTGCACCTCTGTTGCCTCTTTCTGTACCTCACTTGCTTCTTTGTGCACCCCTCTTGCCTCTTTCTGCACCTCTCTTGCCTCTTTCTACACCCCTCTTCCCTCTTTCTGCATCCCTCCTGCCTCTTTCTGAACCTCTGTTCATTCTTTCTGCACTTCTTTTGTTTCTTTCTGCACCTCTCCTGCTTCTTTCTGCACCCCTCATGCCTCTTTCTCCACCCCTCTTCCCTCTTTCTATATCTCTGTTGCTTCTTTCTGCACTTATCTTGCGGCTTTCTGTACCTCTCTTGCTTCTTTCTGCACCCCTTGTGCCTCTTTCTGCACCCCTCTTCTCTTTCTGCAATACTCTTGCCTCTTTCTGCACCTCTGTTCCTTCTTTCTGCACTTCTTTTGTTACTTTCTGCACCTCTCTTGCTTCTTTCTGCACCCCTCTTGCCTCTTTCTCCACCCCTCTTCCCTCTTTCTGCACCTCTGTTGCTTCTTTCTGTACCTCTCTTGTCTCTTTCTCCACCCCTCTTCCCTCTTTCTGCACCTCTGTTGTTTCTTTCTGCACCTCTCTTGCTTCTTTCTGCACCCCTCGTGCCTCTTTCACACCCCTCTTCTCGCATCCCTCTTGCCTCTTTCTGCACCTGTGTTCCTTCTTTCTGCACTTCTTTTGTTTCTTTCTGCACCTCTCACTTCTTTCTGCACCCCTTTTGCCTCTTTCTGCACCCTCTCCCTCTTTCTGCAACCCTCTTGCCTCTTTCTGCACCTCTGTTCCTTCTTTCTTTACTTCTTTTGTTTCTTTCTGTAGCTCTCTTGCTTCTTCCTGCACCCCCTTGCTTCTTTCTCCACCCCTCTTCCCTCTTTCTTCACCCCTGTTGCCTCTTTCTGCACCTCTGTTCCTTCTTTTTTTTTTTTAAATAATACAAAAGTGGAGACAAATATCATGTGCAAAAACAGCGAAATTGGCTCATGATGAAAAAGAGCCTATTACATACATTCTAACAATGTCCTTTCTTGAACCATAGAGTATATGATTTAAAACATAATCATATGCGAAAAGCTAATTTTTAGCAGCAGTAATGAGTTGAAAACAATACATAGAAAATTTAGCATGGGAAGAGTGATATCCCTATCGTAGATTTATAGCAATCAGTTAGGGCATAGCTTTCCTATCATCAAACATCACATATAAAGAAGGGAATTTTGCTTTTCAGGAACCCCAAGATTATGTCTGACTGAGCCAAGCAATTAAAGGTTCCCAGATAACTAGGCCCTTCTTTTTCCCCCGGATACCCTTCTTAGCAAAGATAGCCTTCTCTGTATGACAAGTCGTAACGAGTCGAGCCAGTCATTAGGAAAACTGTGGAGGGTTTGAATCTATCCAAAACGAAGCTATACAGATACGTAATATAGTCATAGCTACAAAAATAAGTGTTCCTCCGCTCTTTCTGTTGACCTTGTCTTGTGTCCCTAGCAGAATAATTGTAGGAGTTAACTGGATATCTTGAGAGAGGACTTTCATTAAAAAATCTTGTATTTTTCCCAGAAAAGTTTTGGGCAGGTTGCGAACATGTGTACCGAATCTACACTGAACTCTGAGCATCTAGGGCAGAGCGTCCCTTTTCCTGTTCCCCACATGGCAACTCTGCTAGGTGTGATATACAAAAAAAAGGCGGTCTTATAAAATTGTGCCTGCAGTTTGGCAGACATCAGATCAGACTGGGCAGATTGCACAGCCCGGTTAAAGGTATTAAAGGGGATATTCAACTTCGCCTGCCATTTATTTGCTATATTAAGCATATCGTCGGGCATTAGGCTATTTAATGTGGCATAAATATATCCAATACGGGGTAGAGCGGGATTTTTTAATTTATCGATAAGATCCACCTTTGAGAACCCAGCAGGCCCCCCGGCCTTTCGAACCAAAAAATCTCTAATGGCGGTGTACTTAAAGGCCTCTTCTTCCCTCACATTATGTTGAGTTTTAAGATCAGTAAATGTTTTAATGCCTTCAATAGTAATCAGGTCTCCAAGTTTTAGGATTCCCACTCTACACCATTCTTGGAGATAGGGTTTCCCAAATGGGGGTATAATAGTTCAGTCTGCCAAGCCCATAGATTCTACGGATGTTGGAAAAAGCTTTGTATGCACTCATCAGGGTCTTAAATCTGACCCGTTTGTAATATCCAAATGTCAATTGCCGCCATAGACATCCCCGGGCCTCTTCGCCAAGTATTAATTGAAAGGGAGACGGGAGCCCTGTAGTTGGAATATAAGACTGTTCCTGGAGCAATTCCATGCTATACTGTAAAACCGAGGCCCAATAATAAAGTCTTAGATTGGGGAGCACCCACCCACCTCTATCCCTGGGGAGGGTAAGTTGCTTAAAAGCCCGTCTTGGTTGGGAATATGCCCAGATACATTGAGAGAAGAGCTGTTCGAATCTCTGAAACATTGTTTTACTGAACTCTGGGGGGATAGCCCTGAAGAAGTAAAGTAATTTAGGGAAATAGGTCCTCTTGACAACATTACACCGCCCCACGATAGTTAAGTGTAAATTATTTATCCGGTTAAGCGCCCTTTTAGTTTCCACCGCCAATGGGTTCAAATTTTCTTCTACAATCAGGTCGGTGTTTGCGACAATGGTAATCCCCAGATATTTAGCTTTTTGGACAACCCGGCTATCCTATCAATTGATTTCGTTGTTTAAGATGATCTGAGTTTTGCCTTTGTTAAGAGCATACCCCGAGATTTTCCCAAATTCTTGGGCCTCTTGCTCCAGTGCTCTGTTCCTTCTTTATGCACTTCTTTTGTTTCTTTTTGCACATCTCTTGCTTCTTTCTGCACCGCTCGTGCCTCTTTCTGCACCCCTCTTTCCTCTTTTTGCACCCCTCTTGCCTCTTTCTGCACCTCTGTTGCTTCTTTCTGCACTACTCTTGCTTCTTTCTGCACCTCTCTTGCTTCTTTCTGCACCACTCGTGCTTCTTTCTGCACCCCTCTTCCCTCTTTCTGCACCCCTCTTGCCTCTTTCTGCACCTCTGTTCCTTCTTTCTGGTCTTCTTTTGTTTCTTTCTGCACCTCTCTTGCTTCTTTCTGCACCCCTCTTGCCACTTTCTCCTGTTACCCCTTTTTGCATCTCTGTTGCTTCTTTCTGCACTTCTCTTGCCTCTTTCTCCACACCTCATCCCTCTTTCTGCACTTCTGTTGCTTCTTTCTGCACTTCTGTTGCTTCTTTCTGCACTTCTGTCGCTTCTTTCTGCAACCTTTGTGCCTCTTTCTGCACCCCTCTTTCTGCTCCCCTCTTGTCTCTTTCTGCACCTCTGTTGCTTCTGCCTGCACTTCCTTTGTTTCTTTCTGCACCTCTCTTGCTTCTTAATGCATCCCTCTTCCCTCTTTTTGTGTTCCTCTTGCCTCTTTCCACACCTCTGTTCCTTCCTTCTGCACCCTCTTGCTTATTTCTGCACCCCTCATGACTCTTTCACATCCCTCTTCCCTCTTTCTGCACCCCTCTTGCATCTTTCTGCACCTCTGTTCCTTCTTTCTGCACCTCTCTTGTTTCTTTCTGTATCCCTCTTGCCTCTTTCTCTACCCCATTTCCCCTTTCTGCACTTCTGTTGCTTCTTTCTGCACTTCTGTCGCTTCTTTCTGCAACCTTTGTGCCTCTTTCTGCACCCCTCTTTCTGCTCCCCTCTTGTCTCTTTCTGCACCTCTGTTGCTTCTGTCTGCACTTCCTTTGTTTCTTTCTGCACCTCTCTTGCTTCTTTCTGCACCCCTTGTGTCTCTTTCTGCATCCCTCTTCCCTCTTTTTGTGTTCCTCTTGCCTCTTTCCACACCTCTGTTCCTTCTTTCTGCACTTCTTTTGTTTCTTTCTGCACCTCTCTTGCTTCTTTCTGCACCCCTCTTGCTTCTTTCTGCACCCCTCGTGCCTCTTTCACATCCCTCTTCCCTCTTTCTGCACCCCTCTTGCCTCTTTCTGCACCTCTGTTCCTTCTTTCTGCACCTCTCTTGTTTCTTTCTGTATCCCTCTTGCCTCTTTCTCTACCCCATTTCCCCTTTCTGCATCTCTGTTCCTTCTTTCTGGTCTTCTTTTGTTTCTTTCTGCACCTCTCTTGCTTCTTTCTGCACCCCTCTTGCCACTTTCTCCACCCATGTTACCACTTTTTGCATCTCTATTGCTTATTTCTGTACTTCTCTTGCCTCTTTCTGCACCCCTCATCCCTCTTTCTGCACTTCTGTTGCTTCTTTCTGCACTTCTGTTGCTTCTTTCTGCACTTCTGTCACTTCTTTCTGCAACCTTTGTGCCTCTTTCTGCACCCCTCTTTCTGCTCCCCTCTTGTCTCTTTCTGCACCTCTGTTGCTTCTGTCTGCACTTCCTTTGTTTCTTTCTGCACCTCTCTTGCTTCTTTCTGCACCCCTTGTGCCTCTTTCTGCATCCCTCTTCCCTCTTTTTGTGTTCCTCTTGCCTCTTTCCACACCTCTGTTCCTTCTTTCTGCACTTCTTTTGTTTCTTTCTGCACCTCTCTTGCTTCTTTCTGCACCCCTCTTGCTTCTTTCTGCACCCCTCGTGCCTCTTTCACATCCCTCTTCCCTCTTTCTGTACCCCTCTTGCCTCTTTCTGCACCTCTGTTCCTTCTTTCTGCACCTCTCTTGTTTCTTTCTGTATCCCTCTTGCCTCTTTCTCTACCCCATTTCCCCTTTCTGCATCTCTGTTGCTTGTTTATGCACTTCTCTTGCTTCTTTCTGCACCTCTCTTTGTTCTTTCTGCACCCCTCGTGCCTCTTTCTGCACCCCTCTTCCCTCTTTCTGCACTCCTCTTGCCTCTTTGTGCACCTCTGTTGTTTGTTTCTGCACTTCTTTTGTTTCTTTCTGCACCCCTTTTGCCTCTTTCTGCACCTCTGTTCCTTCTTACTGCACTTCTTTTGTTTCTTTCTGCACATCTCTTGCTTCTTTCTGCACCCTTCGTGCCTCTTTCTGCACCCGTCTTCCCTCTTTTTGCACCCCTCTTGCCTCTTTCTGCACCTCTGTTGCTTCTTTCTGCACTTCTCATGCTTCTTTCTGCACCTCTCTTGCTTCTTTCTGCACCCCTCCTGCCTCTTTCTACACCCCTCCTCCCCCTTTCTGTCTCTCTGTTGCTTCTTTCTGCACTTCTCTTGCCTCTCTCTGCACCTCTGTCCCTTCTTTCTGCAACCCTTGTGCCTCTTTCTCCACCCCTCTTCCCTCTTTCTGCTCCCCTCTTGTCTCTTTCTGCACCTCTGTTGCTTCTTTCTGCACGTCTTTTGTTTCTTTCTGCACCTTTATTGCTTCTTTCTGCACCCCTCGAGCCTCTTTCTGCACCTCTCTTCCCTCTTTCTGCACTCCTCTTGCCTCTTTCTGCACTATTTTTGTTTCTTTCTGCACCTCTCTTGATTCTTTCTGCGCCCCTCTTGCTTCTTTCTGCACCCCTCGTGCATCTTTCACACCCCTCTTGCCTCTTTCTGCACCTCTGTTCCTTATTTCTGCACTTCTTTTGTTTCTTTATGCAGCTCTCTTGCTTCTTTATGCACCCCCTTGCCTCTTTCTCCACCCCTCTTCCCTCTTTCTTTACCCCTGTTGCCTCTTTCTACATTTCTGTTGCTTCTTTCTGCACCTCTATTCCTTCTTTCTGCACTTCTTTTGCTTCTTTCTGCACCCCTCTTGCCTATTTCTGCAGCCCTCTTCCCTCTTTCTGCACCTCTCTTGCTTCTTTTTACACCTCTCTTGCCTCTTTCTGCACCCCTCTTGCCTCTTTCTGTACCTCTCTTGCCTCTTTCTGCACTTCTCTTGCCTCTTTCTGCACCTCTCTTGCCTCTTTCTGCACCCCCTTCCCTCTTTCTTCACCCCTCTTGCCTCTTTCTGCACCTCTCTTGCCTTTTTCTGCAGTCCTCTTGCCTATTCTGTACCTCTGTTGATCCTTTCTGCACTTCTCTTGCCTCTTTCTGCACCGCTCTTGCCTCTTTCTCCATTTCTGTTCCTTCTTTCTGCACTTCTCTTGCTTCTATCTGTACCTCTCTTGCTTCTTTCTGCACTCCTCTTGCCTCTCTCTGCACCCCTCTTCCCTCTTTCTGCACCTCTCCTGCCTCTTTCTGTACCTCTCTTGCCTCTTTCTGCACTTCTCTTGCCTCTTTCTGCACCTCTGTTGCTTTTTCTGCACTTGTCTTGCCTCTTTCTGCACCTGTCTTTCGTCTTTCTGAGTCTCTTGTCTCTTTGTGCACCTCTTTTGCCTCTTTCTGCACTTCTGTTGCCTCTTTCTGCACATCTGTTGCTTCTTTCTGCACTTCTCTTGCTTCTTTCTGTACCTTTCTTGCTTTTTTCTGTATCCCCCTTTCCTCTTTCTGCATCTCTCTTTCCTTTTTCAGCACTTCTTTTGCCTCTTTCTGCACCTCTCTTGCCTCTTTCTGCACTTCTCTTGCCTCTTTCTACAACTCTGTTGATTCTTTCTGCACTTCTCCTGCTTCTTTCTGGACCCCTCTTGCCTCTTTCTGCACCCCGCTTGCCTCTTTCTGCACTCCTTTTCCCTCTTTTTGAACTCCTTTTCACTCTTTCTGTATGTCTCTTGCCTCTTTCTGTACTTCTATTGCCTCTTTCTGCACCTCTGTTGCTTCTTTCTGTACTTCTCTTGCTTCTTTCTGCACCTCTCTTGCTTCTTTATGCACCGCTGTTGCCTCTTTGTGCATCCCTCTTTCTGCACCTCTCTTGCCTCTTTCAGCGCCTCTCTTGCCTCTTTCTGCACCTCTGTTGCTTCTTTCTACACTTCTCTTGCATTTTTCTGCACCTCTCATGCTTCTATCTGCATCCCTCTTGCCTCTTTCTTCACCCCTCTTTCCTCTTTCTTCACCACTCTTGTCTATTTGTTCACCTCTCTTGCCTCTTTCTGCACTTCTGTTGCTTCTTTCTGCACCTCAGTTGCTTCTTTCTGCACTTCTCTTGCTTCTTTCTGGACCTCTCTTGCTTCTTTCTTTAACCCTCTTGCCTCTTTCTGCACCCCTCCTGCCTCTTTCTGCATCTCTTGTGCCTCTTTTTGTACATCTGCTGCTTCTTTATGTACTTCTCTTGCTTCTTTCTGCACCCCTCTTGCCTCTTCTGCACCTCTGTTGCTTCTTGCTACACTTACCTTGCATTTATCCGCACCTCTCATGCTTCTATCTGCACCCCTCTTGCCTCTTTATTCACCCCCTTTCCTCTTTCTGCACCACTCTTGCCTGTTTCTGCAACTCTCTTGCCTCTTTCTGTAGTTCTCTTGCCTCCTTCTGTACCTCTGTTGCTTCTTTCTGTACTTCTCTTGCCTCTTTCTGTACCCCTCTTGCCTGTTTCTGTACCTCAATTGCCTCTTTCTGCACCTCTCTTGCCCCTTTCTGCACCCCTCTTGCCTCTTTCTGCACTTCTCTTGCTTCTATCTGTACCTCTCTTCCTTCTTTCTGCACCCCTCTTGCCTCTTTCTGCACCCCTCTTCCCTCTTTCTGCACCTCTTTTGCCTCTTTCTGCATCTCTCGTGCCTCTTTTTATACATCTGTTGCTTCTTTCTGTACTTCTCTTGCTTCTTTCTGCACCCCTCTTGCCTCTTCTGCACCTCTGTTGCTTCTTTCTACACTTCTCTTGCATTTTTCCGCACCTCTCATGCTTCTATCTGCACCCCTCTTGCCTCTTTCTTCACCCCTCTTTCCTCTTTCTGCACCACTCTTGCCTGTTTCTGCAACTCTCTTGCCTCTATCTGCAGTTCTCTTGCCTCCTTCTGTACCTCTGTTGCTTCTTTCTGCACTTCTTTTGCCTCTTTCTGCACCCCTCTTGCCTGTTTCTATACCTCAATTGCCTATTTCTGCACCTCTCTTGCCCCTTTCTGCACTTCTCTTGCCTCTTTCTGCACCGCTCTTGCCTCTTTCTCCATTTCTGATCCTTCTTTCTGCACTTCTCTTGCTTCTATCTGCACCTCTCTTGCTTCTTTCTGCACCCTCTTGCCTCTTTCTCCACCCCATTTCCCTCTTTCTGTACCTCTCCTGCCTCTTTCTGTACCTCTCTTGCCTCTTTCTGCACTTCTCTTGCCTCTTTCTGCACCTCTGTTGCTTTTTCTGCACTTTTCTTGCCTCTTTCTGCACCTGTCTTCCCTCTTTCTGAGTCTCTTGTCTCTTTGTGCACCTCTCTTGCCTCTTTCTGCACTTCTGTTGCCTCTTTCTGCACATCTGTTGCTTGTTTCTGTACCTTTCTTGCTTCTTTCTGTATCCCTCTTACCTCTTTCCGCACCCCTCTTTCCTCTTTCAGCACCACTTTTGTCTCTTTCTGCACCTCTCGTGCCTTTTCTGCACTTCTCTTGCCTCTTTCTACAACTCTGTTGATTCTTTCTGCACTTCTCTTGCTTCTTTCTGGACCCCTCTTGCCTCTTTCTGCTCCCCGCTTGCCTCTTTCTGCACTCCTTTTCCCTCTTTTTGAACTCCTTTTCACTCTTTCTGTATGTCTCTTGCTTCTTTCTGCACCCCTCTTGCCTCTTCTGCACCTCTGTTGCTTCTTTCTACACTTCTCTTGCATTTTTCCGCACCTCTCATGCTTCTATCTGCACCCCTCTTGCCTCTTTCTTCACCCCTCTTTCCTCTTTCTGCACCACTCTTGCCTGTTTCTGCAACTCTCTTGCCTCTATCTGCAGTTCTCTTGCCTCCTTCTGTACCTCTGTTGCTTCTTTCTGCACTTCTTTTGCCTCTTTCTGCACCCCTCTTGCCTGTTTCTATACCTCAATTGCCTATTTCTGCACCTCTCTTGCCCCTTTCTGCACTTCTCTTGCCTCTTTCTGCACCGCTCTTGCCTCTTTCTCCATTTCTGATCCTTCTTTCTGCACTTCTCTTGCTTCTATCTGCACCTCTCTTGCTTCTTTCTGCACCCCTCTTGCCTCTTTCTCCACCCCATTTCCCTCTTTCTGTACCTCTCCTGCCTCTTTCTGTACCTCTCTTGCCTCTTTCTGCACTTCTCTTGCCTCTTTCTGCACCTCTGTTGCTTTTTCTGCACTTTTCTTGCCTCTTTCTGCACCTGTCTTCCCTCTTTCTGAGTCTCTTGTCTCTTTGTGCACCTCTCTTGCCTCTTTCTGCACTTCTGTTGCCTCTTTCTGCACATCTGTTGCTTGTTTCTGTACCTTTCTTGCTTCTTTCTGTATCCCTCTTACCTCTTTCCGCACCCCTCTTTCCTCTTTCAGCACCACTTTTGTCTCTTTCTGCACCTCTCGTGCCTTTTTCTGCACTTCTCTTGCCTCTTTCTACAACTCTGTTGATTCTTTCTGCACTTCTCTTGCTTCTTTCTGGACCCCTCTTGCCTCTTTCTGCTCCCCGCTTGCCTCTTTCTGCACTCCTTTTCCCTCTTTTTGAACTCCTTTTCACTCTTTCTGTATGTCTCTTGCCTCTTTCTGTACCTCTGTTGCCTCTTTCTGCACCTCTGTTGCTTCTTTCGGCACTTCTCTTGCTTCTTTATGCACTTGTCTTCCCTCTTTCTGCACCTCTCTTGTCTATTTGTTCACCTCTCTTGCCTCTTTCTGCACTTCTGTTGCCTCTTTCTACACCTCTGTTGCTTCTTTCTGCACTTCTCTTGCTTCTTTCTGTACCTCTCTTGCTTCTTTCTCTACCCCTCTTGCATCTTTCTACACCCCTCTTCCCTCTTTCTGCACCTCTCTTGCCTCTTTCTGCATCTCTCGTGCCTCTTTTTGTACATCTGCTGCTTCTTTCTGTACTTCTCTTGCTTCTTTCTGCACCCCTCTTGCCTCTTCTGCACCTCTGTTGCTTCTTTCTACACTTCTCTTGCATATTTCCGCACCTCTCATGCTTCTATCTGCACCCCTCTTGCCTCTTTCTTCACCCCTCTTTCCTCTTTCTTCACCACTCTTGCCTGATTCTGCAACTCTCTTGCCTCTTTCTGCAGTTCTCTAGCCTCATTCTGTACCTCTGTTGCTTCTTTCTGTACTTCTCTTGCCTCTTTCTGCACCCCTCTTGCCTGTTTCTGTACCTCAATTGCCTCTTTATGCACCTCTCTTGCCCCTTTCTGCACTTCTCTTGCCTCTTTCTGCACCACTCTTGCCTCTTTCTCCATTTCTGTTCCTTCTTTCTGCACTTCTCTTGCTTCTATCTGTACCTCTCTTGCTTCTTTCTGCACCCCTCTTGCCTCTTTCTGCCCCCCTCTTCCCTCTTTCTGCACCTCTCCTGCCTCTTTCTGTACCTCTCTTGCCTCTTTCTGTACTTTTCTTGCCTCTTTCTGCACCTCTGTTGCTTTTTCTGCACTTCTCTTGCCTCTTTCTGCACCTGTCTTCCCTCTTTCTGAGTCTCTTGTCTCTTTGTGCATCTCTCTTGCCTCTTTCTTCACTTCTGTTGCCTCTTTCTGCACATCTGTTGCTTGTTTCTGCACTTCTCTTGCTTCTTTCTGTACCTTTCTTGCTTCTTTCTGTATCCCTCTTATCTCTTTCTGCATCCCTCTTTCCTCTTTCAGCACTTCTTTTGCCTCTTTCTGCACCTCTCTTGCCTTTTTCTGCACCTCTCTTGCCTCTTTCTACAACTCTGTTGATTCTTCCTGCACTTCTCTTGCTTCTTTCTGGAACACTCTTGCCTCTTTCTGCACCCCGCTTGCCTCTTTCTGCACTCCTTTTCCCTCTTTTTGAACTCCTTTTCACTCTTTCTGTACATCTCTTGCCTCTTTCTGTACCTCTGTTGCCTCTTTCTGCACCTCTGTTGCTTCTTTTGGCACTTCTCTTTATTCTTTATGCACTCGTCTTCCCTCTTTCTGCACCTCTCTTGTCTATTTCTTCACCTCTCTTGCCTCTTTCTGCACTTCTGTTGCCTCTTTCTACACCACTGTTGTTTCTTTCTGCACTTCTCTTGCTTCTTTCTGTACCTCTCTTGCTTCTTTCTCTACCCCTCTTGCCTATTTCTGCACCCCTCTTCCCTCTTTCTGCACCTCTCTTGTCTCTTTCTGCATCTCTTGTGCCTCTTTTTGTACATCTGTTGCTTCTTTCTGTACTTCTCTTGCTTCTTTCAGCACCACTCTTGCCTCTTCTGCACCTCTGTTGCTTCTTTCTGCACTTCTCTAGCATTTTTCTGCACCTCTCATGCTTCTATCTGTACCCCTCTTGCCTCTTTCTTCACCCCTCTTTCCTCTTTCTGCACCACTCTTGCCTGTTTCTGCAACTCTCTTGCCTTTTTCTGCACTCGTCTTCCCTCTTTCTGCACCTCTCTTGCCTATTTGTTCACCTCTTTTGCCTCTTTCTGCACTTCTGTTGCCTCTTTCTGCACGTCTGTTGCTTCCTTCTGCACTTCTCTTGCTTCTTTCTGTACCTCTCTTGCTTCTTTCTCTACCCCTCTTGCCTCTTTCTGCACCCCTCTTCCCTCTTTCGGCACATCTCTTGCCTCTTTCTGCATCTCTTGTGCCTCTTTTTGTACCTCTGTTGCTTCTTTCTGTACTTCTCTTGCTTCTTTCTGCACCCCTCTTGCCTCTTTCTGCACCTCTGTTGTTTCTTTATACACTTCTCTTGCATTTTTCCGCACCTCTCATGCTTCTATCTGCACCCCTCTTGCCTCTTTCTTCACCCTTCTTTCCTCTTTCTGCACCACTCTTTCCTGTTTCTGCAAATTTTTTGCCTGTTTCTGTAGTTCTCTTGCCCCCTTCTGTACCTCTGTTGCTTCTTTCTGCACTTCTCTTGCCTCTTTCTGCACCCCTCTTGCCTGTTTCTGTACCTCAATTGCCTCTTTCTGCACCTCTCTTGCCCCTTTCTGCACTTTTCTGGCCTCTTTCTGCACCGCTCTTGCCTCTTTCTCCATTTCTGTTCCTTCTTTCTACACTTCTCTTGCTTCTATCTGTACCTCTCTTGCATCTTTCTGCACCCCTCTTGCCTCTTTCTGCACCCCTCTTCCCTCTTTCTGCACCTCTCCTGCCTCTTTCTGTACCTCTCTTGCGTCTTTCTGCACTTCTCTTGCCTCTTTCTGCACCCCTCTTCCCTCTTTCTGCACCTCGTCTGCCTCTTTCTGTACCTCTCTTGCCTCTTTCTGCACTTCTCTTGCCTCTTTCTGCACCTCTGTTGCTTTTTCTGTACTTCTCTTGCTTCTTTCTGTACCTTTCTTGCTTCTTTCTGCACCCCTCTTTCCTCTTTCTGCACCTCTGTTGCTTCTTTCCATTATTCTCTTGCTTCTTTCTGTACCTCTCTTGCTTCTTTATGCACCCCTGTTGCCTCTTTGTGCATTCCTCTTTGTGCACCTCTCTTGACTCTTTCAGCACCTCTCTTGCCTCTTTCTGCACCTCTTTTGCTTCTTTCGGCACTTCTCTTGGCTCTTTCTGTACCCTCTTGCCTCTTTCTGCACCTCTGTTGCTTCTTTCTGTACTTCTCTTGCTTCTTTCTGCACCTCTCGTGCCTCTTTCTGCACTACTCTTGCCTGTTTCTGCACCTCTTGCCTCTTTCTACACTTCTCTTGCTTCTTCCTGCACCTCTCTTGCTTATTTCTGCACTCCTCTAGCCTCTTTCTGCACCATTCTTCTCTTTTTCTGCACCTCTCTGGCCTCTTTTCTGCACCTCTGTAGCTTCTTTCTGCACTTCTCTTGCCTCTTTCTGCACTTCTGTTGCTTCTTTCTGCACTTTTCTTTCTTCTTTCTGCACCCCTCTTTTGCTTCTTTTTGCACCCCTCTTGCCTCTTTCTGCTCTCGTCTTCCCTCTTTCTGCACCTCTCTTCTCTATTTGTTCACCTCTCTTGCCTCTTTCTGAACTTCTGTTGCCTCTTTCCGCACCTCTGTTGCTTCTTTCTGAACTTCTCTTACTTCTTTCTGTACCTCTCTTGCTTCTTTCTCTACCCCTCTTGCCTCTTTCTGCACCCCTCTTCCCTCTTTCTGCACCTCTCTTGCCTCTTTCTGCATCTCTCGTGCCTCTTTTTGTACCTCTGTTGCTTCTTTCTGTACTTCTCTTGCTTCTTTCTGCACCCCTCTTGCCTCTTTCTGTACCTCTGTTACTTCTTTCTACACTTCTCTTGCATTTTTCTGCACCTCTTATGCTTCTATCTGCACCCCTCTTGCCTCTTTTTTTACCCCTCTTTCCTCTTTCTGCACCACTCTTGCCTGTTTCTTCAACTCTCTTGCCTCTTTCTGCAGTTCTCTTGCCTCCTTCTGTACCTCTGTTGCTTCATTCTGCACTTCTCTTGCCTCTTTCTGCACTCCTCTTGCCTGTTTCTGTACCTCAATTGCCTCTTTCTGTAGCTCTGTTGCCCCTTTCTTCACTTCTCTTGCCTCATTCTGCACCTCACTTGCCTCTTTCTGCACTTCTCTTGCTTTTTTCTGCACCTCTCTTGTTTCTTTCTGCAACTCTCTTGTCTCTTTCATCACTTCTTTTGCTTCTTTCAGCACTTCTCTTGCCTCTTTCTGCACTTCTCTTGCCTGTTTCTGTACCTCTCTTGCCTTTTTCTGCAGTTCTCTTGCCTCTTTATGCACCTCACTTGCCTCTTTCTGCACTTCTGTTGCCTCTTTCTGCACATCTGTTGCTTGTTTCTGCACTTCTGTTGCTTCTTTCTGTACCTTTCTTGCTTCTTTCTGTGTCCCTCTTACCTCTTTCTGCACCCCTCTTTCCTCTTTCAGCACTTCTTTTGCCTCTTTCTGCACCTCTCTTGCCTTTTTCTGCACTTCTCTTGCCTCTTTCTACAACTCTGTTGATTCTTTCTGCACTTCTCTTGCTTCTTTCTGGACCCCTCTTGCCTCTTTCTGCACCCCGCTTACCTCCTTCTGCACTCCTTTTCCCTCTTTTTGAACTCCTTTTCACTCTTTCTGTATGTCTCTTGCCTCTTTCTGTACCTCTGTTGCCTCTTTCTGCACCTCTGTTGCTTCTTTCGGCACTTCTCTTGCTTCTTTATGCACTCGTCTTCCCTCTTTCTGCACCTCTCTTGTCTATTTGTTCACCTCTCTTGCCTCTTTCTGCACTTCTGTTGCCTCTTTCTACACCACTGTTGTTTCTTTCTGCACTTCTCTTGCTTCTTTCTGTACCTCTCTTGCTTCTTTCTGTACCCCTCGTGCCTATTTCGGCACCCCTCTTCCCTCTTTCTGCACCTCTCTTGTCTCTTTCTGCATCTCTTGTGCCTCTTTTTGTACATCTGTTGCTTCTTTCTGTACTTCTCTTTCTTCTTTCTGCACCACTCTTGCCTCTTCTACACCTCTGTTGCTTCTTTCTGCACTTCTCTTGCATTTTTACGCACCTCTCATGCTTCTATCTGTACCCCTCTTGCCTCTTTCTTCACCCCTCTTTCCTCTTTCCGCACCACTCTTGCCTGTTTCTGCAACTCTCTTGCCTTTTTCTGCACTCGTCTTCCCTCTTTCTGCACCTCTCTTGTCTATTTGTTCACCTCTCTTGCCTCTTTCTGCACTTCTGTTGCCTCTTTCTGCACGTCTGTTGCTTCCTTCTGCACTTTTCTTGCTTCTTTCTGTACCTCTCTTGCTTCTTTCTCTACCCCTCTTGCCTCTTTCTGCACCCCTCTTCCCTCTTTCAGCACATCTCTTGCCTCTTTCAGTATCTCTCGTGCCTCTTTTTGTACCTCTGTTGCTTCTTTCTGTACTTCTCTTGCTTCTTACTATACCCCTGTTGCATCTTTCTGCACCTCTGTTGCTTCTTTCTACACTTCTCTTGCATTTTTCCGCACCTCTCATGCTTCTATCTGCACCCCCTCTTGCCTCTTTCTTCACCCTTCTTTCCTATTTCTGCACCACACTTGCCTGTTTCTGCAAATCTTTTGCCTCTTTCTGTAGTTCTCTTGCCCCCTTCTGTACCTCTGTTGCTTCTTTCTGCACTTCTCTTGCCTCTTTCTACAACTCTGTTGATTCTTTCTGCACTTCTCTTGCTTCTTTCTGGACCCCTCTTGCCTCTTTCTGCACCCCTCTTGCCTCTTTCTACACTCCTTTTCCCTCTTTTTGAACTCCTTTTCATTCTTTCTGTACCTCTGTTGCCTCTTGCTGCACCTCTGTTGCTTCTTTCGGTACTTCTCTTGTCTCTTTCTGTACCCTCTTGCCTCTTTCTGCACCTCTGTTGCTTCTTTCTGTACTTCTCTTGCTTCTTTCTGCACCTCTCTTGCCTCTTTCTGCACTACTCTTGCCTGTTTCTGCACCTCTTGCCTCTTTCTACACTTCTCGTGCTTCTTTCTGCACCTCTCTTGCTTATTTCTGCACTCCTCTAGCCTCTTTCTGCACCATTCTTCTCTTTTTCTGCACCTCTCTGGCCTTTTTTCTGCACCTCTGTAGCTTCTTTCTGCACTTCTCTTGCCTCCTTCTGCACTTCTCTTGCTTCTTTCTGCACTTCTGTTGCCTCTTTCTGCACGTCTGTTGCTTCCTTCTGCACTTCTCTTGCTTCTTTCTGTACCTCTCTTGCTTCTTTCTCTACCCCTCTTGCCTCTTTCTGCACCCCTCTTCCCTCTTTCGGCACATCTCTTGCCTCTTTCTGCATCTCTTGTGCCTCTTTTTGTACCTCTGTTGCTTCTTTCTGTACTTCTCTTGCTTCTTTCTGCACCCCTCTTGCCTCTTTCTGCACCTCTGTTGCTTCTTTCTACACTTCTCTTGCATTTTTCCGCACCTCTCATGCTTCTATCTGCACCCCTCTTGCCTCTTTCTTCACCCTTCTTTCCTATTTCTGCACCACTCTTTCCTGTTTCTGCAAATTTTTTGCCTGTTTCTGTAGTTCTCTTGCCCCCTTCTGTACCTCTGTTGCTTCTTTCTGCACTTCTCTTGCCTCTTTCTGCACCCCTCTTGCCTGTTTCTGTACCTCAATTGCCTCTTTCTGCACCTCTCTTGCTCCCTTTCTGCACTTTTTCTGGCCTCTTTCTGCACCACTCTTGCCTCTTTCTCCATTTCTGTTCCTTCTTTCTACACTTCTCTTGCTTCTATCTGTACCTCTCTTGCATCTTTCTGCACCCCTCTTGCCTCTTTCTGCACCCCTCTTCCCTCTTTCTGCACCTCTCCTGCCTCTTTCTGTACCTCTCTTGCGTCTTTCTGCACTTCTCGTGCCTCTTTCTGCACCCCTCTTCCCTCTTTCTGCACCTCGCCTGCCTCTTTCTGTACCTCTCTTGCCTCTTTCTGCACTTCTCTTGCCTCTTTCTGCACCTCTGTTGCTTTTTCTGTACTTCTCTTGCTTCTTTCTGTACCTTTCTTGCTTCTTTCTGTAGCCCTCTTACCTCTTTCTGCACCCCTCTATCCTCCTTCAGCACTTCTTTTGCTTCTTTCTGCACTTCTCTTGCCTATTTCTGCACTTCTCTTGCCTCTTTCTACAACTCTGTTGATTCTTTCTGCACTTCTCTTGCTTCTTTCTGGACCCCTCTTGCCTCTTTCTGCACCCGCTTGCCTCTTTATACACTCCTTTTCCCTCTTTTTGAACTCCTTTTCACTCTTTCTGTACCTCTGTTGCCTCTTTCTGCACCTCTGTTGCTTTTTTCGGTGCTTCTCTTGTCTCTTTTTGTACCCTCTTTCCTCTTTCTGCACCTCTGTTGCTTCTTTCCATTATTCTCTTGCTTCTTTCTGTACCTCTCTTGCTTCTTTATGCACCCCTGTTGCCTCTTTGTGCATTCCTCTTTGTGCACCTCTTTTGACTCTTTCAGCACCTCTCTTGCCTCTTTCTGCACCTCTTTTGCTTCTTTCGGCACTTCTCTTGGCTCTTTCTGTACCCTCTTGCCTCTTTCTGCACCTCTGTTGCTTCTTTCTGTACTTCTCTTGCTTCTTTCTGCTCCTCTCTTGCCTCTTTCTGCACTACTCTTGCCTGTTTCTGCACCTCTTGCCTCTTTCTACACTTCTCTTGCTTCTTCCTGCACCTCTCTTGCTTATTTCTGCACTCCTCTAGCCTCTTTCTGCACCATTCTTCTCTTTTTCTGCACCTCTCTGGCCTCTTGTCTGCACCTCTGTAGCTTCTTTCTGCACTTTTCTTGCCTCCTTCTGCACTTCTCTTGCTTCTTTCTGCACTTCTCTTTCTTCTTTCTGCACCTCTCTTGCTTCTTTCTGTACCCCTCTTGCCTCTTTCTGCACTCGTATTCCCTCTTTCTGCACCTCTCTTGTCTATTTGTTCACCTCTCTTGCCTCTTTCTGAACTTATGTTGCCTCTTTCCGCACCTCTGTTGCTTCTTTCTGCACTTCTCTTACTTCTTTCTGTACCTCTCTTGCTTCTTTCTCTACCCCTCTTGCCTCTTTCTGCACCCCTCTTCCCTCTTTCTGCACCTCTCTTGCCTCTTTCTGCATCTCTCGTGCCTCTTTTTGTACCTCTGTTGCTTCTTTCTGTTCTTCTCTTGCTTCTTTCTGCACCCCTCTTGCCTCTTTCTGCACCTCTGTTACTTCTTTCTACACTTCTCTTGCAATTTTTCGCACCTCTTATGCTTCTATCTGCACCTCTCTTGCCTCTTTTTTACCCCTCTTTCTTCTTTCTGCACCACTCTTGCCTGTTTCTGCAACTCTCTTGCCTCTTTCTGCAGTTCTCTTGCCTCCTTCTGTACCTCTGTTGCTTCTTTCTGCACTTCTCTTGCCTCTTTCTGCACTCCTCTTGCCTGTTTCTGTACCTCAATTGCCTCTTTCTGTACCTCTCTTGCCCCTTTCTTCACTTCTCTTGCCTCATTCTGCACCTCACTTGCCTCTTTCTGCACTTCCCTTGCTTTTTTCTGCACCTCTCTTGTTTCTTTCTGCAACTCTCTTGTTTCTTTCTGCAACTCTCTTGTCTCTTTCATCACTTCTTTTGCTTCTTTCAGCACTTCTCTTGCCTCTTTCTGCACTTCTCTTGCCTGTTTCTGTACCTCTCTTGCCTTTTTCTGCAGTTCTCTTGCCTCTTTATGCACCTCACTTGCCTCTTTCTGCACTTCGCTTGCCTGTTTCTGCACCTCTCTTGCTTCTTTCTGCACCTCTCTGGCCCCTTTCTGCACCATTCGTCCCTCTTTCTGTGCCTCTCTTGCTGCTTTCTGCACCTCTGTTGCTTCTTCCTGCACTTCACTTGCCTCTGTTTGCACTTCTCTTGCCTCTTTCTGCACTTCTTTTGCTTCTTTCTGCACTTCTCTTTCTTCTTTCTGCACCTCTCTTGCTTCTTTCTGTATCCCTCTTCCCTCTTTCTGCACCTCTCTTGCCTCTTTCTGCATCTCTCGTGCCTCTTTTTGTACCTCTGTTGCTTCTTTATGTACTTCTCTTGCTTCTTTCTGCAACCCTCTTGCGTCTTTCTGCACCTCTGTTGCTTCTTTCTACACTTCTCTTGCTTTTTTCCGCACCTCTCATGCTTCTATCTGCACCCCTCTTGCCTCTTTCTTCACCCCTCTTTCCTCTTTCTGCACCACTCTTGCCTGTTTCTGCAACTGTCTTTCCTCCTTCTGTACCTCTGTTTCTTCTTTCTGCACCCCTCTAGCCTCTTTCTGCACCATTCTTCTCTCTTTCTGTACCTCTCTTTCCGCTTTCTGCACCTCTGTTGCTTCTTTCTGCACTTCTCTTGCCTCTTTTTGCACTCCTCTTGCCTCTTTCTGCACTTCTGTTGCTTCTTTCTGCACTTCTCTTTCTTCTTTCTGCACCTCTCTTGCGTATTTCTGCACCCCTCTTGCCTCTTTCTGCACTCGTCTTCCCTCTTTCTTGTATGGACAAGTCAAAGCATTCCTCTACAAATAAATACACAGGTAACTTTTCCCAGTTATCATTATTTACTTTTTCACTTTTTTAACACAAGTCAACAGTCTGTACTTAAATCTTCTAGTGAGTGCGTCAACAACATATACAAACATATTCTTTTCTTTTTAGACCACAATGTGTTAAATTTTGTAATCTCTTACTCAAAACTATCAACTGTAACATCTGTGTCCTGTGCTACAACTCCTCTTCTTAACAACTCTTTATTTTCCCTAGAATCCTGCTGAGGACCAAACAAACGAAACTGCACATCATCACAAACCTTTTCTACATCTACCATAGTACCATACCTTGGAGCTTTATTAATTTCTCCTAAACACAAAGCAGGAGTTTTCACGTAGTACAACCTCCAAACTAAAGTTTATATTTTTGAGTGGTGTACAACTAATATCCTAAAGTGATGAAAGGTGTTTTGGCACACTTTCTTTGATAAACAATCTAGTGAGTGTCCGTGCAAATTTGTATGCTTTCTAATCTTGCAAGGATCAAATCCTTGTAAAGTTCTTATTTTATGTTTTAAACTTCACCTTGGAAAGATATGTAGAAATTTCCTTAATATATCAATGGGATTGCTGTTGAAAACTACAAACACTACTACAATTCCATTTGAAAAAGGCACCTGAATCCGCCTTCCTTGTACCCGTTCTCTAATAACTTGTTCTACATTTTTGGATACCATCACCTCTTTCGCTATAGGAGTGCCATTCTTTATTCCATAACATCGTCCTCCATAATCAATAGCATGAACTAATCTATTATCCTGGAGATAGCTTACTTCATTAAAGAAAGACTCTGTACTAGAAATATGTATGCATTCGCCACTGAAAATTGTACAGAAGTTACTTCTATTCACTAATCATTTTTTCTGGTTTTCTCTCCTCATGCACAACACCATTTTGTCAGGAGTCGTCATTCTATTTATAATCAAAATGAAAAGCTTCCTCTTCAAAGCAAAGGCCTTATCAACTACTTTCTCAACTCATTCTTTCTATTTCAGTGCCTCTCTCCTTCTTCTATACTTCTTCATAGTTCTCTGTAGATTTATAACTACTCTACTACAAATCATCCTGGCTCTGATTTCCTTAAACTGCTTCTGTCTCCTGGTTAAGGTGTGTCCATCTTTGTTACATTAATTCCTGTTCTGTTTATATAGATTTTGTCCACTGTTATTCTTTCTCATAGTTTGAATTTTATTTTCATTATTTTGTAATCTTTGGAAATATCAACATATATTTTTAAGAAATTACTTTGTTCTCTTACCAGTACCTCTTTTTTTCACCACTTTTTCTTCATTTTGCCCCTTTGGTGTCTCAGTTCTGCATAGAGACTGTACTTGCTTCTGCTCCTTTTTCCTCCGAGCTTTTTTAGGCATTCTGTCTGAATAATAGAAAATCAGTTTTTATGTTATGTTCCAGTTTCAAAATCTACAAATCAACCTACCTACATAACTACAAGCACTTACTTCAATGTACTCCCTGGATGATTGGATGAGTGCATAGATAGTGCCTAGGTGATTCCCTCAGAATATAGGTAGTGCATGCAAGATTCCCTGAGTATGTAGGAACTACATCAGTGGTTCCATATCTGCATGGTTAGTGCCTGTGTATTCACATAACTATATTGCTACTATCTGAATGCATGGGTGTTGCCTGCATAGTTCAATGAGTACATAAGTAGTACCTGGGTGACTGAATAAGTCCAGATATCACACTTGATATATAATTCCATACATGCCTCTCTAAGAGTATACATTGCTCTGTTACTCAGCGTGCACATGCATCAGTAAGTTTCTAAAACTTAAAACAACAATTCTCACCCTTTGAAAGGACAAAACCTTTTCTTTACGGCATACCTACATCATTTTGCAAATATTTCTTGTGTCTTTAAAATATATATTCAGCATTTCTCAAAGAAAAGTTACATGCCAAGTAAAGCTAGCACACAATCTCTCAAAAGACATTCTGCACTATTAACCCTCCCCAATTTTAAACAGAGCACGATGAAAGAAATGCACCACCCTAACTATATACATGACATTTTCAACAGCCTTAAAGAACATAGATCACCATGTAAACATATATGTGATTTCATAATAGGTATACACCTTCAGGCCATCTTTCCAAAAATATATATTACTCGCATGTTTAAGTAAACTCAACAGTCTTATTGTACATATAACTATCTGCAACTAGTAAAACCATATCTCACCATCTAAACATATGCAAACTGGTCATATAAGTTAAAATCCTCATTGACAAACACTTCCTAATACATACCTAACAAGTATTACTACTTTTTAATTTATATACATTTATATATGTTTTATTCATGACTAGACTACTCCTATTTAACAATGTGACTAAAGGTACCACAGTTCCCAGAATGCAAACAACATAGATCTGACTGTTCTGCACATGATTCATAGACATTTAAAACATTGTCATTTTTAAAGGCATTATTCATGGTAACTTTCAATAGTACTAACATCTTAAACACATATCCTCTGCCAGATAACGTTCGTCTGAGATTTTTTTTCATATCACTGCAATTCTGTTTTTTGTCAAACTCCCATATACATATTCATTTCTAATCTACATTTTATAAATAATTAAAAAGTTATATACATACCAGTGAATTCAGTTCGTAGATTATATTGTTGTTTGAGCTCTTTCAGGATAGTTTTGACACTGTTAAGATTTGTTAAAACTAAGCACAAGAATTGTACACCACTCTCATACAAAGCAACTATAAATGGCAACCTCCTCAAATTTCCACTCTATGATCATGAGGAAGGCAGCAAATGAAATAATTTCTTTCATTTTAGACTACTCTAGCTCCACTTGTGAAGGGTTAGCATCTGTTAACCCATTCCCTCTCTTTCAAAATGAGGTTCCTGTCTCCGCGTGTTCGCAATGCTTTTGGGAGGCCAAACCTATATCTAGCTTCAGTTTTCTTTAAATGTAAAATACTGCGCAACAGTTTATTACATAGTCCTGAGTTGGAAATTAAAGTTTGCTATTACTTAAATTGTGTCATAACTCCTTAACTTGTAAAAAAAACGATGTCACGATGGTCATGGATACATCACAGGAGCGCAGAACAAAAGCAGACATTCAACGGCCACCAGCACATCCAAGCATAATAAGTAAAAAAAAACATTCTAAACATTGCGCTATACATATTACTATATACATGCTTCTGTAAAAACATGTTTAAAATCATGTTTTGGTACCAAGAGCCTGATTACGATTGCGGTGGGACTGCCACCGTCAGGCCATCGG
Source organism: Calotriton arnoldi (assembly GCA_963921515.1). Lineage (NCBI taxonomy): Eukaryota > Metazoa > Chordata > Amphibia > Caudata > Salamandridae > Calotriton > Calotriton arnoldi. Next base: position 289,689 of record CAWUFW010012456.1, read on the forward strand.
TGGCGGTACCGCCACCATTGGCCCCTGCCGGACCGCCCGCCACATTAGGATGCGGCGGGCAGAAGCATCTGGTGGAGGGACCATCTGCCTCGCATCTGATGGGCTCAAGGAGCCCTTTGGACAGTCGGAGTTACAGTAATCCCTACAATAGTGGCGGTGCCTGCTCAGGCACCACCGTAGGGATTACAATGTCCTTTTCCACCTGCCATTTAATGGCAGTCCACCTGCCATGAAAAGGCAGGCGGAAAGTGACTTTGGGGGCTCCTAGCGGTCCACCCTTCCCTCCTGGTGCCCCCCTAAACATCCCTGTACCGTGTGGCAGGCACCGCATGGTCCCTGTCACAAGGTGCAGGGATGTTTACCAACATGCCTCTTAGCAGTGAGGCTTGTGATGCGGCCCTTTTTAAGGCCACAGCAGAAGCCTCAATGCTGAGAGGCATGTTTCAGACTGCCTCCACGGCGGACGGATTGTAATTTGTCTGGCAGGACCGCTGACTCCCTATCGCCCGGTCCCGTCCCTGACAGGACGGTGGTCGGACGCTCGTCCGACCGCCATCATAATCACCCCCTAAGTTTCTATAAAATCCATCTTTAAGACCTATTTTCCATTTCTGCGGTTATTCGGAGAGTAGGGACGACACTGTTAACCGCGACGATTCCTCCTTTTGAATAAAGTGAAAAACACATATATGCACACATATTACAGTATTTTACACACTAGGGGTTTATTACTGCACACTTCAAACTCATGTTTTTCTAGTGTATTTCTAGAACAACCATCTCTAGAACCTATTTTATGTTTTCATGGTGTGGCCGGACATCGCGATGACGTCAGTACTCACGATCCTTGTGAATACATTGCAAAAGTGGAAAGCAAAAGCAGGAATTTAACAGCCATAACCATGTTAAAATATTATAACTATATAGTTAATTCTAAGCATCAAATTAGATAGCTCACTATCTAAATACCTCTATAAAACACTTATCAGAATCTCAATTTCTCTATAACAAAATGTATTAATGATTCACTTATTTTTTTAAAATATATTTTCACCAATATTAATGAGGATGGTGCAATTTCCCCGCGACGGTAAATGAGGGGGGCCACTGGCAGTCGGTCATCGTCACAAATATCAAGCGTGAATAAAAAAATCAAATTTGGACACATAACTTGTGTCACGATCACACCCATTTCTCAAACATGGGGTCAGAGTACCTCCACCCTGATCCCTTATGTTAGCTTTCCCCAAAATTTTCAGCCCCGGGAACTGTTCCCGGATGGTAACATGGTGGCTGCAACTTTCTATTCAGGTTGCGTCCAGGCAATCAGAGCATTCCCATTGGCATGTGGATTCGCGATTGATCGCAAAACCATCGCAAAATATCCGTGGCCACAGATATATCTATAATTTTTGGCTTACATTTCTCCAAAACTGTTGGACGGATTTTCACCAAATAACAAAAAGCACAATCTGCGTAAGAACATCTACCTTTCTGCCAAATTTAGTGGAATTCCGTCCAGCGTTTTGGGCTGTAGGTTACACAACACATTCCTATAGGAATTAACATTACAAATTCACCCTTTTTTTGTGCCCCTATTTCTCTGTCCCCACTACAAGGATCACCCTCAAACTTTTTATGACAATCAGAGCATACTTTGACCATTTTTGAGGACAGTTTCATGAAGATTGGGCAAACGACACCAAAGTTATAGTCATGTCAAAAAATGCTTTTCCTATGGAAACTTGGTCCGAACTAAAACTACCTACTGGCGACTGGCAGTAGGTTATATATATATATATATATATATATATATATATATATATATATATATATATATATATATATATATATATATATATATCAAAAACAGTTGCTTCAGCAGCTGAGAGCGCACTTGAGAGGTAAGAATCATCCACAGGACATATGCATTTCCTCGTTTATTCAATTTAGCCTGACGCGTTTCGGAACCATTTCCTTCATCATAGGCATTGAATCAAAGTCTCGCATAACTGCTGCACTGCATTTAAACTATCCGCCCTCCAATGGGCTTCTCTAATGAGTCCCAGTGCATCCTGGTAGTCATGGTGCAGCAGCCTGCAATAAAACCCAAATGGGAAGAAATGTTAATCAAAACAGCCCCACAATGAGCCGCCGAGGCATTGCATAGATCCTTAATCCAAAAGCTTATCTCTCCACATAATCGGGCGTAGGCAGATTCCTCATCCGGTGGCCCCATGTTATCCACTGGGTGGTGCAGCTTCTCCGCGCCCGGAGCCGGTGCGTTAACATCAAAAAACAGTTGCTTCAGCAGGTGAGAGCGCATTTGAGAGATAAGAATCATCCACAGGACATATGCATTTCCTCGTTTATTCAATTTAGCCTGACATGTTTCAGAACCATTTCCTTCATCATAGGCATTGAATCAAAGTCTCGCATAACTGCTGCACTGCATTTAAACTATCCGCCCTCCAATGGGCTTCTCTAATGAGTCCCAGTGCATCCTGGTAGTCGTGGTGCAGCAGCCTGCAATAAAACCCAAATGGGAAGAAATGTTAATCAAAACAGCCCCACAATGAGCCGCCGAGGCATTGCATAGATCCTTAATCCAAAGGCTTATCTCTCCACATAATCGGGCGTAGGCAGATTCCTCATCCGGTGGCCCCATGAAATCCACTGGGTGGTGCAGCTTCTCCGCGCCCGGAGCCGTCGCGTTAACATAAAAAAACAGTTGCTTTAGCAGGTGAGAGCACACTCGCGAGATAAGAATCATCCACAGGACATATGCATTTCCTCGTTTATTCAATTTAGCCTGACGCGTTTCGGAACCATTTCCTTCATCATACGCATTGAATCAAAGTCTCGCATAACTGCTGCACTGCATTTAAACTATCCGCCCTCCAATGGGCTTCTCTAATGAGTCCCAGTGCATCCTGGTAGTCGTGGTGCAGCAGCCTGCAATAAAACCCAAATGGGAAGAAATGTTAATCAAAACAGCCCCACAATGAGCCGCCGAGGCATTGCATAGATCCTTAATCCAAAGGCTTATCTCTCCACATAATCGGGCGTAGGCAGATTCCTCATCCGGTGGCCCCATGTAATCCACTGGGTGGTGCAGCCCGCGCCCGGAGCCGGCGCGTTAACATCAAAAACAGTTGCTTCAGCAGGTGAGAGCGCACTCGAGAGATAAGAATGATCCACAGGACATATGCATTTCCTCGTTTATTCAATTTAGCCTGACGCGTTTCGGAACCATTTCCTTCATCATAGGCATTGAATCAAAGTCTCGCATAACTGCTGCACTGCATTTAAACTATCCGCCCTCCAATGGGCTTCTCTAATGAGTCCCAGTGCATCCTGGTATTCGTGGTGCAGCAGCCTGCAATAAAACCCAAATGGGAAGAAATCTTAATCAAAACAGCCCCACAAAGAACCGCCGAGGCATTGCACAGATCCTTAATCCAAAGGCTTATCTCTCCACATAATCGGGCGTAGGCAGATTCCTCATCCGGTGGCCCCATGTTATCCACTAGGTGGTGCAGCTTCTCCGCGCCCGGAGCCGGCGCGTTAACATAAAAAAACAGTTGCTTCAGCAGGTGAGAGCGCACTCGAGAGATAAGTATCATCCACAGGACATCTGCATTTCCTCATTTATTCAATTTAGCCTGACGCATTTCAGAACCATTTCCTTCATCATAGGCATTGAATCAAAGTCTCGCATAACTGCTGCACTGCATTTAAACTATCTGCCCTCCAATGGGCTTCTCTAATGAGTCCCAGTGCATCCTGGTAGTCGTGGTGCAGCAACCTGCAATAAAACCCAAATGGGAAGAAATGTTAATCAAAACAGCCCCACAATGAGCCGCTGAGGCATTGCATAGATCTCTTAATCCAAAGGCTTATCTCTCCACATAATCGGGCGTAGGCAGATTCCTCATCCGGTGGCCCCATGTTATCCACTGGGTGGTGCAGCTTCTCCGCGCCCGGAGCCGGCGCGTTAACATCAAAAAACAGTTGCTTTAGCAGGTGAGAGCGCATTTGAGAGATAAGAATCATCCACAGGACATATGCATTTCCTCGTTTATTCAACTTAGCCTGACGCGCTTTAGAACCATTTCCTTCATCATAGGCATTGAATCAAAGTCTCGCATAACTGCTGCACTGCATTTAAACTATCCGCCCTCCAATGGGCTTCTCTAATGAGTCCCAGTGCATCCTGGTAGTCGTGGTGCAGCAGCCTGCAATAAAACCCAAATGGGAAGAAATGTTAATCAAAACAGCCCCACAATGAGCCGCCGAGGCATTGCATAGAGCCTTAATCCAAAGGCTTATCTCTCCACATAATCGGGCGTAGGCAGATTCCTCATCCGGTGACCCCATGTTATCCACTGGGTGGTGCAGCTTCTCCGCGCCCGGAGCCGGCGCGTTAACATCAAAAAACAGTTGTTTTAGCAGGTGAGAGCGCTCTCGATAGATAAGAATCATCCACAGGACATATGCATTTCCTCGTTTATTCAATTTAGCCTGACGCGTTTCGGAACCATTTCCTTCATCATAGGCATTGAATCAAAGTCTTGCATAACTGCTGCACTGCATTTAAACTATCCGCCCTCCAATGGGCTTCTCTAATGAGTCCCAGTGCATCCTGGTAGTCGTGGTGCAGCAGCCTGCAATAAGACCCAAATGGGAAGAAATAATAATCAAAACAGCCCCACAATGAGCCGCCGAGGCATTGCATAGATCCTTAATCCAAAGGCTTATGTCTCCACATAATCGGGCGTAGGCAGATTCCTCATCCGGTGGCCCCCTGTCAAACGACGCCAAAGTTATAGTCATGTCAAAAAATGCTTTTCCTATGGAAACTTGGTCCTAACTATAACTACCTACTGGCGACCGGCAGTAGGTTATATATATAGACTACATTCCCCAGCATGCAGTGTTGAAAGTAAACTGGAGGGCTATTTTAATGTATCCTGGATTAGGCATGGGGACTGGACCCACTGGAGGGTTAAAAATGCCTAAAAAGACTACATTCCCCAGCATGCAGTGTTGAAAGTAAACGTGATGTCACGAGCACACCGGAGGCTAATTGAAATAAATTAAGCATTGCAGAAGGAGTGTAGCGGCGGAGAATTCTTTCCCCATGTCGGCCTCTGAAGAGATGCACAAAAGCATTGAAACGGGTCAGGCCAAAGGATTGAATTTCCAGAGGGGAACCAATATGCTTGAGAAATAAAGGCTTGTTACCTACCTTTTCAGCGGTGTGCGGCTTCATTTTCTGGGCAACTTTGGGACATGTTTACATGGCGGCCCCGGCCGTGGAAGCTACGCACCTCCTGCAAAGCAAAGAAAGGACCAGCCGGGGGGTAACGTCCCCTCTGCATCGGCGCTGAAGGTTCATGAATAAGGTATATTGTACCCCGTTTGGGGCCCACTGGAGGGCTATTTTAATGTATCCTGGATTAGGCATGGGGACTGGACCCACTGGAGGGTTAAAAATGCCTTAAAAAACTACATTCCCCAGCATGCAGTGTTGAAAGTAAACGTGATGTCACGAGCACACCGGAGGCTAATTGAAATAAATTAAGCATTGCAGAAGGAGTGTAGCGGCAGAGATTTCTTTCCCCATGTCGGCCTCTGAAGAGATGCACAATAGCATTGAAACACGTCAGGCCAAAGGATTGATTTTCTAGAGGGGAACCAATATGCTTGAGAAATAAAGGCTTGTTACCTACCTTTTCAGCGGTGTGCGGCTTCATTTTCTGGGCAACTTTGGGACATGTTTACACGGCGGCCCCGGCCGTGGAAGCTACGCACCTCCTGCAAAGCAAAGAAAGGACCGGCCGGGGGGTAACGTCCCCTCTGCATCGGCGCTGAAGGTTCATGAATAAGGTATATTGTACCCCGTCTGGGGCCCACTGGAGGGCTATTTTAATGTATCCTGGATTAGGCATGGGGACTGGACCCACTGGAGGGTTAAAAATGCCTAAAAAGACTACATTCCCCAGCATGCAGTGTTGAAAGTAAACGTGATGTCACGAGCACACCGGAGGCTAATTGAAATAAATTAAGCATTGCAGAAGGAGTGTTGCGGCGGAGAATTCTTCCCCCATGTCGGCCTCTGAAGAGATGCACAAAAGCATTGAAACGCGTCAGGCCAAAGGATTGATTTTCCAGAGGGAACCAATATGCTTGAGAAATAAAGGCTTGTTACCTACCTTTTCAGTAGTGTGTGGCTTCATTTTCTGGGCAACTTTGGGACATATATATATATATATATATATATTCCAAACGAAAGAGTGTCCTCTTAAAGGAAGCCGCACACAGTAGGGTTAGGTTTCACGCTTTTAATGGAGAGCTGCAGCCCAGGAGACAGGACAATTCCCCAAATTCACACAGCCCGACGCGTTTCGTGCTGTCACGCACTTATTAAAATCCCAAGTGGGTTGGCAATAGTCTCGTCCACCCTGGCAACACCATACGACTCTCACTGCGCCCCTTCTGTCCTTCACAATGTCCTGTCTCCTGGGCTGCAGCTCTCCATTAAAAGCGTGAAACTTAACCCTACTGTGTGCGGCTTCCTTTAAGAGGACACTCTGTCGTTTGGAATTAACAGCGGATAGTCCGGTCGCAAAAGGAGGCCCCGCCACGGAGTTGCGGACCTGTGCTGCCGCCGGCCGGCGTACAGCATTGTGAAGGACAGAAGGGGCGCAGTGAGAGTCGTATGGTGTTGCCAGGGTGGACGAGACTATTGCCAACCCACTTGGGATTTTAATGCCAGAAAGTGGCAGCGTCTTTACTACTCACAGGAGGATGATAAACAGCACTACAGGAACCAGCAGACATTGCGACTGCCGACGCCCACTGGGGCGGGTTCCAGGATTTAAAAACAGGTGCTGCGAGTGAAACACTGTTATGGATTTTGCCCATGAATAAGTGCGTGACAGCACGAAACGGGTCGGGCTGTGTGAATTTGGGGAATTGTCCTGTCTCCTGGGCTGCAGCTCTCCATTAAAAGCGTGAATCTTAACCCTACTGTGTGCGGCTTCCTTTAAGAGTACACTCTTTCATTTGGAATTAACAGCGGCTAGTCCGGTCGCAAAAGGAGGCCCCGCCGCGGAGTTGCGAACCTGTGCTTCCACCGGCCGGCGTACAGCACTGTGAAGGACTGAAGGGGCGCAGTGAGAGTCGTATGGTGTTACCAGGGTGGACGAGACTATTGCCAACCCACTTGGGATTTTAATGCCAGAAAGTGGCAGCGTCTTCACTACTCACAGGAGGATGATAAACAGCACTACAGGAACCAGCAGACATTGCGACTGCCGACGCCCACTGGGGCGGGTTCCAGGATTTAAATACAGGTGCTGCGAGTGAAGCACTGTTATGGATTTTGCCCATGAATAAGTGCGTGACAGCACGAAACGCGTCGGGCTGTGTGAATTTGGGGAATTGTCCTGTCTCCTGGGCTGCAGCTCTCCATTAAAAGCGTGAAACTTAACCCTACTGTGTGCGGCTTCCTTTAAGAGGACACTCTTTCGTTTGGAATATATATATATATATATATATATATATATATATATATATATATATATATATATATATATATATATATAACCTACTGGCGATCTGTGCTACGTAGGTAGCACAAAACTGCAGGTACATGTTCTCATTTTGCAGCACCTTCGTGCTATTGTGAATTCAGACCCAGCTTATCCAGTGGCGAGACATTTCAAAGCTGTACACGATAATAATTTGAAATGTCTGCAATACCCCTCAACAAAAGAGGTGGGAATCGGGAAAAACGGTTACGTCAGCTGGAATCTGAGTATATCATAGAACTAGATACTAAGTTTCCATCAGGGCTGAATATAGGAGAAGATTTACACAATTTCCTATAAAGAGGATGCTAACATTATGTGTATTCCTAAGTATTTGGTTCTTAAATTGCTGTTCCCCCTTCTTTAGGGCTGTAGTTATACCAGCCCGACTTGCTCAACAAACCAGACATCTTTTACATTTATGCCAACTGTGTTATATTATGGTATTCCATCTGATTTTTTGTGTATTATTACATTATTTCCTCATTTCCATCATGGGTACAAACGGCGATGAGTGTTACTGGTATAGTACTGCAATGTATGTTCTTACATAGTATTTGTACTGAAATGATCTGTCTTACATTCACCACAGTAGCTTTCAGTTAATTACCTCTGCCGCCGCATGATCTCCTTTGGGTCTAGGTTTTATATCTTTTTGCACATTTGCACATTTATTGTTCAATTTTGCACCCTTTACACTTTTAGCATTTTTCAGTGTTGTGTAGGCATGTAATTTCCTGATTTGGCCTATTATATTTATTGCGGTTTTTGCACATCTAACATGATTTATATGATTATATTTCAAGGTGTTCTGTTTACATGAGAAGTAACAACATATTGCTGCTAATTTTTACATCATTAGAATTATCCCATGTATTCTAGCTATTTGGGTAACCAGCTTTTTAACATTTTTAGCAATATATCTATATTCGTTACATGTCGATGTTTACATACGCGTATTTGCACATGATATATATGCTGGGGCATTTGCCGATATAAGGTTTAGTGTCTATGTATTTATTGCAATTTTTGCACATGATACACGGGTTATAAGCATTTTTATATATATATATTTTATGTTCAGGAGGTGAGACAAAATATTTGCTGCTAGTTTCTACATTGTTTTAGACAAAATATTTATAGCAACTAACAAGTGTCTCTACAATTTAGACATTGAGTACCTTTAGCATTGTTAATATAATATTTACACTAGCTTCCTGTTGATGTTTACATTTGCGTATTTGCACATAATATAGAAGATATTTTTACCCGTGTATGCGAAGAAAAATCTTTGCACTTTTATGCATTTACGTACTTCATCGATATTCGGTTGGTTCAACAATTTAGTGTTGATGTGTCAGAATATCCTGTATTCATTCTATGGCCACTTGAAATCAGTTTACAGCTTGTTTCTTTAAATATGCATTTATACATTGCAGTATGTCTTCATTGCTTATTACGATGCCGATCACGTTACCGGAAGTGCTATGTTTTGTTTACATTTCCTGCTTTGGAACATATCGTCATGTGATCAAGGACACAGTTCGTGTCCGAAACGCGTCTGAGGCTGCACCTTTTCTTGTAGAAATAAAGCACGAATACTGGCAACAGCTATATCCTGAGTCCGTGGTCCCATTTGTGCGCGCTCGCACGGGGATACTGTTAGCTGATATATATATATATATATATATATATATATATATATATATATATATATATATATATATATATATATATATATATATATATATATATAATCTACTGGCGATCTGGTGGTCGCCAGTAGGTAGTTATAGTTAAGGACCATGTTTCTATAGGAAAAGCTTTTTGACTTGCCTATATCTTTGGCGCCGTTTGACGAGCCTTGACGAAAGTTTCCCCAAAAAGTTGCATCCTCACCGAACAAAGAAGCACTTCAGTAAAGTACAAATCATTCAAGTGTTTTTTCTCTGCATTTCCATCATGAAACGTTATCTGTAATCCATGATGGAGGTGTTTGCATCCTTGCTTTTCTCAATCACAATATGTCACATAGTGTCTGTGATGAGGGGGTTCTTTCTTGTCATCTCCTGTTGAGACCACAAATGTTCAGCCCCTGGAACTGTTCCCGGATGATGTAATGGTGGCTGCAACTTTCTATTCAGGTTGCGTCCAGCCAATCAGAGCATTCCCATTGGCATGTGCATTCGCGATTAAAAACTAGAAGTATGTAAAGTGGCCTTCAAACCCCACCCATTTGGCCTTGCCTCTTATACATTAGCGGTATTCAGCGTCTTCCTCCCCTTTTTTTCTCAGCATGATGGACAGCTTGCTAAAAGGCCCCCAGCGCATTTCACGATGATTTTGGAGACGGGTTCTTGATGCCTAGGAATACGATCGCATCTCCACCAAACAAAGAAGCACTTACTTTTGTAAAGTACAAATCATTCAAGTGTGTTTTCACTTCAGTTCCACCTTATAAAGTTGGTGAAGACGCTCGAGGATCAATCACATTGGCAAAGTTACAGACACAGAATGTCACTGGAGACATTTCCTCTGCATCCTTTACACAGCTGTAGTGTAGGAGATGCACTATACATTTACCCAACAGGTAGCACTTACTAATTAGCCAGTAGAAAGTACTCCAGTTCGATAGAGTGTTGCACAAAATGGTGGCCTCTGCTTGGATAAATACGCAGGGCAGGATTCATTCTGGCACCATTCTCATTTAACAGAAATGAAACCTCGACAGGTTACAGTTAGGAAATTAAAATAATAAAAAAGTTAGAATTCACTGAAAAAAACAGGTTACAGGGACATTATAGTTAGGAAATAGAATTTTAAGAACCTTAGAAATTCACTAAAAAACAAAGGTTACAGGGACGATATAGTTAGGCTCACATTTCACTCGTACAAAGCCAGGTAAATTAAGCAGTTATAGTTACCTGAGTTAACTTTAAAAAAAAAGAAAAAAATTAAATGCAGATTTATATAGCACGAACTCGACCCGAAGGTATTGGAGAGCTTTACATGAGCACCGGTTACGTTACACAAGGACACATTCATTTTTTTGGTAGGCACGGGGAGATTAAGTGATTTGCCCAGGATCACAGGATGTGGACGCGACCCCGAGGCTCGAACCTAGGTTTCCCAGCTCCAAAGTTGGCAGTCAAGCTGTCAGACCACATCCTCTCGCCCCTGCAATGCACTGCTTGTGACCTCATATATTACATCACTCATGACATGGCCAGTGACATAACTGATGACATCACTCATGACATCGCAATTGACATCACTGACTGATGACATTATCCACAGACCCACCCATACACCCAATCACACCCCCATAGAACCTCTCATACACCCACTGCCAATACTACACAATCCTGCACTTACCCATTCAAAGACCCATACAAGCACTCACACACCCACTCACTGATCCATACAGTGACTTACACATCCACTCACTCACACTGTCACTCATACCCACTAACTCAACAAAGAGCCTCTCTAGCCACTCACACTACCAGTCATACAAACATACAGACACACTCACTCCTACACCCTTACAGGCACTCACACACCCACTCAATCACCCATACAGAAACTCACACAGCCACTCACTCCCCCATACAGGTACTCACACACCCATACACTCACCCATACAGCCACTCACACTGCCATGCACTCACCAATACAGATACTTACACACCCACTCATTTACCCACAGAAGCACTTACATATCCATTCACACATCCATGAAACCACTCACCCTACAGCCACTCACACAGCAAGCCAGCTACTCATACCCACCCACTTACATATACACACACTCAAACAGCTACTCACTCACCCATACAGCCACTCACACACCCACTCCCTCTCCCATACAGCTACTCTCACAGCCACTCCGTCACCCATACAGCCACTAACACACCCACTCACATACCTATGCAGCCACTTACACAGCCACTAACTCACCCATACAGCCCTCAGACACCTACTCACTCTCCAATACAGCCACCCACTCACCCATACAGCTACTCACATACCCACTAATACATCCATACAGACACTCACACACCCACTCACATACCCATAGAGCCAATCAGACATCCACTCACACACTGATAAAGTCACACAGCAACTCAGATGAGATATGTTAGAAATAGTATGACTAATTACTAGTACAGAAACAATAGTAATTTAACTTATGCTGTAGCTTAGTATAAGTCTCTGAAACATTTACGAAACACACTCACAGGATGTCCTTTGAGATGCCACCAGTGATGTCACTGGCCATGCCATGAGTGATGTAATATGTGAGGTCACAAGCAGAGCATTACGGGGGGGTAAGTTATAGTTAGCTCAGGTAGCTATAACTGCTGAATTTCTATGGTTTTGTATGAGTGAAATCTGAACCTAACTATAACATCGATGTAAACTTTGATTTTTTCAGTGAATTTCTAAGGTTTTTTAAAATTTTATTTCCTACCTATAATGTCACTGTAACCTTTGTTTTTTTCAGTGAATTTCTAAGGTTTTTTAAATTTTATTTCCTACCTATAATGTCCCTGTAACCTTTGCATTTTTCAGTGAATTTCTAAGGTTTTTAAATTTTTTATTTCCTAACTGTAACCTGTAAATTTTTGGATTGAGTGCATGAGTGTATGAGTGGGTCTGTGAATGGGTATGAGAGTGTCTGAGTGGATCTGTCAGTGGGTGTGTGAGGGGGTCTGGGAGTGGCTGCATAAGTGTCTCACTGTGTATGTGAGTGGGTGCATGAGTATCTGAGTGGGTTTGTGAATGGGTGCATGAGTGTCTGAGTGGGTGTTTGAGTGGGTGCATGAGTTCTGAGTGAGTGTCTGAGTGGGTCTGTGAGTGGGTATAAGAGTATCTGAGTGAGTTTGCGAGTGCCTCTTTGAGTGTGTGAGTCAGTCTGTGAGTGAGTGAATGAGTGCCCACCCTGAATGGGTCTGTAAGTGAGTGCGTGAGTGCATGAGTCTGTGAGTGGGTTTGTGAGTGGGTTGCTACTTTTCAGGATAGACTCCCTCAGCACAAAGGCACATCACACAGAGTCTTGTAAAATCCCATACTACTCTGGCACCTAAAATCTAATGGAGTCTACTAATGTGGCAAGTATTTGTAGAGCGCACATTCACCCAAGGGGGGGTTTTCACTGAAGACGATGTTTATTGATAACCAACAGCCTGGGAGCATGCAGGCTGAGAAGACACCTTGGGAGACAAACCTGTGACCTTGCAGTCAAACACTGAGGTCTGCATTTGCTGTTTCTAAGCGTGTTTCTTTCTTGAGTCACCCAGTGCTTTGTCAACCATATGTTTTTTCTGTTTTAGCGCCAGGACACACTTAGGGGTAATAAAGTGGTCTTTAAAATCATGTCATCATCAGATACATTGGTTGATGGTGCCCCCATGTTCACATGTCGAAATACATGGTTTTATGTTGATATAGTGAAGAAGACTGTGAGACCCTGCATAACCACCTACACAGCTAAACATCTGTGAGCTGTTGTGAAGCCACAAGGCAGACCAGCTGCACCCTCTGCATGTGTGCACAGAACATCCTTTCAAGTGAATTACATTGTAGGCCTCACAACTAAAAATACTTTTTAAAACATCTATGATGTTTTTGTGAAATCAAAGCGGGGTTTGCACCTCCCCCATTACCTCCACTGGAATGACTTCCTAGCCGGTGACCCCCATGCATGCACTAACACTGCATACACACTCTCCCTGCAGTGACTTCCTAGATGGTGACCCCATGCACACACTCGCACTGCAAACACTCTCTCCCTGCAGTGACTTCCTAGCCAGTGACTTCTATGCAGGCACTCACACTGCACACACTCTCTTCCTGCAGTGTCATCCTAGCTGGTGACTCCCATGCACGCACTCACCCTGCACACACTTTGAGGCAGCAACTTTCTGCAACAAACCTCTCTATGCACAATCTACTGGACACACTCCCTCTGATTTAACGTCTTCACAATGACTCCCCATGCACACATTTCAACAAAGACACATGCAGTTGAACACACTTTCCATGAGGGAGCCTTCCAACCCTGTCTCACCAGCGGGTACCCTTGAACTCATCACACACTCCCTTCAAGCAGTGATTCTCTGACACTGCTGGCACACACTCTCTCCTCACAATCACACTGCACAGCCCTTCACAAAGCACCCCATCTCTGCACACATGCTGCCAGCATGCAGTGATTACACACATTTGTGAACCCCCTCCTTGCTTACTCACTCCCTGCATGGATGCAACCTTCACACAGTGATTCCATACACTGTCGCCTGTGCACACAGCCACTCTCCCCACAGTAACTTCCTGCAGTGTGCACCTTATTCACACACTACCACACACATGCTAACATGTGCACACACACAGCCTGATAGATGCAGACTTCCACCTGTACAAACACTCTTCTTACAAGATCTCCCTGTGCATGCTCTCACTCCTAGAAGCGCACCATCGATCACTCCCTGAGTTACATTTTCAACCAGTCACGTGCTGCCCGGTCTCCCTCTGAGGGGCATCCAACCTCACAGCCCTTGAGCAGCAGCAGTTTTCACCCTTTTCACACTAGCAACTCCAAGTTTTGTTGTCAGCCGTTGCCATGGCACCCCGCATGCTGGCAGTGACCCCATTATCACCCTATGCATGCCCCATATTAGCTCTGCAGCAACCCACTATCGTGCACAAATCTCCAGACACCCCTCAGCCTTCTCACATCAGCAATGCCCCCTCCCGCTCCTTGCAGGGCATCCTTTTGCCCCCTGCAGAGCCCCCTCTGAACCCTCCAGTACTCTTCTCACCCCCAAAGTGCCACTTGCCTCCTTCATGACCCTTTCACTCCCTCTGCAGCGCATCTGTTACACCCATCAGGCCCTCTCTCGCTTGTGTAGTACACCTTTTACTCTACCTACAGTTTGTTCTCACCCCCAGCAGCACTCCTGCCATCCCTCACAGAGCCCTCTCACCCTTCGTAGCACCCCTCTCATCACCCACAAAACACCCCTCTCATCCCCAGCTGATCCCCCCTCATCTGGACCAGCACTGCTCTTTCCCTTGCAGCATCTCTCTCACCATTGCACCTCCCCCTCACCCCAGCTACAGTGCTCTCTCCCCTTGCAGATCCATCTCACCCTTAGCCGTGCCCCTCTCACCCCCAACAGTACCCCTCTCATCCCTTGCAGCGCACTCTCACCCCCAGCAGCACCCCTCTCACCCTTGCAGTGCCTCTGTCACCCTTGCAGTGCCACCTCTCACCATGTTCTCACCAGTCTGTTGCACATAACTGATGTTTTTGATGTCCTTAATGTTGATAATGTTTTAAAGAGAACAGCTGAGACCATATTATGCAATAAGTGCATTTTCATAGTTTGCGCTGGGTGCACCTTTATAAAGGCACGCCCGGCGTAAACATTGAAAATGAACCCTATTACGATGCATTCAGGTGAAAAACGGAATGGCTGCTTTACAGCTGCTCTGTGTTTTCAGAGTGCAGGCAGCAACCCGCCTGCACTTTTAAAGGGGATTAGAGATCCCCTTGCAGACGGGTGCAGCCAGTGACTGCACCCGCCTGCAAGGGGATGTCGGGGGGTACATAGGACCCCCTTTCCCGCCACCAAAGGGCTGCCATTAGGGGGCGCACCGACAGTGCACCACCTTTTAGGTGGCGCACTGTCAGTGCGCCTCCTGAGGGCTTCTTTGCTTCTGCGCCCGCGTCTATAATACGGTGGGGGCACAGAGGCACATGAGGGAATGCCCCCTACAGATAGTGCTAGCGCTTTAAGTGCGCCAGCGCTATTGGTATGACAGAAAGGGCCGCACAAGTGTCTGCGGCCCCTTCTTTAATACCAAATTGCCCCAGGGGCGTGTAAAGTGGGAACATATGCCCGTTGCACCCCCGGGGCACTTTCGGTAATACCGCCCCAGGTGTACTTTGGAGCACGAGAGAAAAGGGACGAGTGCATTCTTAAGTGAAGCAGGGTGTAAGTTTAAAGAGAGTTGGTCAGGTAGTCTGGTTAAGAGGAAAGTTTCTTAGAAAAAGGCGATGTGAGTTTTGAAGAGAGACATACAGAGGAAGGTTGATAGTTACATTCTTCAGAGTGAGGCAAGACAAATATGTTTTAAAGGGAGAAAGAAACAATTACAGGCAATTTTTGAAGAGAGAGATTAGGATTGTAGGAAAATTTTGTATTGCAACAAGCCACGATGTTAAGAGGAAAAAGTAATCACATAACTTTAAAATTAATATAGAAATGGACCTCTGAGTTTTCCAGCAGCCTATTTGTGCTCTGGTGGGGAAATACAATCCTGCATGGTTATGACAGAATTAATCTATTCAACAGTAGAGTTAATAGAGCAGGGCAAAGCCCTTGGCTCCCCATTTATTACAGAGCCTCCCTGCAAAATCCACTGTAAAACAAGAAGTTCCTCGATCGTCTAAGCTCCTGCGCTTGTCAGTGTAATCAACAGTTTGGCCCTGGTACCGTTCATATTCTGCAAGCACCTACTGACCTTGCATCAAAGCCTGAACTTACAACTACATGTGCATCATTTCTCTCTAAGGATGTTGGTCACAAACAAATGGGGGAGGGGGGCCACCCTCCCTGGGTTGATTTTGGCCCAGTGGATCCCATCCCCCAGGGCCCAGCCATAACCAAATGGGGGAGGTGGACCGTGTGGCCCCCCTACCCGGGACGATTTCGACCCTGGGGGGCCCCATCCACGGGGCCCGGGCTTTTGATTGTGGGTGCCCTGGAGCCCACCCAAGGCTCCCAGTCACCACCTTTGGGGACCGTGGGGAGCCTCAAGGCCCTCCCTGTCACTGCCAGCTCCCTCCTCCTGCGGGAGCCGGCATTGCTGTCAGAGACAGGGGGCTGCTAAACATGCAGCTCCCTGTCTGTGAGAGTAACCCTTTTGTCTGTTTCTCTGTCTGCTGTCAAGATGAAACAGACGAACAGATGAAAACTCTGCTCTCAGCAAGCGGTAACGGTGTCACAGCTCTCGCTTGCTGAGTGTGGAGTTCATATTTGCTCTGACTTGGCAGCTCCTGCTTGGGAATCTGCAATGGATTTACCCAAAGCCAGCAACTGATGAAACTTTAAGCCTCTCTGGCCAAACAAAGTAATCTGCCCATTTGACAAACCCAAGTTCCTATCAATACCTCTCTTTATTGGAGCCTCTTTAGCCCAATAAATATAGCTGTGGCCCACAATCCATACTCTAAGCATTTGGAAGTGAAGGAGAAATAGTAGTCAGGAGAAGGCTGGAGCTGAATGAGTTAGTTTTCCAAAGGAAAAAAGTTAAAATAGAGGGTTAACGGAAATAATGGATAACAATCTTATTGTGAACCTCTCAAGGTACAAACTGACCCAGGAAGAAACAACACTGCTTAACAAAGGGCTAACCTTCTGTCCACCAAGCCATTTCAACTATACACAGGTCAGGATAGATCTGTATAAATACATAAGAAAATTAAAACTTGCAAAGGTACATGCCTCAAAATATGGAGAAAACAACAAGGATGAAACGGTAGAACAAGCATCTGTTGAATCTGCAATTTCGATAGATCAGATGGGTGATTTGAAAACAATGTTTGATCTATTGTATGACTTAGATGAAGGAAGCATGACAGAGGAACAAATACTAGCACATCTAGAGATTGAGACAGACAGGAGACCTGAAAGTGGATTAAAAAAGAAATCGAAATATTATCCAACCCTTTCTCCTGGAAACAAGTTTGATCTCTTCTCAGACGCAATCATTGAAGAATTAGATAAACTACCAAAAATAAGGAATCAAAAACAAAAAGAAAATGTATCCAATAAAGAAAGGGAAGCAATTCATCAATTGGTTGAAAATGATGAAATCACAATAAAACCAGCGGACAAGGGGGGGAACATCGTTGTGATGAATACACAATATTATGTTGCCGAGGCTGAGACAGTTGAATGACAGCACAAACTATTGCAGGATGGAAACCAATCCCATCAATAAAATGATTATGGATTTGAACAAACAACTACAGCAGTGGCACAGTGAAAATCTTATCAGTAGGGAGGAATTAAAATTTCTCACAAACGACTTCCCCCAAATACCGACGATATACTTCCTTCCTAAAATACATAAAACTCTTCAACAGCCACCGGGGAGACCCATTGTTTCGTCGTGTGATTCATTATATGAAAACTTATCACAGTATGTTGATACATTTTTAGCACCGATAGCTCAAAGCATGAGCTCATACATAAAGGATATGGGGGATTTCCTTAGAGTTTTGAATGGAATAACATGGAATCATCAATATTTGTTGATCACAATAGATGTGGTTGCGCTATATACCTCCATAAGACACGATGTAGGGATAAAAGCCTGCAATTATTTCTTAAGACAAAGGAGCATCAAGGATTTAAAGCACACACAGATGCTGTTGAAAATGATTGAAATCTGTATCACCAACAATATCTTTTTATTCAATAAAGAGCTCTTCAAACAACAGTGCGGTACTGCCATGGGCATGTCATTTTCACCAAATTGTGCGAATACTGTAATGGGGTGGTGGGAGAAAACAATCGCTTGGTGCACTGACAATCAAGATGCACTGGAACAAATTGTTCTATGGGTTCGATACATCGACGATCTGTTTTTAATTTGGAATGGTACGGAGGAAGATTTTAAAGAATACTATGAGAAATTATCCAACAATGATATTGGATTATCCTTCACGTACACAATCAGCAAAAATGAGATTGCATTTCTGGACACTAAAGTGTATATTGAGGATGAAATCATTCACACTACCTTATATAGGAAAAAGAACGCAACCAACAGTGTCCTATACGGAACAAGTTTCCACCCGACCCCATTAAAAAACAGCATTTCATATGGAGAATTCACCAGGATGAAACGTAATTGCTCCAAAGAAGAAGATGCTGAGAATAAAATACAGGACACCATGGTACGATTGAAAGCAAGAGGATACAGCGAAAGAACTCTGAAAAATGCAAACAAAAATTGATCAGAAATCAAGAACAGAGATAATGATTCCCAAAATGAAAGAGAAGGTATCAAATAAACAAATGGCACCAAGATTTGTAACCACATATAGCAAAGAGAGTGGAATAATTTTGAATAAAATCAAAAATATTGGCACCTCATCTCTGGAGACCCAGATATTGGAAAAATCTTGGGACAGAAACCGGCTGTTACATACAGAAAAACTAAGTCTCTCAAAGACATGCTCGTCCCAAGCCATTTTCAAGTCAAACCCAAAACCAACTGGTTAACAGATCAACAAAGGGGTTTAAAATTGCAATTCATGCAAGGCATGTAAAATCGGAAAAATGCGAAGACAATTGAGGAAACTAATGGAAAAATAATGAATATTGATCAAAACATCACCTGTACCTCCCGTTTTGTAATCTACGTCATTCAGTGTGATTGTGGGATGAAATACATAGGAAGCCCGACATGCATGCTTAAAAAGCGTATTCTGGAGCACATACGTGCAGTTAAGAATAAAGACATGACATACGCTACAGCTAAGCATATGAATCAATGCCAGAATGGAGACTGGAAAAAGATGTGCTACTATGGAATCCACATGATATCTGTTGATGAACGTGGAGGAGATCGAACAAAACAACTACGTCAGACAGAATCTCGCTACATCATTAGACTAAGAACTAAGGCCCCTAGAGGCATCAATAATGATGAGGAACTTTTGTACACTTGGAGTAAGAACCTTAATAATATGGACAATGTAATCACTGAATTGGATACTATACCTGTGATACCACTATGTAAGACAGTATACAATGATTGATACTACATCTAAAATACTGTACTGAAATACATAATATGGGAAAGCAACAATATCATAGCTCATAGAAACTAAAATTAGTAAAGTGATTCATGACCATCAAGGTACGAGACCCAGTAAATTGGAGTATAACACCATAATACACTGTGATATCGTATGCTTGTAGTATTAATAGTATAATAAGTATACATTGCAAAATGCAAAACCTGGCATAAAATGCAAGTCCGTTATTTTGTTTTTTTTAAATTGTTAATAAAGTTTTGTATTGAAACACTACAATTCCCACAATGCCCCATTAAGGCCAAAAGTGGGTATAAATAAGTGTAATAGATGAAGGACTCACTAACCGCGAGAAAAGCCGTGAGGGGGCTGAAACGCGTTGGTTGAGGAAGTTGCCGAGAATAAATTGTGCTTAAAACTCAGTTCTGGAGTGCCGCGTTCTTTGTTGTGAAAATTACCTTGGGCCAGGATCCGGCCCCCACGCAGAGCACCAGCTGGTGAGCGCGCTGAACGAAGAATCACATTGGAGGCAATATATATATATATATATATATATATATATATATATATATATATATATATATATATATATCTACTGGCGGTCGCCAGTAGATAGTTATAGTTAGGACCTATTTTCCATAGGAAATCCGCAACATTCTATTTGAAATAACTTTGGCGCCGGTTGACGAATCTTCGCGAAATTTTCCAACTTGTTGGGGCGCTCCGGTCCACTCCTATCCTGAAAGTCTCGGAATGATTCGTCAAGCGGGGGCCGAGAAAAAAGGGGGGTCCCAAAACACGTTTTCCCCATGCAATTTTCCATAGGAACCTTTAGTCGCAGCTACAGCCCGAACTGCTGAACGGAATTACACCAAATTTGGCAAATAGGTAGCCCTTGGTTCAATGTCATGCCTTTTGCTTAAATGGTGAAAATCCGTTCAGTAGTTCCTGAGAAAATCAAAAGTAAAGTCACATATATATCTATGGCCGAGTAGGGTCCGTGTACCCTCCCGATCACGAGCTGCATGCTAATTGGCTGTCAAGTGGCTGTCAACACTCCAAATCAGGAAGTGTTGGCAGCCATTTTGTCCCTCGGTAGAACCGAGGACAGAAACAAGTGCGCAAGCGCAAAGGGGGCAGGGTAGAAACACCCTGACCTCTAGGTCTGCTCAGGGGGTCCCACAAGGACCCCTGGGCAGAAAAAGCATTTTTTTTAAAAAAAATCGGCGGGATGCGCTTAGGGTGCGCGGATCCCGCCGTGATTAGAGACACAGAAACATGTCGCCAAACGCAACAAGGGGGCAGGGTAGAAACACCCTGACCCCCAAGGTCTGCTCAGGGGGTCCCTCAAGGACCCCCTGGGCAGAAAAAAGCATTTTTTTTTTAAATCGGCAAGATGCGTGGATCCCGCCGATAAAAAAAAAAAATCAAAGTGCGATCTCCCGCGCTTCGATGCATGCGGGGGGGGGGTGGGTTTATATTTTATGTGGGGGGCCCCCCAAGCCCCAGGGACCGCCACCCCCTGGGGCTTTAAATAAAAAATGGTGCAGGAGGGCTCTCCGCTCTCCGCAGCCCCGGGGACCACCACATCCCCGGGCTTCTTTTTGTAATCACCTGTGTGGGGGCTCCAGCCTCCCACATGCCCCGAGGACCGCCACCTCCCGGGGCACTTAGAAAACAAATGTGGGGGTCCGTTTCGGACCTCGAGCCCCGGGGACCACCACCTCCCGGGACTGTGCAATTGAAGGGAGGGGGCCGCGCGCCCCTCCTGGAGCCTGTGGTGGCCCTGGGGACCGCCACCCCCAGGGTCGGCTCCTGCAGTGTCCCGGGTGCCTACCCCCGGGACACTGCTGTTTGTAATGGCAGGACGGGAGCCTCGCGGCTCCCGTCCTGTCATTGCAAACTTGCTTTGCTTCATTGAAGCGAGAGCAGGAAACCTGCTCTCGCTCCAATGAAGCAAGCAGATTGCTTTTCCATAAGGGAGCTGCATGTCAGCAGCTCCCTTATGGAAAGCAATGCCGGCTCCCGCAGGACGCGGGGAGCCGGTGGGACCGTGCGGGCATTGGGGACCCCCCCACGGTCCCCAACGAGTGGCCAGGCCCCGAGGGATGGGGTCCCCGGGGCTATTAGTGGCCTGGGAGGGGGGCCACACAGCCCCCCTCCAAATATTTAAAATTTAAAAAAAAGAGGGCATGCCCCGGGGGATGGGGTCCCCGGGGCCTTAAATGACCTGAGGAGGGGGGCCACGCAGCCCCCCTCCAAATATTTAACATTTTTAAAAAAAGGGCATGCCCCGGGGGATGGGGTCCCTGGGGCCAATATAGGCCCAGGGAAGGGGGGCCACACGGCCCCCTTCCCGTTTTATTTTAATTTGAAAAAAAAAAAAAATCTCTGTGGCGCTTTTTGGAGGTACATGGTGGGTTAGTTGGACTCCAGGGACCCTCAGTATTCAAGGGGACTTAATCCCCCAACTTAAAACGCACCACGGGGCGCGTTTGCACAGTGGTGAAGGGAGGGGGCAGGTCTTCAGGTGACATGTGTGCAAACAGGCCCCGTGGCGAGTTTTAAGATGGGGAATTGAATCCTCTTCAGTCCCGAGGGTCCCTGGGGGCCAACTAGCCCACCAGGTACGTCCAGAAAGCGCCACAGAGCTGCGTTGCAGAGAGGTGTAAAAGGGGCGTGGCCTCTGAACACCTCTCTGCAATGCAGCTCCCTGGCGCATACTGGAGGTACAGGGTGGGCTAGTTGGACCCCAGGGACCCTCATGATTCAAGGGAACTTAATCCCCAACTTAAAACGCGCCACAGGGCGCGTTTGCACAGTGGTGAAGGGAGGGGGCGGGGCATGTTATTGTTAGAAATTAGCATTTAAAAAACCTTTGAAATTCACTTAAAAAACCATAGGTTTCAGGCACATTATACTTAGAAATTAGCATTTAAAAAACCTTTTAAATTCACTGAAAAAACCATAGGTTTCAGACACGTTATAGTTAGAAATTAGCATTTAAAAACCTTTGAAATTCACTGAAAAACCATAGGTTTTAGGGACAGCTATAGTTAGTTGGACATTGCACTCGTACAAAACCCGTGAAATTCCCCCGTTATAGTTAGTTCAGGTAACTATAACTCGCGCCCCAGCAATGCACTGCTGATGACGTCACATATTACATCACTCATGACATGGTCAGTGACATCACTGATGACATCACTGAAGAATGTGCTAGTATTTGTATGAGTAAGTGAGTTGGTGTGTGTATAACTGTATAGGTGAGTAAATGGTATTCAAGTCTCCAAATATACAAAGTTCATCGATGACCATTTCACTAAAGAGGTTTCCACCGTCGACGGGCTCGTCGACGGAAAGAAAAAGGTCCTCAGTCATACCTGATTCAGGAAAATTTTCATCAGAATTGGCATCCTGGAGCAAAGTCTCACCGCTACCACCTTCCCATCTGTTGGAAATGCAGGAATCAGAGGAGGAAGGTTCTTTTGGACCTGCGTATAGTCCCTCTCAGCTCAAGGTGAAATGCCAAGAAACGGATGAGGAAGATTATCAGGACAAAACTGAATATTTACATGAGGATTTCTCTTTTAAAGATCGTCCTCCTTCAAGATCACAGAGGTACGAATCTTTTCAGGACACTTATGAGTATGAGGAGGAGGAGGATAATCCTCCAATGCCTGGAGAAGATACTATGTCAGTGGCAATTTCATTGGTCACAGATCTGAGGCACATGATTGAGGACTATTATAGATGCTTTCCGGAAGCAAATGCTCCTTTACCTAACACCCCAAGTAAGACGCAGAGTGCACCCTCCGCTGAGAAGGCAGCACCACCGCAAGCCTCACAGAAGACGCGTCCCCCGACAGTAATAGCCATCAGGGATGACTATATAGAGAGCGATGTGGAAGAAAAACCAGAAGAAGGAGAGTTGACACAGGAGGAAGAGCCTGTGGGTGATGAATGGGATCAGTATATTGCTCCGTCATCACCTTCACCTTCCCCAGCAAATTCTCCGCCGGAGGATATTGGAGGATTCCATGAGTTAATGGTGCGAGCCTCAAAAGGTTTGATCTTCCTTCTTCCTGTGAAACAGGCAGACTGTTTCTTATACGATTTCAAAGATTTGGCTAGGAAGTTAATTCGGACCATCCCATTGGTGAGCTATATATGGGAGGAAGGCCTAAAAATTATGAGAAATCCAGCTTTTATTTTGGCATCAGTCCCGAGAATGGAGAAGAAATATAAAGCCCCAGAATCGTCTCCGGCATGTCTGATAGGTCATCCCAGACCGGAATCAGTGGTCATGCAAGCAGGGCAGAAGCGCTCTAGAAACCCGGCAGCTACATGTTCCACTCCACCAGACAAGGAAGGTAGAAAACTAGATGGCACAAGTAAATGATTTGCGGTTATGGCAGCCGCGTCCATCAAAGCATCAAATGCTTTAGCCATAGTAAGCCGGTATGACAGACAAATGTGGTCTGATTTAGCGCCTTTGCTATCTCACCTTCCTGAGGATAAGAAGGAAGAGGCGACGCAAATTCTTCAAGATGGGGCTAGGGCAGCCTCTGAAATGATTGACATAGCCATGGACATGTCATCAGTGGCTTTTAGGCAGATGGCAGGGGCGGTCGCTCTTCGCAGACAGGGCTGGCTCAAAGCCACCTGTTTCCATCCGGAAATTCAAGCAAAAATTGTTGATATGCCATTCGATGGTGACATTTTTTTTGGTAAACACGTGGATGATGCTCTTCAGGGAATTAAGACTGATACAGACACAGCACGTGCTTTAGGGATCCTTCAACAACAAAGGTTTCCGTCCTTTTGTGGTAGAGGAGCAAGAGGCCATTACCAACAAAGGCCGTCGTTTCAATCATATAGGTACCAACCCTACCAGCAACAAGGGTATCGACAATATCCTAATCAACAACAGTTTCGATCGACCAATGCGACTTACCATCAACAGGCGAATAGAAGAAAGACATCAGCTACAGGAAAATCACAGGACAGCGGTAGGAGGCAGTGACATTCTCAGGGCGCCAACCACCTCGTCAGAAAACAAACCTCATCAGAACCACTACCTTTCTCAGTTTTACCAACAATGGCTGTCAATAACATCAGACAAATGGGTGTTGGACATTATACATCATGGTCACACCCTAGAGTTCGGTCAAAAACCACCGGCCCGACCTCCCGTTCCCAAGAAACATCAACACCTATCCTTACTAAAGAAAGAGATTTTGAATCTCCTTATAAAAGGGGCAATAGAGGAGGTTCCTCAAAATCATCAAGGGAAAAGATTCTACTCGCATTTTTTCCTAATAAAGAAGAAACAAAGTACCAAATGGAGGCAAGTGATGGATCTAAGAGGTTTAAACAAGTATATCAGAAAACAACTCTTCAGAATGTTGTCGTGGCAAGAGATTCTTCTAATGCTGAACAGAGGAGACTATATGACATCTTTAGATCTATTAGATGCATACTTCCATGTTCCAATACACATCAAACACCGACGGCATCTGAGATTCGAGGTGGCGGGTTGCCACTACCAATTCAAAGTGTTGCCCTTTGGTCTCCGTTCCGCACCAAGAGTGTTCACGAAGTGCATGGCGCCAGTGGCAGCATATTTGAGACAACAAGGACACCAGGTCTATCCTTATCTAGACGACTGGCTGATAAAAGGTCCGACGTATCATTGCACTCCGAACTCATTAAGAGCTTGCAGAAGGCTATTCGTGACCCTAGGTCTAAAAATAAACGTGGAAAAATCCTCTCTGATACCGTCACAAACTCTACAGTTTTTAGGGGCAGTGTTGAATACAAGAGAAGCAATGGCGTATCCTTTAGAAGAACGCATTCAGAAAATTTTAAAGCTGAATTCTCAGATTCAAAAAAGAGAGTCAGTTTCAGTGAGGATGTACAAGTCCATGCTGGGAATTCTCTCATCCTGCATTCCGTTAGTTCCAAACTGTCGACTCCACATGAAGCCACTTCAGGAACTTCTCGACCTACAATGGGTTCAAGCTTAAGGATCTTTCGAAGATCTAGTCCGTGTCACTCCACTAATAAAGAAAGCTCTGTCATGGTGGGGGATAAGAAAACATCTTTCTGCAGGCCTACTTTTCGAACCTCAACCTCCCAGTTACATAATGACAACGGATGCATCCTTGCAGGGATGGGGAGCGCATCTGCAGGACCTGGAAATACAAGGTCATTGGAACTGGCAAGAAGCGAACATGCACATCAATTGGTTGGAACTAAAAGCAGTGTTTTTAGGTCTTCAGGCTTTTCTCTCCAGAATTCACGATTCCCCAGTCCTTGTCAGAACGGACAACACGACCACTATGTTTTATCTTCTAAAGCAAGGGGAAACAAGGTCGAAAACTTTATCAGCACAAGCTCAAGAAATCTGGCAGTGGCTTCTAAAGCACAATATCACTCTACAGGTTCAGCATGTCCCAGGAATCCACAACACGTGGGCAGATTCCTTAAGCAGGTCGGCAAGCCTATGCCACGAATGGGAGCTAGATCAACATCGGTTTCTCCAGATATTCCACCTACGGGGAACTCCAGGGTTGGATCTTTTTGCCACTCGAGACAACAAGAAATGCAAAAGGTTTGCGAGCAGATTCCCTCAAAAAGGCTCATGGGGGAATGCTCTTCAGCTGCGATGGACGGGAATGTTTGCTTATGCATTTCCCCCATTCCCTCTAATTCCGAAGGTGTTGAGGAAAATGAAATTGGAACCGTGCCATCTGATACTCATAGCTCCGGCATGGCCGAGACAGTTCTGGTTCACGGAGCTTCTACAAATGTCGGTATCCCCTTGTGTTCAATTTCCGCCGGTGCACGATCTAATATCGATGAACAAGGGACAGGTGGTGCATCCTCAAATAAGCTCGCTAAATTTATCAGCTTGGAACCTCATTACCACGAATTCCAATCCTTGAATATTCCTCAGGAATGTCGTGATATTCTTACTCACTCAAGAGCATTTTCCACCAATAAAACTTATGCGGCAAAGTGGAAAAGGTTTTGCCAGTGGTGTTTGGATCACTCTCTACACTCTTTGCTTTCAACTCCGGATCAAATCCTTCCATATTTACTGTATTTAGCCAAAGCAGGATTAGCCCATTCATCTCTGAAGATGCATCTTGCGGCGATCTCAAGATATCACAGAAGGCCGGGGCAACCTTCTCTTTGGTCTGACAGAGTAATAAAGGAGTTTATGAAGGGTATTTTCAGGGTTTTTCCTCCAATAAAATGTCCAGCAGTGCCTTGGCAACTTAACACAGTCCTTGCACAGATGATGAAGCCACCTTTCGAACCCATTCATAAAGCTGATTTGAAGTTTGTGTCATGGAAAGTAGCTCTACTTCTGGCTCTGACATCAGCCAGAAGAATCAGTGAGATCCAAGCTTTTTCAACATCTGAACCTTTTATGCAGTTCAAGAAAGATAAAGTAGTGCTGAGAACGAATCCAAAATTCATTCCGAAAGTTCCGACGTCATTCCACCTAAACAAACCTATTGTCCTACCTACATACTTCAAAAATCCAACTTCTATAGCGGAAAGATCCCTTCACACGTTAGATGTCAGAAGATGCTTAAGATTTTATATTGAGAGAACAAAGTCTTTTAGAAAATCAAATCAACTGTTAATCACTTTTGCACCCCCAGGAAGGGTTTGGCGTTATCCAGAAATAGTATTTCCAGATGGATATCTTCAGCAATTGCATTCTGTCACGAGAAGGCTGGAAGGCCTCTGACTTCAAAGGTTAAAGCACTTTCGACAAGGAAGATGGCTACTTCTGCCGCATTGTTCGCGGGAGTATCGCTCCCAGACATTTGCAGAGCGGCAACGTGGTCAAATGTCCATACATTCACCAGGCACTACTGTCTGGACACAGCGTGGAAAGGAGATTCAGCGGTGGGACAGGCTGTACTCCGCCGACTGTTTCTTTAAGGTACTTTTTATTTTAAAAGAATATACATGTATATGAAGTAATGCATGGTATGATTGTTTTATCATGATACTTTATATTTTATATATGTAGTCTTTGTTATTTTTAACATTCTGAGACACACAATGTGCTATGTAGGCTAAAAGATCTAGTAAATTTTGAAAGTGCACTATTTTGGACATAAGGAAAAAGGGGTCTTACCCTTAAAACGCTTTTCATGGGTGAGATACTGCTTTCTATTCTGATTCAAGCATGTGAATCTATGAAAGATTCAATGCTGGAGAAAAAAACAAGTTACTTACCTGTACACTGTGGTTCTCCAGTATTGATATCTTTCATAGATTCACATGGGGCCTGCTCACCTCCCCGTTTTTTAAGGTAGACCACTTTTGCCTCACAATAACTATCCTTGGCTCACACTGGTGCTGGAAATCTGAGGTATGGTGGCTCTGGAGGGGATTGTGATCTCAGGGCTGGCGTCTCATTGGCTGACTTTTGGACCATATAATGATGGTGATGGGTTACGAAAGTATAATACCTTTGTATTGGTTTTCATGGAATTTTTCTTTTATACTGCTATATTTCTAATACCGTGAGACTCCCACAATGACGACGGGGAAGATTCAAGCATGTGAATCTATGAAAGATATCAATATGGAGAACCACAGTGTACAGGTAAGTAACTTGTTTTATATTTGGAGTAAACCAGACCTGCTTTATCTCATTTGGAAGTAGCATGTTCCTTCTAGAATGTGCTGGAGCTTGTGACCTACTGGTTCCACTGGGTTGCTAAGTACACTCAATCAATCAATCAATCATGTCACTTATAAAGCGCACCACATACCCGCGAGGGTCTCAAGGCGCTGGGGGAAGAGGGGGGTGGTGCTGTTACTGATCGAAGAGCCAGGTCTTGAGGAGTCTTCTGAAGGCCAGTAGGTCTTGGGTCTGTCAGAGGTTGGTGGGGAGGGTGTTCCAGGTCTTGGCAGTGAGGTGGGAGAAGGATCTGCCGCCGGCGGTCGTTTTCCGGATGCGGGGGACTGTGGCGAGGGCGAGGCTGGTCGAGCGGAGCTGGCGGGTGGGGGTGTGAGCTAAGACTGTATTGGGGGAGGGTGTTAAAGAGACAGAACATTTTTAGGTCGAGCATTCGAGACCTCTTGAATATACTTTAGTATATACTTATATACTTAAGTATATACTTATATGTGTATGTACTTTGTGGGCTCTGGAGATTAGCCGTGGGACTTGTCTGCTTCCGCTTAGGGACTTTTTTTCTGTTCAACTGCCTCTATTTAACTGTCTTGATAGAAAACTACCAGCAGAGGACAGTAAAATACCAGAATCACTTTAGCATTCTCTAGATTCCAGTCCATAGAAATTGTCTTCCACAAGCACCCGTAGACAATAATATTTTTTTCAAATCTTGTATTTTCAGTGATATGACCACCAAAGGACCTGATTTTATATTAAAAACAGAGCTTTGGACTATACCATTTCCCACTGAAAGGCAATATTTCTCTCCATGTGTTCCCATACCTGGTGTGTCATGCAGTTTGGTGCTTACTTTCCCTCCATGTTAAAGAACAGTAGATGTTTCAGCACCCAGGCTAATGTGCTGCATAGCTAAATACATATAAGGTCCCAAAAGCGAGACCGATTGCATTACAAATGCGTGATGACACAATGTAAGTAATGGCAAGTTTTAATTCTGAACTCAGGACTATGTAATAAACTGTTGTGTAGTATTTAAATTCAAAAAAATGAAGCTAGATATAGATTTGAACTTCTGGTTTTTTTCGCGATGATCGCGAAAACGTCAT
Source organism: Calotriton arnoldi (assembly GCA_963921515.1). Classification (NCBI taxonomy): domain Eukaryota; kingdom Metazoa; phylum Chordata; class Amphibia; order Caudata; family Salamandridae; genus Calotriton; species Calotriton arnoldi. The sequence goes on from CAWUFW010012456.1 coordinate 318,906, forward strand.
GAAAACGCGCTGACAGGAACCTCATTTTGAAAGAGAGGGAAAGGGTTAACAGATGCTAACCATTCACAACTGGCGATGCAGTAGTCTAAAATGAAAGACATGATTTCATTTGCTGTTTTTCTCATGATGATAGAGTGAAAAGTTGAAGAGCTTGCCATTTTAGAGTTGCTTTGTATGAGACTGGTGCACCATTCTTGTGCTTAGTTTTTACAAACCTTAACAGTGTCAAAACTATGCAGAAAGAGCTAAAACAACAATATAATCTACAAACTAAATTTAGTGGTATGTATTGAAATTTGTAATTATTTTTAAAATGTGCATTAGAAATGAAGATGTATATGTGAGTTTGATTAAAAGGAGTACTACAGTGATGAGAAAAATATATCAGATGAACTGTATGTATTAGAGTGTATGTGTTTAAGAGGTTAGTGGTGAATGTTTTGGGAAGTAACAGAAACATGAATTAGTGCCTCTTTATTACATTGTGTATTTTATTGAAAAATGAGTATAGTCTTGTGAAAAGTTGCAATGAGGAACTAAGAATGTTTTAAATGTCTAATCATCATATGCAGAATAGATACATCTGTTAGTTGCATTCTGGGAGTTGTAGTACTTTTAGTAACATTATGAAACAGGAATAGTGTTTTGAGAAATAAAAGATGGGAACATGTTTTCTGCCTGTATATGAATTAAAAAGAAGTAATACTTGTTGGGTATGTATTGGGAAGTTTTTGTCAATGTGGGTTTTAACTTATATGACTACTTTGCATATGCTTAGATGGTGAGATATGGTTTTTGTGGTTGCACATAGTTATATATACAGTGGGACTTTTGAGTTTGCTTAAAGGTGCAGAGAGGTTTATATTTTGGGAAAGATGGCTTGAAGGTGTACATCTATTAAGAAAATGCATATATGTTTACATGGTGATCTATTTTCTGTAAGGCTGATGAAACTTTCATGTATATGGTGAGGGTAGTGTTTTTCTTTAAACATGAATTGTTTAAGATTGAGAAGGATTAATAGTGGAGAATGCCTCGAGAATTCTTGTGCTAGCTTCATTTCGAGTGTAAATTTTGTTTGAGATATGCTGAATATATGTTTTAGAAGCAGGAGAAGTATTTAAGAAATGATGGTGGTATGCCATTCGCAAAAGGTTTTGTGATTCGAAAAATTTCAAAATGTTGTTTTCTGTTTTAGAAATTTACTGATGTATGTGCATGCTCATTAACAAATCAATGTATGTTTCTAGAGGGCCATGCATGCATTACGTGTCAAGTTTCATACCTAGTTTTCACTCACACATCGCTCAGAAGAAAAGCATGTATACAGTAAAACTGGTAGTTTGATAATGACAGAAGTAGATAACCAATGAGTCAGAGATATAGTGACAGCTGTTATGTATCTCACACAAATGAAGGTACTTTCTCAGTCAGTTAGGCAATATTCAGGCGCTCATGTAATCACCCAGCCACTGCTCAGGCAGACATCAAATCAGTGATTCACTATTCATGGAGCAATTCAATTATCCAGAAACTACACATTTACTCTTGCAATCAGGCAGGCAGAAAGTATATAGTCATTGAAGTATGAAGGCACTACGTATACATTCATCTAATCACCTACCTTACTAAATATTGACTTATGCAATTAACAAGGCTGTAACTATGCAATCATTATAAAATTTGCACAGAACCTATGCAGCCATCCAAACACCCACTTACAACTCATGCAGTCATTGAAATACAGAGGCACACGCGAGCACTGATGAAACAAGCTCTACTCATACATTCATGTAATAACATAGAGAGTACAATGGTAGTAAACCTATCACTCATCCAGTACCTACGCAGTCATTTAATTACTCCGCCAATAGTCTTGAACTAATACAATCACCCCAGCAGTATACTTACTTTCATCCAATCTCTCAAGCTTTAACAATGGAATCCTGCAGTCACTCAGAGACTAGTCATGCACTCATCTAATTAGGTAGGCCCTAGTGATGCACTTATTCAATTCTCCAGGCACTACCCATGTAGTTATGTAAGCATCCAGGCACTGCCTGTTCAGTCAACCAAAAAGAAATGGGCAGTATCCAATTGCTGAAACGCTATTTATGCATTCATCCAATAGGCTAGGTGCTATGCACGGGCTTAAACAATCATGTATGCACTATCCATGCACCTATATACGATGTATGCACTCTTGCAATTATCCAGGTACTAGAGTTGCACTCATGTAATCATCCTACTAGTATCTATGCATGTATTGAATTATTGAAGCATTATTCACGCACTTGTCAAATCATTCAGGCTGTACTTGTGCACTCATCCAAACACCCAGTTAATAATGGTATACTCCAAATGGAATTGTAGTAGTGTTTCTAGTAATAGACAACAATCCATTGATATATTAAGAAATTTCCTACGTATCTTTCCAAGGCAAAGTTTAGCACTCAAAATAAGTTAAACCACTCAACAATGCAAACTTTATATACAAGACAGCATTATGTGAAAACTCCTGCTTTATGTTTAGGAGAAATGAATAGAGCACTTTTGCATGGTAGTGTGGCAGATGTAGAAAAGGTTTGTGGTGATGTGCAGTTTCGTTTCTTTGGTCCTGAGCAGGATTCTAGGGAAAAGTAAGAGTTGTTAAGAGGAGGAGTTGCAGAACAAGACATATTACAGTTGATAGTTTTAAAGAAGAGATTACAAAATTTAAAACAGTGTTGTCTAAAAAAACAGAGTATGTTTGTAAATGTTGTTGATGCACTTACTAGACGATTTAAGCACAGACTGTTGACTTATGTCTATAAAGTGAAAAAGTAAATAATGATAACTGGCAAAAGTTACCTGTGTATTTATTTGTAGAGGGACGGTTTAACTTCTCTATACGGCAAGTTATATATAAGTAGTGTTACAATAAATTAGAAGATAATAAAAGGAACAACACATAGATATTAGATGCCCATTATGTAAGATAATAAAATGCCTGCTAATGTAGAAAAACTATGAAGGTCCAAAAATAAAAAAACGTAAGTGGTCTGCAAAAAGCAGAGAATTCGCAAAACCTATCATTGCCCAAAACAGTAGGTGTGGTCGAGAGGAGGGCGAGTGAGGCTAGCTTCCGAGTGGCAACAGATAATAATATTCCAAATCAAAATATACTGAATAAAGCTAAAGGGCCACTGTTCCCCGGGTCTTAGACAGCCACCTGGCCAGTGTGGTAGGTGACACGACCAATGATCCGGAGTCAGAGGACGGGATAATCTCTGTCTCTGACTTCCGGATTTTGGTATGGAATGTGGCTGGGATTCAGAAGTTACAATCAGACCCCGATTGGTGTAGTTTTGTGGATTCTTACGATCTTATCCTCTTTCAGGAAACCTGGAGTCTGGCCACCCCCTATAGAAGTGGCTATTCAGTTTATGCAATCGACGCCAAAAGGAAAAAGCAGGGCAGACCATTTGGAGGCCTTGCAATTTGGGTGAAAACTACACTAGGGGCCAAAGTTAGGTTGCTTAATGTGGATACACTGGATATTCTGGCCATTGAAGTGACCTTGTACTCAGGGTGGAAGGCTAGAATTTTTAACGTCTACAATAGAGTAGACAGTGCAAAGGAGGAAACAGACACAATACATAGGTTAGACGAAGCCCGGTTGAAATATTCAGATAATATCCCTACTATAGTGGCAGGAGATTTTAACTGCACCTTTGAACCCCTTATTTCTACTCCTCTTGATTTAACGGAGGATTGGGATCGTTTATGGTCTATTCCCCCTCTAGACCTTCCACCAGTAAGGTGGTCAAAGAGAGGCGCACAGGTTCTTGCGTTCACTTTACAACACGAACTAAGAGCTACTAATCGTAGGGCAAAGTCAGACCTGAAAGGGGAACACACGTATAATAGGCCTGGCAAAACAAGTCGAATTGACTATTGTCTTATTACCCCAAATCTTTGGCCTTTTGTGGTCAATATGTCAGTGGAGAAAAGAACGGAAAGTGATCACTATGCTCTTGCCCTTACGCTGACTATAGATGGTCCGCTGAAATCAAACAATATGACACATGCGGAAATGGGTACACTTACTTGTGCTAATAATCAGAAAGCCCTGAAGTGGTCGTGGGTAGAGAGCCATCCGGAAGCCCTGGAAATGGTGAAGGAAAAAGCGAGGCATCTAATCAAGGATCTGAGCGTTCTTTGTTTTAATGATGCCGTCATGACAGTAGGGTCCACCCATGATCGGTTTTTTAATGAGATTAGAACTTTATTGAGTCAACCTAAAAACCCAAGCAGTAAAGGGGCCCAATGTGTTGGCAGGAAGTGTGATACTAAGTGTCCATGGTTTAACCAAGAATGCAGGAAGGCAAAGGGGGCACTGATTGCTGCACTAAAGCAAGGGTTCCATGTAGAAACTTCCATCTGCAGAGTTGAATATAAAAGGGCTATTGATAGAGCTAAAAAGAGTGGGAGGGCTCCTTATGGACCTCTCTACACACTGCCCTAACAGACAGAGATCCTAAAGGGTTCTGGAGACAAGCTACACTCTGGTTGAGGGGGGAACGTCCCACTCTTGAATATACGGTTCAACCCGAGGAGTGGGTTGCGCATTTTGGTTCCCTCTACGGAGAAGACCCCTGTATAGTTAGTGAGGTATTAGCAGGGATGGCTTTATCCAGGGTGCATGAAGAGAGTAATCTGGTCATTACACCAGAAGAAACATTAACGGCAATAGTATCTTGCGTCCCGGCACGTGCCCCAGGACCCGACAGAATACCTAGTGATCTCTTTAGAGAAGACAGAATGCTATGGGGTGTGTATATAAATTTGGTGACCAGTTTGATATTGAAAGGTGTCCCTATTCCCCCCTCTTGGAGGATAGCTGAAATAGTACCTATTTTCAAGAAGGGGGATAGATCTTCACCACTGAGTTACAGGCCAATCAGTCTTACAGATTCATTGCAAAAAAATTCTGTAAGCAGGTACTAGGAAGGGTCCAGAAGTGGATAAAGGAGGCTAACATTCTGAGTGATTTTCAGGCGGGTTTCCGCCGTAAAATTAGTACACTGGAGCAGGTGTTTTGATTAATCTGTATCTATTGGAATGAAGTGGCTATAAAGGGTGGAAAGCTCTATGTGGCTTTTGTCGATCTGCGTACAGCATTTGACCTAGTCCCACGTGAAAAACTCTGGAGGGTTCTCTATGATATGGGCATTCCAACCAATATTTTAAACATTATAATTTGCTTACACTCAGAGAATTCAGCACAGGTCAGGTGGGGTCCTAATAGCCAAGTAACAGAAACCTTCCCGGTCAAACGCGGAGTGAGACAGGGATGCGTGTTGGCACCGACCCTTTTTACTCTTTTTATAAATGGGGTTGTCCGGTTTCTAGATAGAGATGGTTGTGACGCCCCAAAGATAGGGCTACGAAGAGTTCCGGCATTATTATTTGCTGATGATACCCTTTTAATTTCAAAGTCTCCGCTTGGGTTGCAGCAACTTTTAAATGATTTTTAAAATTTTTGTAGGGAAAGAGGGCTCAGTCTAAACGAAACAAAGACCAAATTCATGATTTTTAATAGGGGCAGAAGTGTAGTGAAGACTAGGCCAATGTGGGCGGGCAAAACCAAATTGGAACAAGTGGAGGCATTTGACTATTTGGGGATTCGGCTTACCCTGTCCATTAACTGGCACCCACAGGTAGAAAAATCTAAATTACATTTAATACACCAATGTGCACACATAAGCAAAATTCACAGGAAGACAGTTTCTAGGCAGATTGCCCCTGCCCTCGAGATTTATAAAACTAAGGTTTTGGGTGGGGTACTTTATGGTGCTGAGTTGTGGGGCACAACTGCCATAGCCTCTCTATCTACAGTAGAAAACCGATTCTTAAGATCACTGGTTGATCTCCCCGCCAGTACTCCCTTGGTGCCTCTTTATCTCGATACAGCACACAAACAATTAAAGCATAAAGTAAATTATTTATTTATTTATAAAGTTTTATATAGCGCTTACGTGACCCACGAGGGTATCAGAGCGCTTTACAGTATACAGTATAAAACATAGACGGATGAGGTAGTATACAAGCATTTGAAAAGTGTCATTACGAACAAAAGAGATGTATAATACATGGATAACAAACATAGGTGACCCGGAATCAGCAGGGCATTGCACAATATACAGTTATTGAGCATTAGGTGGTTGTGCTTATAAACATACATATAATATACTCTTTCGATTCACCATGGGTATACAGTATATGGATAATATAGGAGACCCGAGGCCAACTAGGCTTTAAACTAAATACAGTTATTGAGCATTAAGTGGCTGTGGTAATAATCTTACATATAATAATCTCATTCATTCCACCGGAGGTAGGCAATGATATGCGGATCGTATAGGTGACTCGGTGTCAGCCTAGAGTTAAGACTTAGGACGTGAATTTGTTCATTAGTAGTATTTTTACTTCTTTTTTGAATGCGGTAAAGGAAGAGATTCCACGCACCACTGGAGGTAGGGAGTTCCAAATCTTTGGTGCAATCCCTGAGAAAGCTCTGCAACCAGTTCTCTTCTTATGGAAGGATTGTGGTTTCAGAAGTAAAGTACTCGCACTTCGAAGTTGTCTGCAACCTCCCGACCTTTCTAGCTTTAGAGCTAAGTAACTGGGTGTATTGTTATGTAGTGCTTTATGGGTCATGCAGGCAACCTTTAGGTGTATTCTTGCCTCATAGGGCAGCCAGTTCAGGGCTTTCAGGGTCGGAGAGATGTGGCTACTTCTTTTCGTTCCTGATACCAGTCTTGCCGCAGCATTAAGTGATGCCCTCAGCGGAGCCAGCTTGTATTTGGGGAGACCGCAAAGAGTGGTGCTTCCATAGTCTAATCTTGGTAGCACTAGGGCTTGCACTGCCATTTTTAGGTCGGCCTGAGGGAGGAAGGGTTTGAGTTTCCTTAGTATACTCAACTTGTGATTAGCTCCCTTGGTGGCATTAGAGATGTGCGTCTGCATATTCAGATGTTTGTCTATGGTGATTCCTAGGGATTTTGCTGAGTCAATGATGAGGGGAGCACAGTCAAAGGAGGTTAGGTGTTTTAACCATAGGTCTATCTTAGGTGTGTGGTTCGGTGGAGAGATGAGAATGAATTCCGTTTTTTTGGTATTCAGCATGAGGTGGTTGTTAGTGAGCCAGCTTTGCGTGTTCAGTAGAATAGTGTTGAGGGAAATGAAGTCTTCTGGAGTGGAGATTTTCAAATACAGTTGGGTGTCATCCGCATACAGGTGATATAGAATGTTCGCTGATTTCAGTGCGTTCGCCAAAGGCTCCATTAGTAGGTTGAAAAGAATGGGTGATAAGGCTGATCCCTGAGGGACACCCAGGGTGACCACGGAGGGTTGCGAGAGTGAGTTCTTCATCTTGATTCTTTGTGTTCTGTTATTTAGGAAGGAGGAGAACCATTGCAACACTGTGCCCGAGAGGCCCATCCTTCGTTCCAATAGGGACAAAAGGTTGTCATGCTTGACCGTATCAAAGGCGGAGGATAAGTCGAGGAGTATCATTAGGCATGACTCGTTGCGGTCAAGCATTTTTAGTATGTCGTCCATAATGTGTGTGAGTGCAGATTCTGTGCTGTGACCTTGACGGAAGCCAGATTGGTGACTGTCTAAGAGGTTGTAACTCTCAATATGGTTGCATAATTGAATTTGTACACATTTCTCCAGCAGTTTCGCCAAAGTGGGGATGTTGGATATAGGGCGGTAGTTGTTGAGATCAGATGGGGTGGCGTCAGGTTTCTTTAGTATAGGTGTGACCTGCCCAATTTTAAGACAGTCCGGAATGGCGCCTTTTCTCAGAGAGGCGTTTACAATTTTTGCCCATAGCGGTAGAATAGTTGTTTTTAACATTTTGAATATGGCAGGAGGCAGGGGGTCAGAGAAGTGGTTGGAGGGGTTGATTGCTTGAAGAGTGTTATCGATTATTTGTTGAGAGATTGGCGAGAAGGTGTGCCATGAGGCATTGTTTTTTGTGACTTCGCCTGGAATATTAAAATGGACTTCGAGTAGAGCGCCACATTTAGTATCTTGGGCCATAGATTGTGGGAGGGCCTTCTTGGATTGGATGTCGAGCTCAATGGCCTTAGTCTTTTCGACGGAAGAAATTGGCAAGCACATCACAGGTAGGTGTAGCCAGGTCATTTAGTTCCCTAGAGTTAGTCGTGTTGCATGCTTGTTGCTTGACGATTTCAAAGAGTTTTTGGGACGGTTGATTGCTTGGTTCAGCTGGGTTCTGAAAAAGTCTGCCTTTGCCTTAAGAATCTTCCTGTTGTATGAGTTCCTTAACCTTCTAAGGCGATCAAGGTTATCAGTGGTGGGTGCTGATTTCCATAGGCGCTCCGCAACTCTTAGCTGGCGTGGCTCCGAGTTCAGGGTCTCATTGAACCAAGGTTTGGAAATTTTGGAGGAGACGTTTTTTCTTGGAGGGCGCTGTAGAGTCCAGGATTTCAAGCAAAGTGGAATTGTAGAAGGTTGTGAGGTCATGTACATCAGTCATGTCCGTCATGTGGGTCAGGGCGGCGTTGCATCGGTTTACCAAGGTGATGGGGTTGATATTTTGTAAGTTCCTTTTCCATTGTCATGTTTTTGAGGGTTGGCCCCTTTTTTGAGTTACTTCGATATTGATGGAGAAGAGGATGCAGTGATGATCAGTCCAATCGCATGGGGTGATGGATTCTAGTAGGACTATCTTCGTTTTTGCAATAATGAGGTCCAGTGTCTCTCCCTTGTTGTGAGTTGGGCTGTCACAGAATTGAGATAGCTCCTGTTCTGACAGAAACTCTTTAAGCCCGCCTACACCATGATCGTTTGCATTGTTCCAGTGGAGATTAAAGTCACCCAAGAAAATTAGAGGTACTTGTGAGTTGACGTTGGATGCAATGACCTCCATTAGCTCGTCGATAAAAGTCAAGTTATCACCCGGGGGGTGGTAGAATATGTGAAGCTTGCTGGTGATGCACTTATCATCAGAGATATTAATACAGAGATAATCGCAGGAGGATAGTCCGATGGAGACTGCTTGCTTGACTGAGATTGAGTTACAATAAATGCAGGCTACCCCTCCCCCGAGTTTCCCGTTTCTGTCTAGGCGGATTAGGTCGTGGGTAGGGGGAACCAGTAAATCAAGGATGGGAGAGGAGGAACTATTTAGCCATGTTTCGGTGAGGACAATAATGTCTAAATCATTCTCTAGAATGAGGTTGAATATGTCAGGAGCATGTTTGCTAGCAGATCTGCAATTAATGAGCCCACACTTCATCTTGTTAATAGAGTGGGTTAGGGTAATCTGCTCTATGTTGATATTTGTGAGGTTATCTCTATTTACGGTTCTGTTGTTGTGAGTCGGTTCTCTGAGGGGATTGGTTACAATGGATTGGATAGTGCCACAGTGCGACTTACTGTTAACTGTTGCCCGGGCATAAGATGTGTGGAGGTCGTCTATGTCTCTGTCAGATAGTTCATCACTTGCCCTCCTAGGCCAAGACGGAGAAGGTAAGTTACCCAGATTAGTGTTTTCGGGGTGTAAGAACTTGGGTATTTGTCTGCTAGGTTGACACTGATTTGGTTATTCTGACTAGTGTTCTCGGGGTGTGAATTCGTGGGGATGTAATTTCTCGTTTGGAGACTGATTTGGTTCACGGTGTCATTGGTGGCTCTGTGTATGTTTAGAAGTTCTTTAATGATAGTATATAGGTTATGCATCTCGCCCTTGAGATGGGATAGGCCTGTGGCTAACTCATTGAGTTGAGTGATCCAGACAGAGTTGGGAAAGTAGGTAGGAAGTGTGGGTGTATGATCAGTTAAGGAGGGCGATCCGCCGGTAGGGTGTGTTTGCATGATCACGTTCTCCAATTGCTTGGGGATACCTTCATTAGGTGTGGGTGTATGATCGGTTATGGAGGGCGATCCACCGGTAGGGTCTGTTTGCATGATCACGTTCTCCAATTGCTTGGGGATAACTTCATTAGGGGTCGAAGTGAGAAGCTGAACCGGGAGGTTTGTAGTGGGGTCCACGTCAGTGAGAGGTGTGGTATATAGGCAAGGCAGCCGGATAGGGGCTGCTGCATGAGGTTGGGGAATGGTCATTGTGCGCTGTGATTGGATGGGTGGGATGAGTGTAGCGGGTGTTAGGGTCCTCTCAAATATCGAGGAGGACAGTGGGTGAGGGGGGTCTTTGCAATCTGCTTTGGATGAAAGGGGGGAGAGGAGGTCGGTGTGGGTGGCATCCCGTTTGGTGCCAACCCACTCGTACGTCAGGGTTAACCGTGGTGCGTCTGCCATGAAGCGATCGGTAGCTAAGCCTAACCCAGTCCCTTCTGGGCTGGGGGATCCAGGTGTGGCAGCGACCAGTAGGACAGGGGGGTAGGGATTACTGGGGGTTTCTGCACTGCTGGGGTTGGTGGCTAAGTGCAACCCTGTCTCACCTGGACCAGGGGACCCATGTGTATTTGGATCTGATGTGTCTGGGGGAATGGGCACTGTGTCGGTGTCGGCGTTTGTAAGTTCGAAAGAGTTTGATGTGGTATTTTGAAGAGGAGTTAGGGTGGCATCTAGATCCTGAGGATGAGAAGATGCGGTGAGTGTGCTATTCTTACTGTTTACTGCTTTCTTGAGAGTAGGGAAGATCCTGTCCATGGTATCGAGATTAGCATTGGAGGCTTGTATAAGAATATTACCGTTGTTGTAGATAGTAATGGTGGCATTCGCAGGGCATAGGTCTGAAGCGGTTACCGACAATTTGAGGGCATGCAGGTTTTTTTTTGCATTGGAGATTCGGAGCAATGCGTAAAAGATATTTCTCCATTGGGCACGTTTTTTTGTGTGGAAGATAAGGTCGTTGGATATTATGCCTTTGTTAATGCAGAAGTATGGGTCTAAAATAAGAGTCTCAGGATGGTGTATCATTAGCCTGTGCTTGAACTTCTTTGTAGCATTTTTGGAGAGGTTGGGTGGGTAGAGAATGGTGAAGGCATTGTGGCCTGAGGGTTCAAGGTTTTCATCCATTTTTTTTTTCTTTTCTCGTCTTCGTTTCCTACCTTCCCCCGTCCGTTGTGGGTAGTTTTAACTTTCAGATTAGTTAAGCTTTGACCTACCGATTTAATTGATATCCCACTTTGCTGATCACATCTTTGTGCATGTTGAATGAGGAGATAGGGGTGTCAGCCCTTCAATATGAATCAGATCGATATGGCCACTCTGTATACTACCTCGATCTATCTCTGCAGTGTGATCCCCTTTTTATATCCTTTCCATTAAGTATCCTCGTCCTAGACCTGTCTCTGCTGTGTGTAGTCCACTTTCGCTTTCCGTTGAGTGGACCTCCCTGGGTGTAGTCTTATTTCACTGTTTAGCAGCAGTTTAGACGAGAGGCCGGGTTTTGCTGCCTTCGTTTTATTATTTATTTTATTTAGCATCTCCACCGGGCGCCATTTTAAAGTCAGGCGCCCGGCTTCAAAAGCTCTTTGCCGCCTCACAGGTCCTCAGTGATGATTTATATTCCGCTTCCCAGGCTTAACTTATGACCCCGTGCAATTTGCTAAAGGTTCCAGGCAGAAGGGCTTACCTAGAGCCAAGAGGAGGGGCAATCGAGTGGGAGAAATGGGAAAAATGGCGCCCGTCCCTTGCAATCACCGGAGGTGTTCAATTCGGCCTCTCGGGTGTCACCTTAGTTCCGCGATCAGGCCTCTGGAGTGGACGGGCGGTGGATGCAACCCGCCCTGGTTGCTCCCGCCTCCAGCCAGACTTCAGTGCAGATTCGGGGCGATGCGCAGCGGGCCTCCAGGTTCAGGCTGCAGCGTACGCGATGTTCCGTCCTTCTCTGTGGATGGTGTTCTGGGATCCGCGGCTGGCAGACTGAAAGGGAGTGAGTGGATTGACCGGCGTTCCGCGATCATAACACAGCCCGGGGCGAGTGTCAGTCCCAGTGCCTGTCGGCCGCCATTTTTGTAGTCTGGAGCTGCAGGCGATTTTTGTAGTCCCGTAACTGCTGGCAATTATCGGCAGTTATTACTGGGCCCACCCGCTATCCGCGTCCTAGGAGCAAAGCGTCAAGTCCCCGCAGCGCTCCGACATCGAAGGAGCCGATTCGTGGAGCCCTAGGTGCGCTGTGATGGGCAGTCAGCTGGCAGCACTGGTGTCTGGGCAGTCCAGGCAATGTAGCTGCAGACCTGGGTCGTCGCAGAGGTCAAGCCATCAGGTCAGATTAATGCCCAGTGTATCCTTCATAGGAGTGCATCCGTAGAGTTGTGCAGTACGAACCAGGTGTAGGCGGGTGGCGGGCCGGTGGTACGGTTTATACAGGGATATCTACCAAAAGGTAATCCCAAAAACCCGGAGCTCCTGTGGGAGGCTCCTACTCGGCGGCCATGCTTCTTTCCTCGTTGTAAAATGTTATCATTCTGGCACAGGCTTTGGACGGTAGCAGAGCTGGACCCATACCGAGAGGCTTTGAAGGACCTCTTAGGATCTCCCCAGGTAGAGACTTCAAGATGGTTCTCTTGCTTACGCGATTTACTTGGGAGGTTAAAGATGGACAGTTTTTGGCTCAGCCCTGATTCCATGAGTGGTATTTCGAGGGAAGAGCTGAAAGGAATGTACTGGGAAAAAATATTCCAACTAGAGCTAACAGGATATTCCACAGGGCTTACAAAAGATTTTTTGCTGCATAAATCAATTCCATTGTTTGAAGCATCAATAGAAGAAATTACTCCTCCAGTGGCAAGAAAGCTCTTTTTACAGTTCAGATATAAGACCTTACCTACCAAAGCATTTTGCTCAGGATGGAGCGCGAGTCCTTTGGTAGATGATTTATGTCCTGCGTGCAAAGCCTGTACTGAATCTATTGTCCACATACTCTTTTTCTGCCCTCATTATGCATTGTTAAGGCAAAAATGGATAACACCCCTGTGCCGATCCATTGGTCCCGGACATTATTTAGAAATCTTGAGATTATTATCAACAGATACACGCAGATTGATAGTATTTGGTATTTGTTGGTTTCTTTTTGCCATGTGGATCAGGCGGGGGAAGTTAATGCAATGAATTTACTTTAGCCGTTTTTCTGTTAGCATGATTATGTCAACTTGATAATGAATTGTTGCTACTTGGGTAGTGAAGAATTTAGTTTGATTAACAATTTTTTAGGATTTTATGAATCTTAATCATGGATTTTACATATGCTGCTAACTCGAAAATGAATTGTTGTATTAAGTGTAGTGGATCTTTGATGAAATCTGGTGTTTTATATATTTGTACTGTTATGCACTTTTTTGGATCTCTGAGATCGTAATAAAGTAAAATAATAATAAAAAAATAAAATAAAAACATCAACATTTATTATTCTTTGCAGCATTGCGAAGGGCCGTTATGAACTGCTCTCCAGCACTCACTACAACTCCAAAATCCATTCAGTATGATGCCCTCGGGGAAAACTGTGGATCCAAATCTTGAATTTGAGATTAGACTTTTGAATGGACTCTCTGCTTCGTTGTTGTTGTGCTGCTATTGAAGTCAAGGGTTCTTAAGCTTTGCATTGCCTTGTTGCTGCTCACTATGCACTTGTCTTATGAAATGTGCAAAAAATATAAAAGGGGTAAAAATCATCATGTATGATTTTTGGCAGCATTGTGAATAGCTGTAAATCACTGCTCACCAGCTGTTATAACAACACTACAGTCCATGCAATACGTGGCTATTCTTGAAAACTCTGGAGCCATATCTGTTGTAGTAGTCTGTACCTCTAAAGTGACTTTGTGACCGGGAATTGTTGCTGCTGCCACTGAAGTAGATGATCCGTCAGCTTCCCTCTGCTAGATTGCCAGTTAGAGATGTTTTCTATGTTAGGTTTTAAGATGATACACCATGGATGTTATCCTACATGAATATTTTTTATTCGTCTCTCTACAGTGGCTCTTTTCACAGAGTGTGCATTGTACTAGTTTTGGAGCAGTTTTTGATTTCTTTTGAGTTTGGGTAAGAATGGGTAGTTTTATGGGTGTTTTGTAGTTATCTTCTATTTGTGAGTTCAGATGTTGAAAGTTAGGTGAAATTGTTGTTTTTGTTAAATGTGTTGTTAGAATAAAGTTAAGCAATTATGTTAATAAACAGATAGACTCAAACTTTGTATAAAATATGTTTAAATATCTGTTTTACATTTTGTCATTTGTATTTGTGACTGCTGATGTCATTGAGAGCTTTGGTGTTGCTGTGGAGAAGGAAAATTCATTTTAATTTTTTTCAACAAATGTATACAAAGGGGGAAGTTAAATTAGTATCTTACTAAATAGCTACAGTGCATGTTTATGTCAGATATGTCTATATATGTGTTTTACATTTTGTCAAAAACACCCGCTATTCGCAGTCTGTCCTTGGCAATGGCACTCATAGAATCATACAGGCACTACCTGTGCAATCATCAAGGACATCCTTTCTCCATCACTCTGCATAGGCGCCTCCTGGCATAGTACTAGTTGGGGGTTGAAGTCTCCTTGGCTATTGAGGGAATTTGGGGGCCACGTATCCCTTTTGTTACCTCTAGCAAGTTCCACAGAGTCAACTTGGTAAGATGTCTTCGGAGGCCACACACCCTTTCTGCACCACACTGCAACACGTCTCCTGGCATACTACTGGTTGGGGTATAAAGTTGTCTTGGATGCTAAAGGGCATTGGGGACCAAGAAGCCCACCTGGTACTTTCTATGAGTCCTAATCAGCTGGATTTCTGGGAGCTGGTCAGAGGCCCCGCCCCCTTTCCAGATCATTCTGCAAAGACCATTGCTACTTAAAGTACCATGGAAATTCACTGAAAAAAATCAAAGGTTACAGGTCAGTTATAGTTAGAAATTAGCATTAAGAAACCTTAGATATTCACTAAAAAAAACAAAGGTTACAGGGCTGTTATAGCTAGGAAATAGGATTAATAAAACCTTAGATATACACTGAAAAAAAACAAAGGTTACAGAGATGTTATAGTTAGGCTGACATTTCACTCGTACTGGTACAAAACCAGAGAAATTCAGCAAACTATAACTCGCGCCACTGCCATGCACTGCTCTTGATTTCACATATGACATCACTCATGACATGGTCAGTGACATCACTGATGACATGGTCACTGACATCACTGATGACATCACTGATGACATCTCAAATGACATCACTGCTGACATCACTGATGACATCATCCGGTGACTGTTTCCTAAAATGTTATGAGTGTTAAATATATATACACCAAGGTGTATTGATGAATGAGTGGGTGTATGAATGCCTGTATGGATGATTTAGTGGGTGCATGACTGACTGTATAAGTGAGTGATTATACATGTCTCAGTGAATGTATGGGTGAGTGAATAATCTGTGTGAATGTCTGTATCAGTCTGTCAGTTGGTGTGTAAGTGGCTGCATGGGTTGGTGAGTAGGTACATGAGTACCTATATGGGTTATTGAATGGTTGTCTGAGTACCTGTATGGGTGCATGAGCATCTGTGTGGGTGGGTGAGGGGGTGTGTGACTCCCTGCATGGATGAGTGAGTGGGTGAATCACTGGCTGTATGGTTTCATGAGTGTGTCTGAGAGGGGCTGAATGGGTGAGTGAGTGTGTGTATGGCTGTGTTGGTGAGTGAATGGATGTCTCAGTGGTATATGGGTGAGTAACTGCATATGTGAAAGGCAGTATATGTGAGTGTTGGAGTATATAAGTGACTGTATGTGTGAGTGAGTGATTTGTGAGAATGGCTATATGGGTGAGTGTGCTTGTGTCAGTGACTGTATAGGTAAGTAAGTGTTAGTATCTGTATGAATAAGTGAATTGGTGTGTGTATAAATGTATAGGAGAGTAAGTGGCAGTGTGATTGACTCTATGGGTGAGTGAGTAGGTGTGTGAGTATCTCTATGAGTGTCTGACAGTGTGTGAGTGGCTTTATTGGTGTATGAGTGGATATGTCAGTGGGTGCATTAGTGAGTGAGTGGGTGTATGAGTAGCTGTATGGGTGAGTGGATGTGTGTGTAGAACTATGAATCAGTGAGTGGGTATGTAAGTACTGGTTTGGGTGTGTCAATGATTTTGAGAATGGAAGTGTGAAAGTTGGAGTGGGTATATGAATGGTTATATGGGGGTGTGATGTCTTCAGTGCTGTCATCAGTTATGTCATTTGAGATGTGATCAGTGATGTCACTGACTATGTAATGAGTGATGTAACATGTGAGGTCATAAGCATTGCAGGGGCATGAGTTATAGTTAGATCAGCTAACTATAACTGCTGAATTTTTCTGGTTTTGTCCGAGTAAAATGTCAGCCTAACTGTAACGTCCCTGTAACCTTTGTTTTTCAGTGAATATATATATATATATATATATATATATATGAACAGCACCACAGTCCTGTCAACTCCAAATACTCGGACGCAGGTACAGACCACAACGTGCCAAGAAGTAATTAAGCAGTGTTCTTTATTCCGTGCAAACCAGCATGACGCGTTTCGGCCGTGTTACCACGGCCTTGATCACATGACACGCTAGGACCAATGATGTCTATTTATAGTGCATATAATTACAATGAAAAAAACCCTTTTGTTAGTCTGTCACCCATTACCATAGATCTAAACAAAATACTCTGCTGGTCATAGAGAGCAAAAACATCAACAGCTTGAGAAAGCCAGACTGAAACAATTAAATAAATAAGCAATCATTTTAAACAATTGTACAAATAATTTGTTCAGTCCCAATAATTACCTAATAGTAAACTCTCAATTTTAAATGTATTTTCTTTAAAAAATGACCGTTGCAAAAATTATTTTATACACAGCAGAGTGGTAATAAGAATGGGCTAGTACAACACAATTCCATAAAACCAATTAGTGCAAAATACAATGTGCAAAGTGTGTGTTAAAAACAGTAAAGAATTAATTAATTAATTCATTCTAAAGGTTGCTATTCCTTTCATAGTCTAACCGTGGGTTTTAAAATTCAATAAACAATTCAGACAGGTTGTAACAAATAATGCCTGATATAAATGATAATTAGATCATTATAAAATCATTATAAAATCATATCTGAGATTGGAACCAAAAAGCGTCTTAGCTTGAAAAATGTATGTTGTATGAAACTACACAGACTACATGTACGAACCACATACTTGACTAGTGAACTTCGTCACATACGTGTGGTGAGCACTGCCTAGTTTTTACACTAAAATAAGAGTTGCACGAAAATACAACAAACTCCACCTATCAGACTCCTGATTACCACGTTAAAGTCACATCATATATAAAAACATATGTAAATAATGGCATAGGTTTAGTTCCCTACTTCAAGGTTAAATCCTTTAATAGTGGTTACTCATGAATATAAGGAGTGGATAATGTGTATTCTATATTACGTACAAGGATAGAGACGTCGCATTAAAATTTGTCAAATACAAATAATCACCCAACATCTCGAACAGCGTTATCACATACGTTCTAAAGTGCAAGTGCATAAAAGCAAACAAATAAGGCAGCAAAAATTCTATTCTCTTCAAGTACATGTAGGCTGAGAGACGTCAGTATGGAGCACAGACCCTATCCATGGAACTAGACAAGTCAATTTATACCCCCGCAGATTGTAAATTACGTGGGATAAAATATACAGAGTGGAGGATAAAGTATACAGAGTGGAGGATAAAAGGTGTAGCAAAAAAAGCCGTCTAAAACTCCAGCACAAGAACCACAGCATCAACCAAGTAAAACCAATAAGTTAAAACCTAGTTAAAACAGTAGAAAAAGAACTGGCTAAAAGACCGACCAAAAAATGCCCACAATAAAATCCATCCACAAAGTAGTATAAGAACACAGTAATAGATCAAGTCACATGTTTATAAAAACACAGTAATAGATCAAGTCACATGATTATAAAAAATTGTGCAAATCTTCCCTGTATTAAGCCCATTGGGCATCCTGGTGTCAAGCAAGAGTATGTAATGGGATTCCAGTTGTCTCAGTCTCTTTTCCCTATTACCTCCTCTCACTAATCTGGGTACTGCATCAATCACATAATAAGACAGGTCACTAAGATTATTGTGATGCACCAACTTAAAGTGACGAGCTACTGGATAACTGGAATCTGAGTTAACAATAGCCCGCAAGTGTTGGAGAATACGAGAAAATACCTGTAGCTTGGTACTTCCAATATACTTCAATTTGCAAGAACATTCTAGTACGTATACTGCATGGTCAGTCTTGCAAGTAAATATATATATATTCATCCAATTCCTCCCCCTTCAGAAAGGTATGAGCCACACTCGCAACACTGGCAATTAGGTTTTGGTGCACGCAGGGCACTCTGGGAGTCAGCATTTCCTTTGTACTCATGTTTGCCGATGAAGAAGGAGCGTGAATGCTCCGAAACGCGTCAGGCAGGAGGACTGAATATTTGGAGTGCAAATGCCATCTTCGTTTTGAATAAATGATTTGTTAATCACCTGTTGCAGAGTGCGTCTTGAATGCAGGGCAAACTTTGGAGATAAAATTCACGGCTGGTGTAAGATCGCACCACCCGGAGAACTACGCGGGGCCGTAGGATTCGAAACCAATCGGAACCATATGACGGCACAGCAGAGTAAATAATGAGAAGGGGGGATTCGCACTCCGAGGCCCACTGGAGGGCTTGTGCACTAGATGTCCGTGTAATTATTAGACGCATTTCGGCAGTGCCTTTTTCAATTGAAAAAGGCAATTGCACTGCCCAAATGCGTCTTTCCTGTGGTCCTGCACCTTGGGTTTATTTCCCCTGAATCGAGTGCTGGCTTTCATTCTCCTATCAGAGTTTGGAAAAATTATGTATATATATATATATATATATATATATATATATATATATATATATATATATATATTATCTACTGGCGGTCGCCAGTAGATAGTTATAGTTACAACCTATTATCCATAGGAAATCCGCGACATTCTATTTGCAATAACGTTGGCGCCGGTTGACGAATCTTCGCGAAGTTTCCAACTTGTTGAGGCGCTCCGGTCCGCTCCTACCCTGAAAGTCTCGGGGTGATACGTCAGCGGGGGCCGAGAAAAAGGGGGTCCCAAAACGCGTTTTCCCCATTCATTTTTCCATAGGAACCTTTAGTCGCAGCTACAGCCCGAACTGCTGAACGGAATTACCCCAAATTTGGCAAAGAGGTAGCCCTTGGTTCAGACTGGTGCCTTTTGCTAAAATGGTGTAAATCCGTTCAGTAGTTCCTGAGAAATTCACAATTAAAATCACATATATATCTATGGGCGCGTCGGATCCGCGTACCCTCCCGATCACGAGCTGCATGCTAATTGGCTGTCAACACTCCAAATCAAGAAGTGTTGGCAGCCATTTTATCCCTCGGTAGAACCGAGGGACAGAAACAAGTGCGCAAAGCGCAAAAGGGAGCAGGGTAGAAACACCCTGACCCCCTAGGTCTGCTCAGGGGTCCCACAAGGACCCCCTGGGCAAAAAGCATATTTTTTTTTTTAAATCGGCAGGATGCGCTCAGGTGCGCGAATCCTGCCGAAAAAAAAAGAAACAAGTGCGTAAACGCACAAAGGGGGCAGGGTAGAAACACCCTAACCCCTAGGCCTGCTCAGGGGTCCCACAAGGACCCCTGGGCAAAAAAGCATATTTTTAAATCGGCAGGATGCGCTCAGGGTGCGCGAATCCTGCCGAAAAAAATCAAGCGCGGTCTTCCGCGCTCGATGTTAATTGGCCCTCGGGTGGCCCAAGTCCCGGGGGCATGGTGGGGGGATAATTTAATGTGTGGGGGCCTCAAGGGCCCTCAAGCCCCGAGGACCGCCACCCCCGGGGCTTTTTAAAAATGGTGCGGGAGGGCTCTGAGCCCTCCCGCAGCCCCGGGACCACCACCTCCCGGGGCTTTTTTAAATTAATTTAACAACCTGTGTGGGGGCTCCAGCCCCCACACGCCCAGAGACCGCCACCTCCCCGGGGCACTAACAAATTAAAATGGGGGTCAGTTTTGGACCCCGAAGCCCCGAGGACAACCACCTCCCGGGGCTGTGCTCATGTAGGGAGGGGGCCGCGCGGCCCCCTCCTGGAGCCCTTGATGGCCCTGTGGACCGCCACCCCCAGGGCCGGCTCCTGCAGTGTCCCGGGTGCCTACCCCGGGACACTGTAGTTTGCTATGGCAGGACGGGAGCCTCGCGGCTCCCGTCCTGCCATAGCAACTGCTTTGGATATTGGAAGAGAGAGCAGGGAAACCTGCTCTCTCTTCCAATATCCAAAGCACATTGCTTTCCACATGGGGAGCAGCATGTCAGCTGCTCCCCATGTGGGACTAGCAATGCCGGCTCCCAAGGGATGTGGGAGCCGGCGGGACTGTGGGGGATTGGGGACCCCCACAGTCCCCTCCAAAGAATAAAAATAAAGGCCATGCCCCGGGGATGGGGTCCCGGGGCCAATACAGGCCCAGGGAAGGGGGCCACGCGGCCCCCTTCCCGTTTTTATTACAAATTAAAAAGGGGTAAGGCCCTGGGGGATGGGGTCCCCAGGGCATAAAAACAGGAAAAAGGAAGGGGGCCACACAGCCCCGCCCCTTCCTTCACCACTCTGCAAACGCGCCCCTGGCGCGTTTGCAGAGGAGAGCAATTCCCCTTGAATACTGGGGGTCCCTGGGGGCCAACTAGCCCACCAGGAACCTCCAATATGCGCCAGGGGGCTGCGTTGCAGAGACGTGTAGAGAGGCCACACCCCTTTACACCTCTCTGCAACGCAGCTCTGTGGCGCTTTTGGAGGTATATGGTGGGCTAGTTGGACTCCGGGACCTCAGGATTCAAGGGACTTAATCCCAACTTAAAACGCGCCACGGGGCGCGTTTGCACAGTGGTGAAGGGAGGGGCGGGGCTTCAGGTGACATGTGTGCAAACAGGCCCCGTGGCGCGTTTTAAGATGGGGAATTAAATCCCCTTCAATCCTGAGGGTCCCTGGGGGCCAAGTAGCCCAACAGGTACATCCAGAAAGCGCCACAGAGCTGCGTTGCAGAGAGGTGTAAAGGGGTGTGGCCTCCCTACACGTCTCTGCAACGCAGCCCCTGGCGCATATTGGAGGTTCCTGGTGGGCTAGTTGGCCCCTAGGGACCCTCAGGATTCAAGGGGACTTAATCCCCCAACTTAAAACGCGCAACGGGGCGCGTTTGCACAGATGTCACCTCAGGCCCCGCCCCTCCCTTCACCATTGTGCAAATATTCCTCTAAAATCAGCCGAAATACGAATTCCGATTTACTCACCTGTTATCAGGAGAGACCTCAGTGCTGTATCTTTCAGCCCAGTACTGGTCCTGAAAAGTAATTCTAACCATACTTACCAGTAACTTGAATTTCCTTCCATAGGCTAACATTGACTGGTTTCACTTGGAAATTCTTCTAAGTGTGGAGTTTTGGAACTTTAAAATATTCCTCTAAAATCAGCCGAAATACGAATTCCGATTTACTCACCTGTTATCAGGAGAGACCTCAGTGCTGCA
This sequence comes from Calotriton arnoldi, assembly GCA_963921515.1. Taxonomy (NCBI): domain Eukaryota; kingdom Metazoa; phylum Chordata; class Amphibia; order Caudata; family Salamandridae; genus Calotriton; species Calotriton arnoldi. The sequence goes on from CAWUFW010012456.1 coordinate 340,446, forward strand.
TCTTTCAGCCCAGTACTGGTCCTGAAAAGTAATTTTAACCGTGCTTACCGGTAACTTGAATTTCCTTCATAGGCTAACATTGACTGGTTTCACTTGGAAATTCTTCTAAGTGTGGAGTTTTGGAACTTTAAAATATTCCTCTAAAATCAGCCGAAATACGAATTCCGATTTACTCACCTGTTATCAGGAGAGACCTCAGTGCTGCATCTTTCAGCCCAGTACTGATCCTCAAAAGTAATTTTAACCGTGCACACCAGTAACTTGAATTTCCTTCCATAGGCTAACATTGACTGGTTTCACTTGGAAATTCTTCTAAGTGTGGAGTTTTGGAACTTTAAAATATTCCTCTAAAATCAGCCGGAATACGAATTCCGATTTACTCAACTGTTATCAGGAGAGACCTCAGTGCTGCATCTTTCAGCCCAGTACTGGTCCTGAAAAGTAATTTTAACCGTACTTACCGGTAACTTGAATTTCCTTCATAGGCTAACATTGACTGGTTTCACTTGGAAATTCTTCTAAGTGTGGAGTTTTGGAACTTTAAAATATTCCTCTAAAATCAGCCGAAATACGAATTCCGATTTACTCACCTGTTATCAGGAGAGACCTCAGTGCTGCATCTTTCAGCCCAGTACTGATCCTGAAAAGTAATTTTAACCGTACTTACCGGTAACTTGAATTTCCTTCATAGGCTAACATTGACTGGTTTCACTTGGAAATTCTTCTAAGTGTGGAGTTTTGGAACTTTAAAATATTCCTCTAAAATCAGCCGAAATACGAATTCGATTTACTCACCTGTTATCAGGAGAGACCTCAGTGCTGCATCTTTCAGCCCAGTACTGGTCCTGAAAAGTAATTTTAACCGTACTTACCGGTAGCTTGAATTTCCTTCATAGGCTAACATTGACTGGTTTCACTTGGAAATTCTTCTAAGTGTGGAGTTTTGGAACTTTAAAATATTCCTCTAAAATCAGCTGAAATACGAATTCCGATTTACTCACCTGTTATCAGGAGAGACCTCAGTGCTGCATCTTTCAACCCAGTACTGATCCTCAAAAGTAATTTTAACCGTACTTACCAGTAACTTGAATTTCCTTCATAGGCTAAGATTGACTGGTTTTCAGCAAAAAGTTTCAAAGTGTTGATTTTCACAAACTACAAATATTCCTTAAAAATCGCCTGTATGACTTAAACGCATTCTTTCAACTGTTTACAGGAGATGCACCAGTGCTGGATCCAGGATCCAACACTGAGTAAGAAAAAGTAACGATAACAGTTTTTACCTGCTAAGTGAATTTCCTTCCATAGGATAACATTGGTGATTCTATGAGAAAAAGTTTCTAAGTGTCAACTTTTAAAATACAATAATATTCCTTAAAAATCACGACTGTAACCAAAACGCTTTTACTCAACTGTTTACAGGAGATGTACCAGGACTGAATCTAGGATCCAGTCCTGTGGTTACAAAAGTAATCCATAAAGTAACTAATTGCATTTAACTAGAAATTCACATTGAGCTGAATGTTGCATTGTGTTTGAAAATGTGTTGCCCATTGCAACAACTGTAACTACTGTACTTAAAAGTCTATTGCCTATCTGCAAAGTATTTAAACTAAAGTAATTCATTCTGAGAAAGTATTTTTTGTAATGTAATGTATAATGTAATTACAATGTAATTTAAAAAATAAAATATGTAAAAAAAATTGTTTCTAAAAATGTAGTAAATCAGTATGAAAAAATTAATATAACAATTAATACATTTAAAAATTGTCATTTACAAAACCTTTGAAATTCACTGAAAAAACCGTAGGTTTCAGGCACGTTATAGTTAGAAATTAGCATTTAAAAACCTTTGAAATTCACTGAAAAAACCATAGGTTTCAGACACGTTATAGTTACAAATTAGCATTTAAAAAACCTTTGAAATTCACTGAAAAAACCATAGGTTTCAGACACGTTATAGTTACAAATTAGCATTTAAAAAACCTTTGAAATTCACAGAAAAAACCATAGGTTTTAGGGACAGTTATAGTTACTTGGACATTGCACTCGTACAAAACCCGTGAAATTCCCTCGTTATAGTTAGTTCAGCTAACTATAACTCGCGCCCGCAATGCACTGCTGATGACGTCACATATTACATCACTCATGACATGGTCAGTGACATCACTGATGACATCACTGATGACATCTCAAATGACATCACTGATGACATCATCCACGTGATAATCTGATGCACCTCCTCACACCCTAATATAACCTTTGATACACCCACTCTAAATTACAGACTGCCATTCGCAAAACCATAGACACTCCAACACCAATAACTACATACCCACTCACTGATTCTTAGGTCTACACACACACATCCACTCACTCACCCGTACAGTCACTCATACTTACGGTCACTCAGTACAGGACTATCATATGCACTCTTACTCCTATATAGACACTCAAACAACGCCACTCATCCATAGAGATACTCACACACCTAGTCAGTCATGCAAATAATTAAACACACTGCCATTTACTCACCTATACAGTTATACACACACCAGCTCACTTACTCATACAAATAGTAGCACATTGTTACGCTCTTATACAATCACTGATACAAGCACACAATCATCCATACAGCCACTATCACAATCACTCACTCTTGCTTATAGCTATTTATATACTCCAACACACATATATACTGCCTTTCACATATGTAGTTACTCACACATGTACCACTGGGACATACATTCACTCACTAACACACTCTTACACACACTTACCCACCCATACAGTCTATCACAGATGCACTCTTGAAACCATCCACCCAGTGAATCACCCACTCACACATCTATGCACAGAGTTGCACACACCCCTCCCACACAAACACTCAGGCACCCATACAGATACTCAGACAAGCATTCAATAACTCATATAGACACTCATGTAGCTATTCACAAACACATGCAGCCACTTACACAGCAACAGACAGACGGATACAGACATTCACCCAGTTTAGTCACTAACCCATGCATTCAGTAAGATACGTTAAATCACTCACTTATAGAGTCAGTCACGCACCTACTAAATCATCCATACAGACACTTACACACCCACTCATTCTTCAATACGTCTTTTCCTATATATATTAAAAATATTTAAACTTTACAGAAACACACAGTCACTGGATGATGTCATCAGTGATGTCATCAGTGATGTCATCAGTGATGTCATTTGAGATGTCATCAGTGATGTCATCAGTGATGTCACTGACCATGTCATGAGTGATGTAATATGTGACGTCATCAGCAGTGCATTGCGGAGCGCGAAGTTATAGTTAGCTGAACTAACTATAACGGGGAATTTCACGGGTTTTGTACGAGTGCAATGTCCAAGTAACTATAACTGTCCCTAAAACCTATGGTTTTTTCAGTGAATATATATATATATATATATATATATATATATTTTTTTACCTATCTAGCAATTCTGAACAACAATGATGTGGGATTGAAATTCACTCACAACATTCACCCCAAAGAAATTGAATTTCTGGACACCAAAGTTTACATCAAATCAAATAAGATACATACAACTGTGTTCAGAAAAAGACTGCCACCAACAGCCTACTCCATGGGTCTAGTTTTCACCCTCAATCCCTCAAAGAAGCATCCCCTACGGGAGTTTATAAGAATGAAGCGGAATTGCTCTGAACCCCAAGAAATGGGAAAAAGTTCAAGGAGACAACATCACGCTTCCTTCAAAGAGGATACAAGTATAAAGACATACAAAGAGGTGAAATAAGAGCTAGACAAAAAGCAGAGCACAGACACTGGTGGATAAAAAGCCAAATGATATGGCCAATGTGACTCAAGAGGACACACCATGATTGATCCTAACTTACAGCAAGGAGAGCTATCAAATTCAACAAATCCTTAAGAAATATTGGAATGTGCTGACCAAAGATCCAGACATCGGCAGAGAATTAGGAAATCACCCGCTCATAACCTACAGGAAAGCACCCTCTATATCTGATACAATAATCAGAAGCCACTTCGAAAGTGCTAAAAAGACCACGTGGCTGGGAGCAAGACAAAGAGGTTTTGGCAAATACACAACATGCAAAGCGTGTAAAATCGGAAAGAATCTCAAATCCATCAAAGATCCGAGAGGAAGGACTTTTGAGATAAACGAGAATATCACCTGTGATTCGACCTATGTCGTGTATGTGATAGAGTGCTTCTGTGGTAAGAGGTACATTGGAAGCACCATATGTCCCCTCAAGAAACGCATACTCGAGCACAAAAGAGCTGTACAAAATGAGGATCTAACATATGCACTTGCCAAACATATGAAAACTCATATGAATCGTAGTTGGCTAGATATGAAATACTCTGGACTGGTTACAATACCTCCCCACGAGAGAGGAGGAAATCGAACTTTGAAACTGAGGCGCCAGGAGTCCAAAATGATTATTAAATTTAAAACAAAGATCCAACTTAGGCTGAATGGGGATGAAGAAATGTATATACATCTGTAAACCACATTATAGATACTTGCCTTGAACTGATTTATTTATCTGAGAAAACTTTGTAGTCAGTAAATACTTCGTACTTAATTACAGATCATACTCCACACAAAAAAACGAACCTGGCCTGATCAAAAGACAGAAGTAACATAAGGTTTATTTTTCATGTATTTTTTTTGTTGCAATGACTATTGAAGACAGAACCCTGTTTGAAAACAGCCATATACATGTACCAGCCACAGAGACAGTAGGGCACTTAGCCTACACAAGCGAACTGACACTCAGTCGTGAGAATAATGGGTTATCATACCCGGGTTTAAACTTCCAATATAATTGAGTGGGGAGTTTTGAATATGATGTATAAACATATGTCCAGTTTGTGGCATTTGATGAGATTACCACCTCGTCCAATGGCTGAGTAACATGAAGAATGTGACAGTATACTTATACATGTCGATACATGGCCAAATGTCTCATGTGTAAATCGAGGGCTTTTGCTTTTGATTTATCTTTGCAACAATATGATTCTTGTAAGAGTGTACATAATAAAAAAGTCGACTTACATCTGTAACTACCGGTCCCACAATGCCTCATTACGGGCAAAGTGGAGACTAGGTGTAAAGGTAGAAACTAAAGAGGGACTCCGTGTACTACCGTGAAGAAGAACTTTGTGTTCGAAACGCGTAGGAGGAGGAGAAGTAAAGTCTGAATAAAGAATTGCATTGAAACCAAGGAGAGTGCCGTGAAAATATTTTGTTGTTGGACCATATTCTGAGAGAAGCGGCCCTTTCTCGCCACGAGCACCAGCTGGTTTGTGCTCCCCCATTAAGGACCATGTTGGTGATTGATATATATCTCCACACAATCCAGTGAAGCGTTCCTTTCCCAAGAAAAACACCGACGCCGTGGCCTCAATTCATAAACGTGTTTTTATTACAACACAAAGGGAACGCTTCACTGGATTGTGTGGATAATAAGGGGTGGCGACCCTGCCGTGTGCCCGCCGTGATAAGAGGCTAGGGCTGAAGCCGATTTCGTGATGTATATATATATATATATATATATATATATATATATATATATATATATATATATATTATTGTCAATTTAACTATATATATATACATATACACATAGATAGATATATAGATAGATAAATAGATAGATAGATAGATAGATATGTATATAGGTAGATATATATATATATGGTTAAAGTGACATTATATTATTATATTATGGTTAATGTCACTTTAATCATACATAAAAGTGACATTATAATTAGATGCTAAGACCTTAATTTATGTTAAAAAAGCTGAAATTCACTGAAATGCAATGGTTGAAGTGATGTTATAGTTAGTGTTGGAATTAGACATGAGCTAAAATGAAAAAACCCAAAAGACATTGAAATACATCAGTTAAAGTTTACTGAATTAACTATAACTTGTGCCCCCATTGTGCACTGGTTATGACCACACATATTACATCGCTCATTGGTAGAGCAACCCATCAGCTAAACTCAAAATCAGACCCTATGTTTTATAATGGTAGTAATTAATAACCTACTATTGCCATTCTTCCCATGATGTTGCATTAACCAGTCTAACATTAATTAGGCAGGCTGTGGCAACATCATTAGAATAATGGAAACAATAGGTTGGTATTTGCACTGCCATAATGGATCTAAATGTTGTCATAGTGATGGCACTATCTGCACTATCATGACCACCTCGCCTAATGGATAAATTATTTAGATATTGCAGGAAATCATGATACAATTTCCAGAACTGATATAATTCTTGCATTTGCTTTATACTGGCCATTATGTTGTGATTTTATAACTTCGTTCGTGCTCTCTGATAGATTTGTGGACTCTATCTCCATAAAAACATATTCACCCATTCATCAATTAATGCCCTCACTTCTTCAATGATTCACCCACTCACACATCCATCTATACATATGTCCATGCACTGCTTCATAATGAATTGCTGACTCACACACACATTCACGCACACACTCTTGCAAAACCACTTTCATATGTAAAGTAGGGAGAACGTCAGGAGCTCACAAATGACGTTAGATCAATGGGTCAATTACAATATTGACCAACAACCTTGTTTTTCTCTGCATCCCACCTTTCTATTTGGGCTTTCCTAGAAGAATTTAGCCAATTGAAGCCCTACATGTTAAATGCTAACATTTATATTTTAGCCTGATATGTTTTATGTAGAGCGCTCCGCTCCACTGTGGCTAAGCCTGCACTATATGAATACTATAGATAAATATATCAATAAATGAGTAAATTAAGAAAGAATTAATGAGCGTCAAAGAAACAAAAAATGTATTAAAAACATTTTAGCTAAATAACAGGGTGTCTCCCTTCTGTACAAGTGGAGTTTGCATGTGTGACATTAGAATAACACAACAATTACGTAAAATTTGGATGCAATCACAGAAGGTATTATTAAAATCTTAATTTGCTACATAGTGCCAGAATGCAAAGAAATGTTGAGTGCTAAATCACAATTTAAATTCATTATTGGATTCAATTTGATTTTGTGCCTCGAATCATCAGCCCAATATGCTTTTTTTGGAGCGTTGCTTCTTAAGTTCCATCATATTTTTTTACTATTGAGGCTGCATGTTTAGTAATTTTAAATAGAACAGCATCAAGTGCCCAGCTAGTATTAAGTAATGTTAAAATGTTCCGAAATAATATTTGTTCTCTCTGAATAACAGAATGTACCCTGGTGGATTATGTTCATTGTTGTCTGACTCCCCCATGCTTCCTTAATTTGCCAATTCAGTGGTTTCATCTTGAGGGGACTCAAATGACGATCTGTTTATGCACTTATCCTTAGCAGTGAGTTTTAGCCTTTTCAAAAACGTCAGATTCACTTCTATGCACCCCTGCCTTAACCTTGCCTAGCAAGGAAACATCATGAGCTGTCCCCCAGGGGTTGCGCACGTGCCACTCAGCCTAGCACTGGCCGCAAGACAGCAGCAACCTGGAGTGAGCGCGTGCCAGAGCCACGGGCGTGACCTAGGACAATGGCCAGCCCAGCACAGGCTGCCATTCGCACTTGTGAGCTGGGGCGGTAAGCCGCAATGGAACAACTGAGGAAAAAAACAAAAAGGTAACATACAAGGAATGAAAGAAATACGATGCATGTCACTTACCTGAAAAGAAGCAGCGCGATATACGGTCTCAGTAAAAGACAACAACAAGAAGAACTGAGAGGCAGTGGAAGGCTATACCATTGAGGGAAAGGAGGGGGAGGGAGGAGAGGGTCAGGGTTTAAATGTATATATTTATTTAATGCAGTTTGAGGTAGCGTGAACTTTACCCAAAGGTGTCAGAGCGCTTTACAAAAGAACCAGGTACGTTACAAAAGGTACACATGATAGACTAAAATGAAAAACTAATGTAGGCAGGTAAATGGCCTGTCTCCTGGAGGCGACTCACGTTATAGACTCTGAGGAGGAAAATTGATTAGGTGGTAATGGTATCGGAGGTTCACGCCCGTATTACCATATTAAGATTAGAAGCTCTGAGGAAGAAAATGTCAGACAGGGCAACGACTATAAGGTTATTCGTCACATTCACATGAGAGGAAATAAATTTAACCTCAAAAGGAAACTATGAAAATGATGTAAAACTGGAGCCGAGTGAAGGAAAAATCCTTGATTCCTGTAAGAGTTCCAACCCAGAAAGTAAGATTCGTTTACCAATAAACAAACAAAAAAAAAAAAACAGGAAAATAGAAGGAAAATTGATTCAACGAAAAAATGGACAGAGACAATTACAGACAAAAAAATCTGCAGTCCTGTCCTGGCGACGTGAAGCTTGATAAACTTTAGTATTTAAAAACATATTTATTTAACGTTCTTGAAATGTACTTGCTGCGCTTTCTACAGAATCGAAAGTATTTTCTGAGGTTTGTTAGGTATCAGGAAAATATAGCTCCTTTTCATCGTGCTTTATCGGTGGTACCTCAAAAAACAGAGAACAAAAAAGACCTCGGCAATATCTACTGCATCACGAAACCTGTTTAGGTGTTAGTCTCCATGAGAAATGACCTACATTTTAGATATTTAAAAACTGCTAGCCCAATGAAGTCTGAACTCTTTGTTCTGGCTGGCCCAGGGACCCTTGTCGACCCTAATCTTTGTGATGGTCCTATTCTTTATTTATTTTTTTATTTTTATTTTAAAGGTTTTATATAGCGCTGGCTAGACCCGGAGGTATCAGAGCGCTTTACATGAGTATCAGACCATAGTTGCAGGTTACATCGTTATAAAGGTTACACAGTTGTTAGAGCATGGCAACATAGTTACATGTAAGGTCGAGATAGACAATAAGGACATATACGTAAAGGAAAAAGCAGGCAAGGGGAGAGATTCAGGGGAGGGGGTAGGAGCAGGGAAGTAGACAGAGAATGAAGGAGGGAAAGAGGAGGGGAGGGTGAGAGACAACAGCGTGGAAAGAGGAGGGGGGGTGACGGGGACCCAAACCGGTAGACGAGTCAAAGCTGCGTCCAAATTCCAGTAAGCTGTGATCCCAGGGGAAGTGGTATCATTTCCCCATCTCTGTTGCGAGAGGTTCCCTTTACGCAGTGGACTCTCTCAGAGGGTCTCTGAGACTCCAAGGCCTACATACTGGATCCTTCCCCAAAAGGGGAGAGGGAGTGCTTTGGCAAGGGGTGCCATACCATACCTCAACTGTGAGTGGCTCCCTTGGCGCTGTGGACTCTCTCAGCGGGTTCGCTGAGACTCCAGAGTATAAATATTGGATCTTTCCCCAACAAGGGGAGAAGGAGTGCTTAGTCAAAGGGCACGAAGGACAGGGGGCTGGGCGGTGAAGCAGGCAAGGGGAGGGATGCAGGGGAGAGGGGAGAGGAGCAAAGGAAGTAGACAAAGAAAAGAGTACTAAATGAGAACAAACATCAGTTTGGGTAATAGACTATTTTCTCTCTGTGGCCATGAGTTTGCCCGATCACTAAGGTAAAAACCTAGCACAGGCCATTCCAGAAGCTTGTGTTTCCAGGTCCATCTCTCTCGTGTCTACCGAATCGACGTCTTGTTGGAGCGTGGGCATGCGCGTGGTCAGATCTGTCCGGAGCTGGTCGATGGAGGCTTTCATGTCTTGATTTAGCTCAGCGCGTAGTGGCAGCGAGCCTCACAAAGGACAACACGAGCGTTTACACCTGGAGTCTCCAACCCTCTTTGAGGTGTCACCTTTTTCATCGGATAAAACGGGCTTGTTGTTGTGGTATGCAGATCTGCGTGTCTCATGTGGACCTCGGAATGCGAGAGCAGCGTCTGGAGTTAACAGGCTTATAATCAGGCGTCTGAGTGGCGTCGGATTATAAACACTGCAGATCTCAACCTCCTATCCAGGCGTTTTAAATACCAAAAGGGCGGAGGTCTCAGGCCCAGCTATGCTCTTCTGCCACTTTCACGGGACTGCTTAGCAGAACACCTTAAATAAGCATCTCCAATGCAATAGGTCCCGCATTTGCTAGAGTTTCAGCTCTTGGCACTGTAAATGACAATGGGGTATATTCACAAGAACGTGTGCTAAACATCTCCAAAAAATGTTAACACAACTTTACACATCGCAGCCGATCGCGGGAAAATAACCCTGTGTTAACCTGGAATTCACAACACGGCGGTACCATGCGATAGTTCCCCGAAAACGCGGCCAATGTCCGCGATACAACAACCGCGACCGTGATAAAAACACAAACCTCAACGCGAAAAAACATGCGATGGGCCAAAGCGCGATGAGGAAATCAACGATAAGCAGCGCCAGGCCTGCAATACACACATGGCAGGCGGGAAAAACCACTATAAAAGTAGAAAAAACACACAAACACAAAATGACCAACACCCAAGCACCACGGAGGCAGCCGGAGCAGGCGCAGAGGACGAGCGCAACCCCACAAGCACCCCGGACGACCAGCCTGGGACCTCGGGGACAGGGAAGGGCAAGGACAAGAAGAAGAGGAAGACGAAGTTCAGTCTGCAGGAAAACAGGATCCTGGTCACAAAGGTGATGGAACACCACCAACAACTGTTCGTCACCTCCAACGTGTCATTGGGCACCAAAAATGAAATATGGCGGGACATCGTGGACAAGGTGAATGCCATCGGAGAGCACAAGAGGTCAATGGACGAGGTCAAGAGGTGATGGATTGACATCAAGCGCAAGACCAAGGAGAAACTCGCAGCCAACCAGAAGGCAGCAATGCAGACTGGAGGTGGGAGCCCAGTGCCACAGCTGGAGCTGGATGACATGGAGGAGCTGGTGTCGACAGTCATCAGTGTGGAGACTGTGGCAGGAGTCGGGGGACCGGACACTGCTCGACAGGACACAACACAACCGCAACAGGGTGAGTGACCACCAGGTACTGGGGGGACGGGTGGAGATGGGCACAATGGCACACATGCACAATCAAGCAGAGCACAGTGCACACCCACAATGACTCTAGATCATGGCCCTGATCCACAGACTGTCACAATGTACAATGCCATGCTGTCTGAATGTGAACCTGTACCATGCGGCTACATACATGCAGACACATTGTAATACACCATCTCCCCTTCACATTGCAGGGGCACCGTCAACACCTCCTGCAGAGCAGTCCCAGCCACTCTTCATTGATGACGAGGAGGACACCCCCAGCATCGACACCCAAGCCCTCCAAGACATCATTGACATCATCCGCAACTCACCTCCACGATCAGGGCAGCCCAGCTGCATCGAGGAGACCCCACCCACTACCCAAACCACCCAGCAGGAGGCACCCACAGCCCCGGCAGTCTCCCAAGACCCCCAGGAACAACACATGGCCTTCCAACGCCGTGTGCTGGAGGGCCAGAGGGACACGGCTGAGCAGGTGCGGGTGGGGTTCGACCTCATGGCTACAAAACTGGACGCCATCCATGGGTGTCTAGGTTCCATCAGGGACCAGCTCCAGTCCCTAACGGACACCCACGGCCCGCTCCATGGTCTCCAATGAGCCCTGACTGACATCGCTGGAGTCATGACTCGAAGACAAGAACACCTGTCCGCTCAGAGTGGCTCCAGCGATCCCAGCCGTGAGCTGGCACACATGCGGAGGCTCATGGAGGACATGGTGCGGATGGAGGCAGAAAGGATGGCAGCCACCGCTGCACATCAGCAAAATGTAGCTGAGATTTACCAGGCCCTGCAGATCCTCATCATGGCATTGCTGCCACAAGGCGTGGCGCAGATGAATGCTGCTGCCCCCACACCATCCACATCTCCGCCCCCTGGTGTGTCAGTGCCTCTCAGTGCGGCAGGCGTATCCACTCCGGCACCTGATGTGTCACTGCCACACAGTGCGGCCGACAATCCTCCTCCGGCCCCTGATGTGTCAGTGGCACACAGTGCCGCAGCCGGTACTGCAACACCCACAGGTGGGGCAGAGCACACACCCGAGGACGAGGACGTGGATGGGATTGAGTTCAGAAGGAGGCACTAGCATTCATGTCTGCCACCTTGCCTGTTTCTGCTTGGTGCCGCACATGGTCCCATGACCTGCCACTGACCCCTGATACACTCCGCTGCACTCACCTTGGACCGCGACATGGACTTCCATATCCTGTTTGATGACCAATGACACGGCGACCAGACTGCGGACTGTAGCCTTCCTCTTCCGCAGTACTTGTCATCCCTGGATGGACTCTGGCTGGCCCTCCACAGGCCCATATTGTGTGGTGTGCTTGGCATGGCCCTGTACCGCTCCAGCTGCAAAACTCCACTGGATGTGCAATAAACATCCAAAAACGCACTGCTGTGTCATGGCTTTCATCATTCATGTATGAATGTGTGGATGAATGTAGGGACAGTAATTTCCCTTACGTCAATGATGCTCACCTAGTGGGATGCCAGTCACAGTGTGCTACATTTCCTATTGTGTTCCGCTTGCCGTGGACACTACAACAGGGACACACGCATTAGTCACTCCCTTGTCCGGACATGGACTGAACCATGCCCAGAGCCCCCGAGTCATTGTTGCAAGCCCTGCGCTGGTCCGGCGTATGCCAGCCCAGACCACTCCGCTTACGCTCCGAGGGGGGCCCCACATAGCTACATGCCACAGGCGTACACGCTGGTGGTATGCAGGTCACTGGTCTAGTTGTCAGCATGTCACGGCCACTCCCTGAGGGCAGGTCTACACACACACCACACCTATCCGGCACAGGCTTCACAGGCCATGTGACCCCGCCAATATAAGGGGTCGACGACGTCACATTCCCCACTGCCGGTGGTGACTGGATGACGGACGCTCCACGGTTCTCAATCATAAAGGGCCCATGAGTTGTGGCGCACAGGGTTTGTCGCACCCGAGGCCTTGCGCCCGTCATGGACCTACCACCACGTGGCGCTGACTGGGGTTGCACAGGGTTAGTGGCACCCAAAGCCTTGTGCCCGTCACGGGCCTACCACTACGTGGTGCTGATTGGGGTTGCACAGGGTTAGTGGCACCGAAATAGCTGAGCGGGTGTGCAGCCTGTGATGATGACGTGTGCACTGATGTGGTCTCTGCCATTGATGCCTCAGGACTCAGCGTCATGTGTGGGACCTGCTGGGCCGCGGGGCGGGTCCGCATGATGTGGACCATGCCATGGTGGCGGGACTGGGGCCTGGAGCTTGCACGGGCACGTGGTGTGCCCACTGGTGGACACACCATTGGCGGCAGGTGAGCAGTGGGCCCGGGGTGCGCAAGTGCGGACAGCCAGCGCTGGCCGGCGGGAGGGGGTAGGGTGCGGCTTCATGCATGCGCAGGGACGGACAGGCGCTGTTGCCGTGTGCTGTGTGATGGACTCTGCCATGATTGACTCTGGCCTTGATTACAGATTGCAGACCTGGTGGCTTGCAGTGTATCCCGGCACGTGGTTGGAGACACACCGGTGGCAGCAGGTGAACAGTGGGGCCTGGGTGCGCTGGGGCGGCTGTGTCTCTCGCTCTCTCTCTCTCCCTTCCTTCCTTCCTTCCCTCTCTCTCTCACTCTCTCTCTCCCTTCCTTCCCTCTCTCTCTCACTCTCTCTCTCCCTTCCTTCCCTCTCTCTCTCACTCTCTCTCCTTTCCTTCCCTCTCTCTCTCTCACTCTCTCTCTCCCTTCCTTCCCTCTCTCTCTCACTCTCTCTCCTTTCCTTCCCTCTCTCTCACTCTCTCTCTCCCTTCCTTCCTTTTCTCTCTTTCTCTCTCTGCCTTTCTTTCATTCTCTATTTCTCTGTGTCTCGCTCCTTTGATGTGCGCATGGCACACGTTCTGATTTTGTGCTTTATTTTCCAGGCTGTGACGTCGTGATTGTCCCAGACGGACCCAACAGGAGTCTTCCGCATTGGTGTTTTGTGTTGTGTTTCAATAAAGTTTTTGGTTGTTACTTCAGTGCTGTGTGACTGTTTCTCGTTCTTCTGGCCACACATGTGTGTTATTTTTTGACAATGTGCGTCATCATGCGCTTTTTGTGGCTCAGAGTAAGCACACAGGTGTGTGTCTTAGTAGATTAGTACGGAGTCATTCCTAGGTGGCATCCACACGTCATACAATGTGAAATGTGATAAGGAACATTCTTGAGGAAGTAGAATTTATCATCAATTACCATACATTTTCCCTGCCATTTCACTTCTTACAATTACTTTTCTAATACTGTGCACAATTTAAATGTGAGGCATGTTCTTTACTTGACAGATTGGAATACTCCGCCACCCTAATCTTTTCCTCAGTATTTATTCTGTGGCACATTTAATTGCTTTGATGGCTTCCTCATCTTTTGGTGAGCTGTCCCGAATAAACATGAAGGGAGCAAGCAGTTTTGTGCATGGTATCATGACTAAAATGTTCAGTTCTATAGAAGAGTAATTTTGGAGCGACATTCTACGACTTGCCTGCTTAAGTCACAGGACAATGTTTTCCGTAATTCTGCTTTAATGAGGCAATGGTAACAGGGTGTAGCACCAGCCTTTGCCCCCATGTGATGGGGCCTTCTTAAACTGTGTTCTGTCACCTGTTTCCTTTAATCCCTGTCTCAAAATGGCAGCTCTTGGGAAAATCAAGGGCTCCCATGAATAAGCTTCTTCTCCTTTTCCTGAAAGCAGTTAAAATATAAAACCACTCCAGAAACTCCATCTGGAGCACGCGTTATAAGCGGGGAAATTCAAATGGTGGAAAATACCTCCACTTGACATCTTCATTAAAGAAACATAGGTCAGTTGGCTGCGATAGGGGCACTGTGAGAAACTGAGTTGTTGGTTGAGGAAGGTGTGATGCCTTCTCAACTCCTTGTCAGGGTGCACCACAAAAGTCATTAAATTAGCCTGTTCTTAACACTCTGATAGCTTGGCACAAAAGCAGTCAGTCTTAACTTAGAGGCAATGTGTAAAGTATTTATGTGGCACACAAACAGTAATAAAGTGAAAACCCAGGACAAAGAAAATCCCACAACAATTTAGAAAAATAGAGTCATGCTTAATAAATTATCAGACACTAAAACGACAATAATTCAATCAGTAGAACTGGAGATTTGCAATTTTAAAGATTTCAGGTAAGTATATTGCCTAAAAGCACAAAGCACCACTCATGGTTATCTGGTTGTACGAGACCAGGTGAAAGTCACAAGTTCAGGCCGACCACAACAGACTGCGGGCCGAATACAGGGGTCAGGTCAGTCCAGCTGAAAAAGTTACCTTCTAAAGTTCAATGTGAAGAGTTCCGTTCGTGGTGAGGGAGGCCACGAGAAGCAGGCTGGACATAATGAACAGTCGTCACTGTAGTACAAAGATCCTATCGGGCGTTGCAGACAGTCATAACTGGAGATTCGTGTTGGCGGTCACCGCGGGCTGTCGATGCTGTAGCGCGAAGTGCAGATCTCACATTGCCGGCCATTGTTGGCGGTCACTATAGCATGAAGAGTCAGGTTTACCACAGTTTTGCATTGGCGGTCCAGGGGTGTACTGAAGAGTGGGTCTCAGGGTCCCATTTTTATACTTGGTGTCCCCTTTGAAAAGGGTGAAACTACTGGAGTATTCACCCTACAGTGGTGTCTAGAATATATTGGCTTTCTGACCTGGTTACAGTCTGTCAGTGACAATAGGCTGGTGTGAGGTCCTTTGTGTGTGAGCTATGCCAGTGCCTTTGAAACTCAAGTGTGGTAGGTGACAGCTCCCCCTCATCAAGCCAGGATGGCCCATCCTGTAAACACTTAGATAGTCTATTGTGATACTGTCTAGGGGGAATACACAAAGGGGAACTGCCAATCACACCTAGTCATGAGACGCAGGAAACAGGCTACAAGCACCACATTTTTAAGCATAAGAAATGTCAACTTTCTGAACGTTTTACAAAGCAACAAGAGCAACCCATAAACCCACAAGGCTTGGATATGACTATTAAAGAAAAACAATAGCACTCATAGGTATTATTTAACAAGATCAATAGAATTTGAACAGGCTAAATAGCTTCACACACCTAATGCTAAATGATAAATTAAAACACACAACCATCAAAACACTTACAAAATATGTATTTACGATATCCATTGATATGACTTCTTCTTGTCTGTCATAGCGAGCTCAGACTTCCGTACATAGGCCTGGCCACATTGCTATTATGGTACTCCATTTGGATGAGGGAAATGGTTCCTTTAAATCAAGCTGTGCTAAGGGACTGTCCAAATTAGACCTTGCCAAAAAGATCCCCTGGTTGAGGTATTCATCTACTGCTTATGTGATATTAATTTCAGAAAGAGCCTTGAAGAAGTCACTTGTGTGGCGAAACACGTGTTGGCTGTGCTTCATGACATCACTTACCTTATATTGTTGAAGATTTCAACTTGTACATAATAAAGATACTTGGATTCAACACACTGGATATTTTACTCATTGGATTACCAGACTGCTTTTTGAACTCTATATATGAGACTGTTACATTGGACTATATACGGAGTGCTGTGATATCTTTTTGTATGCATTTGATGTGCAGTGGCCTTTGGATACACTGCCTTTAGACACCTTTGGCAGTAGGGTGTCCAGATATCTTGGTATGGCACAGATGTCTTAACTTAAGAATGATTTTCACTAACCCACTGAAATTGTGATTAGGAGGTGGGATTAATTTATCACTCTATTGTTTATATCGCAAAGTCATTATATGCCCCTCGTTATTCTCTACAGCAACTCCAACAGTCTCTGATCCCAAGCAAACGGTTTTGGATAAATTGGAGAAAGCTAAACAGAAGCATGTACACACTGAATTACATGCTCACACACTTACCGAGTACTTAAAGGCCGGGAATATCCCTCTGGGATTGCAAGTAAAGAACTTTCCAGGCACATTTAGGGAGGAAAAGAAATAGTCACATAGCCACTATGTGCTCCTGCCACTGGATGGTTCTAGGAATAGAGACAGCCCTAGAACACGCTAAAGAGGAGTTAAAGTAATAGAAGAATTGGAAAAGGAACTTTTAGACCGAGCTGGTATTTCTGAAGCTAAAATGGCCCTTGATAAACTGAACAATCCAATGCAGAATTTACAAACAGAAATTAAAAAGAAAGCAGATAAGGTCCAGAGGGATATTAGGAACTCCACGAAAGAAAAGGCATATCCCTGTGTAATAGATGACTTCTATACTAAAAATTCACCATTCAATCACCCCTACACTTGGGGCTGGTTCAAGAACAAAAATAGTGTTACCTTCTTTGACAGGTTTGGAAGACTTTGATCCGCAGGAAGGGACAAGTAGTGGCCAGGGCCTCCCCATCCCCTGCCCTTTTGGGCAGAGGAAAGAGAGGCAAGGAGGGCAATGGGAAACTGTGCCACATACCAGGAAACCGTTAAACTAGGAGGAGGTACTACAGGTGGGGACCAGAGGGCCCCTAATGAGGTTTCCTTTACAAGATGTGCACACAGAACACCCTAGCAATCAGCCCATACTGATCTTCAATTTGTCTCAGCACGTCTTATCCTCCGCAGAAATATCTCTTTTAAGCAAAGGTTTATCCTTTGTCACTACTAAGAAAACTGACTATTTTCTCTACAAATATATCTTCAAACATTCTTTCAGTAAATCTGTTTAAGGATATTCTTTGCGAATAAGTAAAAGAGGGGTGATGAGTCAGCATCAGGTCTTAAGCCTCCATCAATCTTTTTTCCTCCTTCGATAGGTATGCCCCCTGAACTATAACATTTGAGAGACTGGTACTTAAAGACATGTTGCAGCTAAGAAATGAAAGATCATTCATACCAGTCAACATCTTGCTGGCCGAAAGACAGGCCCAACACTCTCTTAAGCAGGAAAGCACCATTGTCACTAAACTAGCTGACAAAAGGGGAGGGACAGAGCTTCAAGATTATAAAGGCTATGATGCTGTGATACAAACACAGCTAACCCAAAACACTATATCAAGCTCACACTTAATTCTCTAGAATCTATCAAGAAAATTATTCTGGAGGTCACCAAGGAGGCAAAGAAGTTTACTTTACTGAAAAATAATTTGAATTTCTTAACATGGAACATCTGAAGGTACCTGTCCTGTACACACTCTCCAAGGTTCACAAGAACTTAGAGCTTCTCCTGGCGGTCCTATACTTTCGGGCTGTAGTTCTACACTAGAACCATTAGAACAGTATATCAACGTATTCATTAAAGATGTGATCCCTACATTAGAAACCTATGTCTGGGATAGCACCTATATGATAAATCTGATACACGGCATGTTGTTTGACCCCTCTAATGAACTATTGGTGAGTCGTGACATTACATCTTTATGCACTAACATACCCCAGCATGATAGTATCCTCATTATTGAATAGGTTCTTGAAGCTCGCCCTAGGCTTATGACAGTTCCCACAGATTTCATCATGGATCTGTTGAAAATTGCCTGGCTAGAATTACTTTAAATATGGGGATTTCTATTACCAACAGCGCAGTGGCACTTGTATGTGTGCAGTTTTTGCTCCAAATCTAACTAACATTTACATGGACACCTTTGAACATCAGTTTGTACTTACAGGTCCTAACCCATTCCGTGCCTCTATAAGATGTTGGAAGAGGTATATATTGATGATATGTTTTATTATCTGGAGTGATTCATGTTCTAGATTAGAGGAATTCGTCACATACCTCAATCAAACACAATCACATTTGAACTTCACTGCCAATTGGGATACTCAGTAGATTCCATTCTTAGGCTTATTGATCAAACATGATGATGGGAGATTTATCACTTCTTTTTATAGGAAACCCACTGATAGGAACACGTTGTTGGCATACCAGAGCTTTCACCCCTGGGCCCTGTGTGCTGGCTCACCGTATGGCCAGTTTCTAAGACTGTGCCACAACTGTACCCATAAAACAGACTACTTCAGAGAAGCCTCTATATTTGAAGAGAGATTAAGAGAAAGGTAAGAATTGCACTTAGGAGAGCTTGGTATTGCAACAGATAAGAACTACTACAAGCCAAACCACATAAGAATGTCCGACAAATAGTATGTGTGATCACCTTTTGCCCTCATACTAATAAAATTGTGGCATTGATCAAGAAGCATTGGCATATTAATCAGAATATCGACCCCATATTAGAATTGCCATTGTTCTCCTTTAAGAGGGACAAAAACCTAAGAGACCATTTACTACACTCGACAGGACACATTAAGCTATCCAATAACACTCTTCAGGACATATGGGGTCCTCCTCCAGTGAGGGTCACTTCAAATGCGGAGCTTGTGTTCCTTGTCCATTTACAGACAATACCAAGTACTTTGAACATGTTAATTTTAGATCTGAATGGAGGCATTTCTCTCATTGTAATATAGCTAATGTTGTATATTGATTTTGTCTCCTTGCTCCATGATCTATACAGGTCAAAACACTCAACAAGTTAAAGTGTGGATTGGACAACATAGAAGCAGGATCCGGTGTGAAGTGAACACTGCACCCCTGGTGACACATTCCTCAATGCTGGACACTCTGTCAACAACATCCGATGGCAAGTGCTGGAAGTGGCACAAACTCCTGTAAGAGGAAGCAGCATTTATCTAATTCTCCAAAGACGGGAGTGTAAATGGATTATGTTATGCAACGGATTGAAAAAGGCCTGAACACCAATGAGGAATGGCTTGGTCTAAGGATAAAATGGAACAGAAATATGATATATGTCCTCTACTTGAGACTGCGAAAGAATTTTTGACATTTATACTCCCCTTTGTGCGTCCAACGGTTCTTATTTTTGTAGAGATTGTGAAAAGACTTTCTGTATTTATATCCTCTCTCTATCCAATGTTTCTCATTGTTATTCCTTTTGTTGTATATGCATGGTTGTTAGAAATTGGATTTCTGGTTGGCAGAGGTATTCACCCTGTTCAAGCAGGAATCACAATCCTTGTCAAGGAAAGTCAGTAACAGACTTGGAAGAAATATTATAATAAATCAGAAAAAGAGAAATGTAAAGTCAGCCTGCACACATGTAAAGAACTTGTGTTCAAGGAAACAAACGGGTATTTCACCCGAAAAATAGAAGCTGTCAATAACTTCACTAAGGAGCTTTTCCAGGTAGTCTCCACTTTGGCTGGACCCACTGGGAATAACCCATCTAATAATAGCCAGACTTTTTGTGACACACTGGCCATTTTCTTTCTGGATAAAGTGGTCCAGATCTATAATCAATCAATAAATCAATCAGGGGATTGTGAAGCGCGCTACTCACCGTGAGGGTCTCAAGGAGCTGGGGGAGGGGGGATGCAGCTCAGGGTTGGCCGAAGAGCCAGGTCTTGAGGCTCTTCCTGAAGGTGTGTAGGGTGGGGGAGCGTCTGATGTTGACTGGGAGTTCGTTCCAGGCTTTGGCTGCGATGTGGGAGAAGGCTCTTCCCCCAGCTCTGGTTCTGCGGATGCGTGGGTCGTTGCTAAGGCGAGGTCGGTGGAACGGAGGTTTCTTTTGGGTGTGTGAAAAGAGATTCTTTCGTTGAGGTATTTGGGTCCGATGTTGTGGAGGGATTTGTAGGCGTGGGTGAGTAGCTTGAAGGTTACTCTCTTTCTGACGGGGAGCCAGTGGAGGTCTTGCAGGTGTTGGGTCATGTGCTCATGTCGTGGGGTGCCGCGGGCAAGTCTAGCAGCGGTGTTTTGGATGGTCTGGAGTTTCTGTAGCATGGAATTGTTGATTCCTGCGTAGAGGGCGTTTCTGTAGTCCAGTCTGCTGGTGATGAGGGGGTGGGTGACGATCTTTCTGGCTTCGGGTGGGATCCACTTGAAGGTCTTGCGGAGGATACGGAGGGAGTTGAAACAGGTGGAGGCTACGCCGTTCACCTGGCGGGTCATGGTGAGGGAGGAGTCTAGGATGATGCCGAAGTAATAAGTTTGATCAAAACATAACCCGTAGTCCAGAAAGTGACTCACTTGCTGTGACAGTGGAGAAATGTTCTAAATTTGTCAATTTCCCCCATCTATCTGTACAGCAAGTGGCCACAATTATCTCTACTACCAAATCGGGGTCACCTCAGGGCCCATGTCCTTCGACAGTCATTAATCAAGTCACAGATACCATTGCTATGGGGCTGACCATGATCTTTCATTTAAATGCTGGAACAAGGCTATTTTCCTTCCTCCTTGAAGGAAGCATCCATTCTTCCCCTTTTAAAAAAGGCAAATCTGAATTTCAAAGTTCCAAGTACATATTGGCCTATTTCATGCCTATCTCTTCCAGCATAGGTAATTGAAAAGGCCATGAACCAGCAATTGGCTCAGTTCCTGCTGAACCATCAGGTTTTAGACACAACCCAATTTGGGTTCGGAAGCGGTCATAGTACCAAAACAGTCTTGCTGAAAACAACTGAAGAGATTAGATCCATAGTGGATGGTGGCAGTGATGCAGCGCTGATTTATCTGCATCCTTTGGTATGGTCAACCATAAGATGCCGGTCGACCATCTCTGGGCTGTCAGTGTCATGGGCTCGAAGTGCACCCAGTTCAAGGCCTTGTGTCTGGTTTTCAAGGCTCTGCAGGGATCAGGGCCTGACTTTCTAAAACAACACTTCCGCTGGTACTCACCAAAAAGAGTACTTCAGTCATCGGATGCCAAATTAGTGGCAATGCCCCTGGTGAAAAAAACTAACTGGGGTGTCAGAAGCCTCATTACTAATGCAGCCAAGGCTTGGAATACACTCCCATTACATCTGAGACGCATGACTAACTTGATGGCCTTTAGGAAGGCTTTAAAAACTTGGCTCTTCACAAATTAGGTCGCAAATTACACAAATTCAATGCATCTCTGGTAGGTCTTCACCTTAGTGCCAGGACACCTTCGGGTAGCAGCAGCGCTTTACAAATGCAATTAACATTAACATTAAAACTGCTAAAGTCATTTCTATCTGGAAGGAAACAAATGGTGGCCTTGGGTTCTTTTGTTTCTGGACCGTTCAGTCTGCCATGTGGAGTTCCACAGGGATCTGCTCTCAGTCCCATCTTATTTACAGTTTATGCTAAACCACTGTCAGCATTGATAAGATCATTCAGTTTGGATCTTACCTCCTATGCAGATGATACCCAAATTGTTGTAGCTATGTCCTCCCCCCACAACTATAGGGGTGGAAACTTCAATGACTGTATGAAAGCAATTGGAAAAGGGATGGATCAAAATAATTTACAACTCAACTCAGGGAAAACAGAGGTCATCTTGTTTAGAAATAACCCCTCCCTGTGGTCCCCATTCCGGAGGCCTGAGGTAATGCTTGCTTCCTGTTCCAGTGAGGAAGACAAAAAAGTTGGATGTGATCATGGATAACAAGCTGACATTTGGTCTACAGGTTAACGCAATTACATCTTCTGCTTTTTTAATCAATAGGATGCTTAAAAATGTCTTTTCTTGCATTCCTTTATGTTCCAAAAAACTGTAATTATGGCTTTAGTTTTAGTCAAACTAGATTATTGTAATGCCCTTTTTAGGTCGTGCCTGTCAGCTCGCATGCCCTGATTGCAAGACCTGCTGTAATCAATAAAAGGACTCTATTCCCACCTCCTGCCTACCATTGGTTCCCTCCAGCGTCACTCTTCTTTGCAGCATCCTGTCTCATTCCCGCAGCCGATACCTCACTTCGTTTTAAGGCTGAGGAGAACCGGTAAAGTACAGTCTACTTATGGGTGCCTTCTTTATCTTCTGTTTGGGAGAACTTTTTTATTTTTAATTGTTGGCTTTGGCCCGTCACAGTTCGTTTTTATTTGCCCGTACCGCTGCTTTTCATTTGCTTTCATTAGCTTTCAGCCGTCGCAGTTTGCTTTCATTTGCCTGGGTGCAGTTTGTTTTAATTTGCCCATCCTGCTGCTTTTCGTTTGAGTTTTTTTTTTTTTTTACATTGTTGCCTTCCGCCCGTTGCAGTTTGTTTTCATTGTGGTGTCCCTCCTTGCAGTACCTTTAAGCATTTTGGAACAGCAGTAATGGTATTGGTGAGGGCGTGCTAGCCTCTCGTAGGAAGAGCTGTAGATGTGCTGCTGCTGCTCCTGCTCCTCTGCTGCAGTCTGCAGCTCTCATCGCCAGGAAAGGGTCCACCACATCACCGCCCGCTCGTCATTGCAGACACCAGATGCTTTGGTGCCGGGGCTTCCTACTACTCCCATTGAGTGTCGTGCACCCTATGGTTTCACACACTCTGCCCGGACGGTCGGCAACAACAGCCTGGCACCGGCGAAGCTGTGCTCCCAGTCCCTCCACATTAAGTGAGTGTATTGATGAGGCGCCCCCCGCGTCTAGAGGAGGGGCGCCCTTAGTAGCGCCACGGGACCGAGCTCCCTTTGGGGGTCGGCTTGGAAGGGGTCTGCCTTCGTGACGTAAGGGGGTGGGATATGCACCTCGGGGAAGAAACGAAACCGAACCCTAAGGGTGAGGTATTTAAGGCTGTGCCTAGAGGGGCTGGTCCTCTTTGTCTCCCCGGACCTGGAAAGGAGCCGCAGGAGCGTCGGCAAGCGGCAGCGCCTGACGCGGAAGATTGTGGCAAGGTGGGTTTCGGGGGGGCCGTGGCATAGGAAGTGGTAGAGGAATGCCTCACAAGAATATAAAGCCCGGCGATTAAGCGAGAAGCTGTAGCGTAGAGGTAGTGTCAAGTGCCTTTGGTACAACAGTCACCTCTAATGGTAGGGTTCAATTCTCACTACCGGCACCTTAATGGCAGTTGGTTGTCTCCTTCTTTATACGGCCGGTTGTTGTGGTCCTCCTCCCCTGAGTCGGAGGCGGGGAGGGCAACTCGTCATTTTATTATCATGCCGTAATGTCTGCTTACCGGATTTCGGAGGGTTGCAGCGGCGGAATGGAAACGGCCGCATGGTAGTCCGGTGTAGTCGATCTGTACGTCGATTGCGCTGTGGACCGCGCCGGAAGGGCTCCGAGTAGCGCTTCTGGCGCCAGGGTCATTAACCGCGAGTTGACTGCGTGGGCAGGAGGGACTAGGAGCGGCGCGTCAGCGCCGCCGCAATGAGGGTCACCGCCTAGCGATAATGGCAGGGTTTGTCGGCGGGCAGTGGCGCGAGCTCCCGCAGGCTGGATACTGCGGGGGCAGCGTCGTGCTGGGATTGATTTATTTATTTATTTACTTAAGCGTTTTATATGGCGCGGACTTTACCCGAAGGGTCAGAGCGCTTCACAATAGGATCAGTGACATTACATGAAGGAAAGGTTACAAGTGAGCATGATACAAAAGCAAGCATTACATTACATGAGGGAAAAGTGACAATTGTGCAAATGCGCGGTCGGCCTGACCGGCTGCATAGTACGGGGGCCAATCAGTAGGAAGGCCTCCAGAATGTGGTCAGGAGGGCCGAGGGGTCTCAGACGCTGTGGACATCGTGTTAGGTTAAGAAGCTAAAAAGAATAAGAAGTCTAGTTAGGCACACGTGATTATATTTTAAAAACGCAAATGCAACAAATATTCTTGTTAAATATTGTTATTTTCGAGCCATGGAGCAGTTCATAAAGAGGTCAAGACGCAGGGGGCATACATTAACATATTTTCGAGCTGTACTGTCATGGCATGTGGCAAGCTTTAATTTAAATGTTTAAAGCTAATTTCAGAGAACACGAAGTACTGTATCACACTACAATTATATCCTTTCAGGAGCCAAGTGATGAATTTCAGATGTTATTCTCTCATGGCACCTAAGCTCTGCTTTAGGAAACAATTACACCTTCAACTGACCTCAGACGCTGTGCACACCGGATGGGGGAGTTGGCAATACGGTGAGGGGTATTTACTCCGCAACTCACGGGTTTAAGGCACCTATGGCTGGTATACACACCTCTATGGTCGGGGGGATCAAGTGTACACAACAGGGGGTGCGGTCCATGTCCGTGTCCGTCCAGTGGAGGGGTAGTGCGGATTGGGGAGTCTTCAATCTGGTGAATGACATTGGCGTCTAACATATTGTGTTTTGTGTTTCTGGCTAGCAGGTTGAAAGCATGGCACCTAAGCGTGCACACCCCAAGTCAGGAAAAGCGGCGAGCCCGGAGGATTTCCACGCGCTAAACGAGCTATGGAAGGCGGTTAAGCGGCATGCCATGGAGGAGGCGCTGCAGAAGCTGGCGGGTGAGCCAGCACAACAGCAGGAAAGCAGTGCACCGAAGCGACAGAGGAAGGTCCCGGCTCGATATAGGGAGGGGCAGCAGGACACGTTGCGCTCACAGCCTGCGGCAGTAGCCACTGTGGGGGGTGAGTCGAATGCGCTGGGCATGGCCGCCTGCAGCTCGGATCAGGCAGCGCAGGGGCCCGTGCTTAACATGACTGTGGGCGCAGTGGGGCAGAGTATCATGGCAATCTCCACAACAACAGCATCCGTGGGGACTCCGCAGGTGGGCGGGGCACCAGTAGTGGCCCAAGCGGCAAGTGGCGTTCGGGCCCCGCAGCACGCGGGGGTGTGCCAGGACAGCCCACGCAGGGGCAAGGGGTGCTGGCGTGGGGTCAAAGGGGGTTGCAAGCAAATGGGACTTCTGCTGGCCGGAGACGAGGGGGAAAATTCAAAGGGGGGAATTTGTGAATGTGTTTGATTTGATCAATGCTGGGGTGGTGCCAAGCAGGCCTAGAACGGCTAAGGAAGGCGATTCGAAGCCTAAATCGGTGTGGGTGGAGTGGTCCTTGCGGAACTGGGTCATAGGGTTCGCCATTTATGCGGCAATACTGACTGAGAAGACACCGTCGTTGGCCCCACAGTTGTTTGGGTACATGTCCCTTATTCACGGCGCAGCATCCGAATTTCAAGGGTCGGCGTGGATGCAGTACGATAGCAAATTTCGACAGATGAAGGCGGTTAGGCCGGAAATAGCTTGGGACCAGAGAGAGATTAACATTTGGCATGCAGAGTTCAATATGTCTACTGCATCAGGGAGGGCGGCTCAGTCCTTTCAATTCAACAAAAGCTTGTGAGACAAAAACCTGGCCTGTTGGCAGTACAACAAGAAGGAATGTAGCAAAGGGGGATCCTGTAAATTTAAACACATCTGCTCTTTCTGCGGGGGTCAAGGGCATCCAGAGTGTAAGTGTTTCAAAAAGCAGGGCAAGCAGAGAGAGCATACACCCTTTAAGAGCCTCCTTCCAAAACAATAGTGAAAGACGCCCCTCCCCAATTCGCTTGCATGTCCTCGCACACCTGCTCGGCAGATACAATAATGACAAGGACGCACACATGCTTTATCATGGTTTCAAGGACGGTTTTCGCATTCCGTCCCGCGCACAACCCTTCCTCAAGCCCACCCAAGAATCAGCAGTCAGTGCTGCAACAACGAGATGTAGTTCGGGAAAAGATCAGGAAGGAGGTAACCACGGGGCGGGTAGCGGGTCCCTTCACTGCGCCACCATGTGAACTCTTGGTGTGCTCGCCTCTAGGGCTGGTGCCTAAAAAAGAGCCTGGGCAATTCCGTTTAATACACAATCTGTCATACCCCACAGGGTTGTCTGTCAATGATGGGTTGGACCAGGCGCTATGCACAGTGCGGTACACCACTTTTGACGAAGCGATTGCAAAATTGCAGAGTTTAGGGAGGGGGGCGCTTATGGCCAAGTCTGACATAGAGTCGGCTTTCCGCCTTCTTCCCGTTCACCCGGAGGCCACGCGCCTGCTGGGTTTCACGCTCGAGGGTCAGTACTTTCTCGACTTGTGCATGCCCATGGGGTGCTCAATAGCTTGTGCAGTTTTTGAAACCTTCAGCAGATTCCTGGAGTGGGCAGTAAAGGACTTGGTGCGGTCAGACAATGTGGTACATTACCTGGATGACTTCTTGTTCATGGGTCCCCCGGGTGGTCAGGCATGCAGTAGGGCGCTCCACGGTTTCCGTCAGCTGGCTCAGGCGTTGGGGGTTCCTTTGGCTGAGGAAAAAACAGAGGGCCCCACCACCTGCTTGTGTTTCCTGGGTATTGAGATTGACTCGGTGGCGGGGGAGTGTCGGTTGCCGCAAGATAAGGTGAGGGCAATTAAGGATGCGGTCAACGTTTGTCTAGCTGCCAGGAAGGTTACCCTTGCGCAGTTGCAGGTGTTGGTGGGCCAATTGAACTTCGCCTTGAGAGTGATTCCCATGGGGAGAGTTTTTTCAAAGAACATAGCGAGAGCGATGTCTGGCCTGCGGGCGAAGCACCATCACACAAGGTTGTCTGAGGAAGTCAGAGAGGACCTAGAGACATGGAGGGAGTTTCTCGAAAATTTCAATGGGACGCTTCTGTGGCAGCAGCCAGCGCGTAACAATAGGGAGGTAGCCCTCTATACCGATGCAGCGGGTAGTATTGGTTTTGGTGCGGTCTTGGGTGCTCGGTGGTGTATGAAGCATTGGCCAGCTGAGTGGGTGGCGTCGGGGTTAACGCATAATGTTACTTTTCTGGAGTTGTTTCCCATTATTGTCGCCATGCACATCTGGGGGGCTTCATTAGCAAATGCCAGAGTAGTGTTTTGGTCGGACAGTATGTCTGCGGTCATGGCCATTAATAACCAGAGTGCAAAATGTGGTTTGGTGCTGCGGCTGCTGAAAACTCTTATTCGTCTGTGTCTATTGCATAACGTGCATTTTTCTGCCAAACATGTGCCTGGTGTGGAAAATACAGTAGCTGACTCTTTGTCTCGATCTAAGTTGGCAGAATTCAGGGCACGGTGGCCGCAGGCGGACGAATGGATGTCAGAGTTTCCGGAGGAGCTGTGGAGGCTTGGTGCCCCATTGCGGCAGACCTAATTGCAGCAGCACTTGCACCTCAGACAAAATGTATGTACGAAAGGGCTTGGGGTGTGTACAACGCAACGTTCAGTGCAAACAGGGCGCAAGATAGATTTACACCACAAGGAGTGCTGGGTTTTCTGGTGGAACAGAAAGCGCTGGGGAGGTCACTGTCATTGGTGCGCAGGCAGTTATCGGCCATAGCCTTCTTTGCCGGGTTAAGTGGAGTCAAGGACCCCACTAAAGATTTTAGAGTGCGCAAAGCCATCAGGGGTTGGGAACGCATGGTTCCAGGAGTGCAGGACACTCGGCGACCTATTAATGTGGATAGGTTAGGTAGGCTGGTAGAGACCCTTCCGCATGTCTGTCGGTCCCAATATGAGGTAAAGTTATTTAGTTTGGCATACGTGCTCGCCTTCTTTGGGGCTTTGCGTATCTCGGAGTTGGTGGCCGCATCAAAAAATGCTGCTGAAGGAGGGTTGGACATGGCGGATGTCATTCTGGAAAGGGGGTCTATTCATCTTAGGATCAAGCGGTCCAAAACTGACTCGATTGGGAAGGGTGTCTGGGTGACGTTGCACGCGGCGCAACACGCTGCTTGTTGTCCAGTACGGTTGGTAAGAGAGTATCTTATTGGGCGCCCAGAGATCTCCTCATCGAGACTGCTGGTTCACAAGGATGGGTGGCCAATGACACGATATCAGTTCACTCAGGTGTGTAGGAGAGCGCTGGTTTACCTAGGTGAGGATTCAACGCAGTTCAACACCCATTCCTTTCGCATTGGGGCGGCCACCACAGCAGCGGCAATGGGACTGCCTGCAGAGGCAATAAAATGGGTGGGGCATTGGCGGTCAGCATGTTTTGAACGGTATGTTCGGCCAAGTCTGGTTTAGCGGGAGGAAGGAGGCCCACGGTGCTCCATTGTCATGCCCTTAACAGTGATTCTCTATCTGTTTCAGTTGATGCCTGCAAACCGGTGCATGTATGTTGGAGTGGTCACTCCTTGATTCTCAGAGCGGAGGAGCAATTTCAGGGGTCCAGTTTGGAGGCGGCGCAAGCGGCTGCCGGGTTTGTACACCATTGGATTGAGGTGCCAGGTCTTAAGTTACAGGATCTGTGTGGCTGGCTGCAGCAAGCGATAGTATCCAAGTCAGTGCCTCGCCCGGACATTCTGGTTATTCACGCAGGCGGGAATGAAATGCCACGTTTAGGCCGGCGAGGGGTGCAGGAAGCCTTGTTTTCGGTCTTGGCAAGGATTAAAAAGTATTTACCGACCACGGTAATATTGTGGTCTGAGATGCTACCTCGGGCGGTTTGGATTGGAGGGGATTCAGTGAGGGCCCTGAATAAATCTGTGCACAAATTGAACGGTTCAATACATAAAATCCTGCGGCGGTCGTCTTCCATGGCTACAATTCGTCACAGGTTGCTCCATCAGGGGCGAACGGGGTTCTTCCAACATCATGGAGGGCCGCTGTCAGAGGAAGGGTTGCGATTGTTTCTCCACACTACATTGGGGGCTATTATAGAGCACGGTCAGCGTCAGGGGGGGGAGGGCGAGTACGCCGGGGAGCTTCTAACCCTGTGGCGGAACGCTGACAGTTAACAACAAAGGGGAGGCACAACAATGGTTGTTCAGTGTGAGGGACCCCAGGAGGGGGTAGGATTGCAGCGTGCTGTAGGTTGGTGGGGAGGAGGGACTGGCCTGACGGTGGGCCTCGACTCTACTGCCCTAACCTGGCACTTATGGACTGAGGTGAATTTTGGGGAGGCTGCCTGTGTTCAGGAGACCCCGGAGGGCCGGTGCGATATGCGGTGCCCTGGATTACAAGTTTGAATTGCAAGTCTTAGAACTGTGTGCTGTATCGCGTTGGGGCCAGACAGCGCAATGCGTACAGCTGAGCGTTCAAGTGTGTGTACGGTTACTGGATACAATGGTGACCACAATGTCATTTGTAATTCCTTACTGCCTTGCCATGATGATGACGCTAGTCTGTGATGCCATGTATAATCTTATATATATATCCATATAGGATACTGAGCGTGATGTTATGTATAATCGCATATATATATATATCCAAGTAGGATACTGGTACGTTCTCTCCTAGTGAGTTGGGGAGAATTTTCATGATTATGTGAATAAATACTACGCCTTGGACAAGACAACCTGGCCTTGAGAATTTTTGGGCATATTAATGCATTAGGAACATGGCAGGGCTGTGGGGTGGAGAAGAAGGCTGGGAAGTGGTGGGTGAGAGAGAGTGTCACGGTGTGCGCGCACTATGATGAGGCACCCCCCGCGTCTAGAGGAGGGGCGCCCTTAGTAGCGCCACAGGACCGAGCTCCCTTTGGGGGTCGGCTTGGAAGGGGTCTGCCTTCGTGACGTAAGGGGGTGGGATATGCACCTCGGGGAAGAAATGAAACCGAACCCTAAGGGTGAGGTATTTAAGGCTGTGCCTTGAGGGGCTGGTCCTCTTTGTCTCCCCGGACCTGGAAGGGAGCCGCAGGAGCGTCGGCAACCACCCACCCACCCGGCAATAAAGCAAGGCGGCGGACGGAACGCTGACAGTTAACAACAAAGGGGAGGCACAACAATGGTTGTTCAGTGTGAGGGACCCCAGGAGGGGGTAGGATTGCAGCGTGCTGTAGGTTGGTGGGGAGGAGGGACTGGCCTGACGGTGGTCCTCGACTCTACTGCCCTAACCTGGCACTTATGGACTGAGGTGAATTTTGTGGAGGCTGCCTGTGTTCAGGAGACCCCGGAGGGCCGGTGCGATATGCGGTGCCCTGGATTACAAGTTTGAATTGCAAGTCTTAGAACTGTGTGCTGTATCGCGTTGGGGCCGGACGGCGCAATGCGTACAACTGAGCGTTCAAATGTGTGTACGGTTACTGGATACAATGATGACCACAATGTCATTTGTAATTCCTTACTGCCTTGCCATGATGATGACGCTAGTCTGTGATGCCATGTATAATCTTATATATATATCCATATAGGATACTGAGCGTGATGTTATGTATAATCGCATATATATATATATATATCCAAGTAGGATACTGGTACGTTCTCTCCTAGTGAGTTGGGGAGAATTTTCATGATTATGTGAATAAATACTACGCCTTGGACAAGACAACCTGGCCTTGAGAATTTTTGGGCATATTAATGCATTGGGAACATGGCAGGGCTGTGGGGTGGAGAAGAAGGCTGGGAAGTGGTGGGTGAGAGAGAGTGTCACGGTGTGCGCGCACTATTAATGCACATGTTGTGCTGCACTCCGCATGCCTTTCGATCCACTTGCAGTTTTGAACTGCCCTCACGGAGCGCTGCTCGGGCTGGATGGTGGTGTTGTGGGCTACGTAATATTACTCTTCGGGATTGAAGGGGTTTCTTCTCATCTCAATACTTTCTGTTAATGCACAAATGGCTTTATTGGCAGTGTTGTGTCTGCATGCCACGATAGAGCCATAAAAGTATCTGGTCAATGCTGTGGATTTCTACCTTGGAGACTGGTGGTGTGGAATCCCAATGTGTGCATGTGCGCCACTCAGCTGTTTGGTACCATTATGTCAGGCATAGTGTGTGTATTCAATGTGTTTGCATTTTAGTTTCAAGGTGTTTTTCTAAATGTCTGCAGCTATGAAGGCGAAGTCACCTTTGTACCACGTCCAGGTCTGCGTTCTTCCCTGCATTGGGGGAAGGATTTATTCCCCAATCTTTCTTTCGTTTCAAACATCGCTGCAAATTTAGCTCAAATATGCGCTATGCTTAAAACAGGTTTAACAAACAAAAAATTTGGGTATTAGCTTAAAAAGAGATTTTAGGAGTCTCTTGAACAAAATTCAGCCTGGCACGAGAGTTACTTCCCAAGTATTTAACTTATTGGAGTAAGAAACATTCACAAAGTCATAAAATACCGCTTATGGCTGGTCCCAAACGAGCCCTTTTTCATGGGCGTTAAATATTTGGGCACAACACAACTAAATTGACAACAGATGCAGCTCACATCTAAGAGGCTTCTGGCAGGCGGCTGTGAAGGGTATGACCCCCCCTCTCCCACCCTCCATTTCAGGGCGAACACACATTCGGGATCGACACCTGGGAAGCTTAAAAAAAAACTCGACTGGATTTTATCACTTCTTGGTGACTTTCTGAACGAAGATCTACCTTCCTATGTGAAATAAAAAATATATATGTTTGAAGGTTTATCTGTGTGTTGCGTAGGTAGTGATTTCTTTTATTTGACCGATACAGTTAATACAAATACGGCAGAGTGCATTACCTTTAGAGCGCAGAAAAGCCCCCTCTTCAAAAGTAAATAGATGAGTCTTGCTACGATAAATGCAAATACGGCAGAGTGCATAAGCTTTAGAGTGCAGAAAAGCCCCTCTTCAAAAGTAAATAGATGAGTCTTGCTACGATAAATGCAATACAGTATTATGTATTCATGCATGACAATAGACCCGATTCAGGCGGAGACTTCACATTTTTTAAGCCACAAATGCCTTAATTTTAACTGTCTCTCGCCTAAAACTGCCTCTGCTCCAATAAAAGCCAATAGGGGAAAATAAATTCCCCCGATTTTTTTTTAAATCTCCCACTTTCCAATTTTAAAATGTTGTTGGCATGTGTACATGATTTTTGCATATTAAGGTCAGGGCAAACAGAGGAGTTACTTCAAGGGCAACAGCAAACAAATACTTTTTATGAGTTTCGATCTTTTGTTTGATGCTTTACGTTTATCTTTCAAATCGAAAAAATACCGGAGTACACGTTACGCACGTTAGACGGTGCAATAGACGTAATACAGTATTCGCCTCTTTATAAACTAGCATTTGCAAAGCAATAGGTCTCACATTTGCGAAAATTTGAGCTATTGGCATTATAAATAACAATGGGGGATATTCTCAAGAACGTGTGTTAACTATCGCCAAATTCGCTTAACGCAACTTCTCACATCGCAGTCGTGACTTCAACACGCCAAATGTGCGTTCCACGATGCCCCTAGTGCGTTTGTGGGCCCTATTGTACTGCCTCTGGGCCTGTGTGTTCGGGGCTCGGAGGGGTGTCATCATCCAAGGGCAGAGTGCATATCCTTGATCACCTGTGACAGTGCAGAGAGACGAGTCAATAGTTGGTTCTGCATGATGTGTTGGCAGGCTCACTAGTTGATTGGCGTGTGATATGTGTGTCATAGTGATTCCTGTTTGACATGTACTGCTTGTAGCAAATGAGCACCATCAATGTGTATTACGTTGCCTCACTGCTGCTCCTCCCTCCCCCGAGCCTATTTACTAGTGTGCGCTGCGCGATTGCATCACTTGCACTCCTACGGCACACCATTGTCATGCCTGTCTGCGCATGTCCACAAGCCTGACAACGACACTGTGATGTTGTGCGTTGAAGGTGGGTGGCCACGTATGTGTAGGCCAATGGTAAGGATAGGGCGGACACAGATGTAGAGTTCATGGCTGGCTGAACTCGCGATGCGGTCGAGGCAAGACCTTTGGCTTATGCTGCGGTAATAGCGATACACACACAACAGTTGGCATGTATGATCCCGGACCCCGAGCAGACTTGCGCTCATTCATTTATCCCTTCGGCCGAGCCCGCACTCCGGGGGCATGTTACATTGCAACTTTGTCCATTGCGGGACGGGTGGCGCCGACACTACAACAGAGACACACGCCTTAGGTACTTCATTGGCAAGCCCAACACTTAACCACGCCCAGAGCCCCGGGGTGATTATCCACACCCCTATGCTGGACTGTCGTACGCCAGCCCACTCCGGCAATGCCTACAGGGGGGTACGACACAGCTACATGTCCCAGGTCTTCCCCACTGCCTGAGGTGACATGGTTGCGTCCGCTGTACACAGCACAATGCAATGTGGTAAGGCCCGGGGCCCTCATGCATACACAATGACCACACGGACACACTTAGATAGTTTGTGGAACTGGCTACAGGCACGTGCGCCCGGCCCCTTTTATTGCCAGGGTTACATGTCCAGTGACGCCTGTGCTGGATGGGTGTGGGGTGAGTGTGAGCCAGCCCTCAAGGAGTGGTTGGTGCTGGCAACAACTACAACAGTGATCAGACAATCAGAAGTTCACAGTTCAAACAGCAAGGGTCCATGACTTGAGCTGCACAGAGTTAGTGGCCCCGGATGCACAGCGGCCGGCACATGGAACACCGCCACAGGACGGTGACTACCGGTGCACTGAGGTAGGGCCACGAGAGCTGAGCGGGTCCTCGTCGATGTCCAAGGTGAATGTCGCGGAGGGTTTTGTGGGACAGTGGAAGGTGTTCTTCCAGGGCATGATACAGAGGGCAGTACCAAGCAGACACAGGCAATATGGAGGAGATGAATGCTACAGACTCATTTTTGACACCAAGTCAGTATCAGCTACATGATGATGAAGACAACCCCCAGGCCATAGACTCAGACGCCACCAAAGTCCAACCAGAGAGTGTCCATGAATTTCGGGGCACGGAGTCAGTGGCACCAGAGCTGAAAGGGGATGCAGTCTGCGATGAGGCCTGTACAATGGTATAAACTCTGCCATAAATAAATCAAGACTCAGTTCCAAATGTGTGACCTACTTGACCGCAGTGTAGGCCGAAGGCAGTAGTCAGCAAGGGCCCACAGACACGTGTCGTTGGAATGCAATGCACAGAGTTGGTGTCACCACATCGAAGGGAGTACGGTGATTTAAAATCTGCCATAAACATATGTACTCTGCCATTGTATAATCAAGACTCAGTTCCAAATGTGTGACCTACTGGACCGCAGTGTAGGCCGGAGGCCGCGGTGGAGTACGTCAACGAAAAAGGAGTGCTAGGGGCCTGTGTCGCGGAGGCCGTGATGGTCTGAGGAGGCTGCCAAGGTCGCAGGCCTCAGGCTTGGAGCTTGCACCGGCACATGGTGGGCCCTCTTTGACACATGCCGGTGTCGGCAGGTGAGCAGTGAGGCCTGGGTGCGCTGGGGCAGGCAAGACGGGTCTTGGGACCAGCGGCCTGGGGTGCAGCAGGTGCACAGGATCGCAGGCACCGCCGCTCACGGCATCGGCCTCGTGGTGGGGAGAGAGGCGCCGCCCTGGCAGACACGTTGGCCATTCCGGAAGAGAACCACGCCCAGAGCAACGGGCTTTTTATTCACACCCCTGCGCTGGCCTGGCGTACGCCGGGCCAGCCCACTCCGCTCACGCTTACAGGGGGGGACGTAACAAGCTACATTTCCGCGATCTTCCCCACTGGCTGCGGTAACATGGTTACGTCCACTGTCCAGTACACTCCAGACACCAGCAGTGTATGTCGACATGGAAATGTCTGTGGTCTGCATACTCAAGTCTGTCCAGCACATCCACGCCACACTTTGCATTGTGTACATTCACATTCATGGGTCACGTGCCTCCTTCGCACATGCCTGGTTCCCACCTCTCCCCACATTCTGCTATTGTGTGGCTGAGGTGCCATGCCGTTGATGGCTTGTGTACATGGCTAGCCCAGGTTGCCACAGTAAGTTGAGTTGTCGTGTCTGGAATGTGGGAATGTTGGTTGTCATGTTGTATGTGATTTTGTGACTTGTGCATTCCCAGAGTTGTGAGTTGTATGTTGGTGGAGTTGAGGTGTGTGGTGTGTTCAGTTGTTACTTACAGACGAGCAGTGCATTTCCATAGGTGCCATCCTGAAAGCGCTGGTTGATGATGGACTGTCGGAAGATGAAGGAATCATGCACACTGCCTGGGTAGTTGGCGACGACATTGGTGAAGAGTCTCCGGTGGTCCACTGTTGCCTGCACATTGATGGAATGCGTGTGTTTCCTGTTGCGGTAATTGTGTGCAGTGGTGGCAGGGGGCACGAGGAGTACATGTGTGCAGTCGATTGCCCCCAACACGTGTGGGAAGCCAGCTATGGCGTAGAAGCCTTGCTTGATCTCCAGCTGTTCCTGCGC
This sequence comes from Calotriton arnoldi, assembly GCA_963921515.1. Classification (NCBI taxonomy): domain Eukaryota; kingdom Metazoa; phylum Chordata; class Amphibia; order Caudata; family Salamandridae; genus Calotriton; species Calotriton arnoldi. The sequence continues at coordinate 376,128 of CAWUFW010012456.1, forward strand.
AGTGTGTGGGAAGTAAAGTTGCTGGGGTACCAAGCTGATGATGGCATCCAAGACAGATGTGAGGAACTTTGACAGGGCTGGCTGTGAGACTCCTCCGACTCTGGCAGTTGTTGGTTGGAAGGTCCCAGAGGCCAACAGGTGCAGCACGGCCAGCAGCTTTGTCTGCGGAGGGATGTTGGTTCTCCGCTGTGTTGGTACTGTCAGCCTGTGGGCAATGAGGGTCAGGATGCGGAGGATGGTTGTCCTTTTGAGCCTGTAGTGGGCAATGAATTCCTCTGGCGTTAAGTCTCCGAGGCAGGTGCGTTTTCGGAAGGTCCGGTTTCTTTGTCTGCGCTGCCTCTGTGGTAGTCCGGGGGGGGAGGTCCTGGGGGGGTGGGGGTCCTGGCGGTGGTGGCGGTGGGTGTTGTGGCCCTCTTGGGGCTCCGAGCTGCATGATCAGTAGCTCCATGGCATCTGTTGTTCTTCTGGTGTGGCTGTGGGCTGGGCTCCCTTTTATGGTGCAGTTTGTCGTCCGACTTAACACCAGGTAGGAGCAGGTGATAAATCCATGCTGCTAACGCGCCTTATCGCATGTTTTTGAATCTTATCGCCGATCTGGCTGGTCGTTGAGAATGTTGCGGAGTGGTGTTTTCGCGGCTTTTTGCACGGGAACGCCTACTCTGCATATCATTAGCGTTAGTTGCCGGTGTCATCCGTGGCAATGTTTTTTGCGGCTGCTATTGCAGGGAAACTGGTGATATCGGCTGTTAGCACCTGCTTGTGAATAGTGCGATTAATTTATCGCCACTTTGGCTGCGATAAAGTGCCGCTAACTCAGCGATGAGTCCTTGAGAATATGCCCCAATGCCTTTTATTTATGTTGAAAACCTGCAAGCGGTGCGTAAACATGCACTTTGTACTTCTAGTCGTTGCTTACGAGAAACAAGGCTGGCAGTAACTGCGCCTCTTTTACTGCCAGCCTTGCTTCTCTTAAGCAAGGACTAGTACAGAGTGCATGTTTATGCACCGCTTGCAGGTTTTCAAAACACCTAAATAAAAGGCATTGTCATTTACAATGCCAATAGCTCAAACTCTCGCAAATGTGAGGCCTATTGCATTGCAAATGATTGTTCTTAATATGCAGCATTAACATATAAGCAGGCTACAGGTACTAGAGAATGCAGCTGCCAGAACTTTGGCATGCATCCCTAAACACAAGTCCATTGCACATGTCATCATGAAGCTTAACTGGTTGCCCGCAACGTGTTAAATTCAAGGCCCTATGCTGGCCCATAAGGCCCTGTATGGAACTGGCCCAGACTTTCTGCAGCATTCCTTTAAATGGTACAGACCAGGCAGAAATATTCGATCTATGGGTGCTCAGAAATTGGTGGTCAACAGATTCAGGCTTACAGACTGGGGGGGAAAGAAGTTTTGGGACTTCAGCGACAAAAGAATGGAATCTACTCCCTCCTCACATCAGAGCCATATCAAATTTGCTTATGTTTAGGAAGGCTTTAAAAACATGGCTTTTTGCTAATTAGTCAACCAATAAAGTGCTTCGGTTTTCCTCAAGTTGAGCTAGCGCCTTGACACCTACAGGTATTTGTTTGCACTCTATAAATCATAATAACATGATATATAACTTTAAATTAACCTGTGCTCATCCTCTGGTAGCTTGGCACAGAGCAGTCAGGCTTAACTTAAGAGGCAATGTGTAAAATATTTGTACAACACTTCAAACAGTAACACAGTGAAAACACCACAAAAAGACTCCACACCAGCTTAGAAAAGTAGAGAATAATTTTATAAATAAAACAAGACCAAAGCGACAAAAAATCCAATCAGCAGAAGTAGAGATATGAATTTTTAAAGATTAAATGCAAAAATAGCACTCAGAAGTAGTATTCTTTTAAAGAGTTAATTGGTCGCGCTGGTCCGGGACAAAGTCAAGAGTTCAGGCCAACCGCGATGAAGCGCGGGCCTTATACAGGACCCATGCAGGGCCTGCTGAGCAAAAGTACAGTGAACGTTGGTGAGCCCCATACAGTTGGGGTGATGCGCCGGATTTCTCCATACAACGGCAGTGATGCGTCAGTTTTGTGATCAATGCACTGGTTCAGAGGTGTGGCAGTTCCGAATGCGCTGCACCGGGTTTCCCCATGTTGTAGAGGTGATGTGTCCAGCTTCTCCACGCCTTGGCGGTGATGTGTCAGTTCTGATGCTGCGGTTCCGGGGGGCGATGCGGCGGTTCAATATGGTTTCTGCAAAGGCGGGAATGAGTTGATTCTGATCAGTGCAACTATGTCAATGCATGGGTTCTGACAGATGCAGCACTTTATACTCATTTCCAAGGTCCCAGGACCAGATTGCCACCACGTGGCAGAGTAGGACTCACAGCACACAGGGTCCAGGTGCTGTTTGCAGGTTGAAGAGAGAAGTCTTTGATATCCCTGAGACTTCAGAAAACAGGAGGCAAGCCAACAAGTCTTTGGAGATACTTAGGTTCTGGAATGTAGAGAGATGCAGGTCCATTCCTTCTCACTCCCTGGCAAAAGAGCAGCAGGCCAACAAAACAAAGCAGTTCAGCAAAATGGCAGTCCCTCCAGCAGCACAGCAGTCCTTCTTCCTTGTAGAATGTCCTACGTTCCAGAAGTGTTCTGAGTGGGTGGTGTCAGAGGTCCAGTATTTATCACCAGTTTGACCTTTGAAGTGGGGGAGTCTTCAAAGAGATGCCTTTGAAGTGCACAAGTCTCTTTCTCTCCTACCCTAGCTCCAGACTCACTACAGGGCTGACCTTAAGTTTGGCCACGGTGGAGGCTACTCTGTCTCTGCTGTGGCCAAGCTTTCCCCAAAAGCCCTGGGGAATATGGGTTGTCGGAGAAATGGTTACATGTCCGTCGACTCAGTTTAGATGTGCGGACATGTAGTTATTAACCTGGCGGTAAGGAACAGTAAAACCATTCTCACGCTCCCCCCATATGGGGGAAGCCTCCCAAGGTGAGGGGATAATTACTTTTTTCTTTTCAAAAAGAAAATCCTGTTTCGGGGTTTTCTTTTTAAAAATAAAAAAAAATGCTGTTTGCTGCATGGCTGCATCCTTCCAACACAGCCCTGCAGCAAACAGTAAAATGCATTGACAGGAACCGCCATGGCAGGATGGTCCTGTCAGTTGCTGTGTAAATGACCACCTGCATCTATTAGATCATTTAATCAACTTGATGGACAGTATGGACTTGAAAACTAACTTCTGCAAATCACACATTATGATGATTAGACTCAAGAGAGTTAAAACCAGAAAATACATGATTAATGACCAACATGTCAGTTGAGTTAATACATTTAATTATCTGGGCATTTTATTGGACACTCAGATGAAATGGCACCCCCAGATTGATAATAGCATACAGTCTTTCAACAGAGCTGCTCAAACCATAGGCGAACTCTTTAGACATTTGAGATGTCCCCATATTAAGTCGCCATTGATATTTACAAAGCAAAATGTATCCCAACAGTCTGTTTCGGATGTGACAGCTGGTGATACAAGTCTTGGAACTGTATTCAGGTTGCTGAAAATAAGTTCCTGAGAAGGTGTTTTAAAGATCCTCAAAGCGTGCCTGCTGAAATTGTCCATGAGGAACTGGGTGTGGGATATATTTTAGATCTTATTCATATCCCGCTACTGTTATTATGGTTCTCAGTCTGGTTGAAAGGAAAACTTAATTTTAATAGAAGTATTTTAAGGGATTGTATGGGTCTGGAATTGTGGAGCTGTTTACCGTCGCTGCACTATATACCATGCCCACTTTGAGCAATCTTGGCAGACCTGACCTTTTTTAAAACTCAGATTGCATTACTAAAGCAGATATTTTATGGGTCAAATGGGAATTTTCTGCCATGGCGCATGAAAAAATGGAAGTTCTTGCGCAAACTAAAAGTTCTTTGACCCATTACTCTATGGTTAAATCGATGAATAATATTCATAGACATGCCCTCTCATCGTAGAAGACTTTTGACTTATTTTTGATTAAATTTGTTCCCCCAGCTATTGTTAGGATGGCATAAGACCTCTGAGCACCGATATGCACCTGTGATATGGCTCCTTTCTCGGATACTTTGCACATTGTTTGTATTTGTCCCAAATATAATAGGTTACGACCTAATTTTATTTGTCCGCTGTTATTGCCAATGAATTTTAACAAAGTACGACCAGCTTTATGGTTTTTGCAACTTTTATCTACACCAAACGTATGCTTTTACCTGTCATGGTTTTTAGCAGGTGTTTTAAATTCATGTTCTTAGGATGTAATGTTTTTGATGGTCCAATTTTCTTGTCTATCTTTTTAACCTTAATAAATTGTTTGTTCCTATGTACTTTTATGATTTGTTTTGATCAAATCGAATAAAGTGATTCTTGACTTGAAATGATCACCTGCTTTGGCGGTCACTTATAAATTAGGTGGGCTGGCTCTCCACCATGGGGACGTCCGCCTAGATCAAAATTAGGCCCACAGGCTGCAATGGCAGATTTAAGACGTGTTTGAAAGGGCTGGTGCAATAGGTGCGGCAGGACCACCAGTAGCATTTAATTTACAGGCCCTGGGTACCTCTAGTACCATTTTACTAGGGACTTATAAGTAAATTGGATATATCAATTGGATTTAAGCCTATTTTACCATGTTTGAAGGAGCGACACAAGCACTTTAGCACTGGCTAGCAGTGGTAACGTATATAGAGTCCTAAAAGCCAACAAAAAGGGGCTCAGAAAACAGGAAAGGTGAAAGCAAAACGTTTGGGAGTGAGCCTGCAGAGAAAGCCAGCTCCAACAGGCACATATCTGATTAGTACACCATACCTTTGGCGAAAACAGTACACGCCACAAACTTAAAGCGAGGTCTTTTAGATTACTGGCGTGAAATAAATTTATGCTGTAATCTTTGCGTGTGCCCTACTATTGCAATGCCACTGTGCTTTGTTATTTGTTTTGCTGACTTTTGTACTAACTGGCTCTAAAACTCGTTGCCTTATCATCGGCTTGACACAGCTAATTGCATCACGTGCGCCTGCTGCTAAGCAAACAGCCTCTTCAGACGAGATTGTCCACAATCCCCTCGGTTTCTTGCACAACGGGTTCTCACATCACAGCTGACCTTGGCGTGGCAGGCCTATCATGTTTGTTTTGTTTTCTAAAAGCAGCGAAAGGACGGTGGATAGGCGCAGAAGGGTGACTGGATGCTTCAGTGACCGTCTGTTGTCCGAGTATTTATTGGCGGGTTTGATTTTTGTTCATTTAGAAATTAACAGTATGGAATTACGACCAGACCAAGTTTTCATAAAGTGTGACCACATTTTTGCGTAGTACATGAAAAAATGCAATTTCTTGCAAGGTAATTTTTCATTCCTATTGCAATATGCTATTTTATTTCTACTTCTACAAAAGTTCATTTGCGTTCAGTAGAGAATGGTATACATGTATATGCTTTTCGGCTTGGCGACAGGATCTTCTCTTCAGGGATTCTCGCGGCATGGAACCATAGGTAATGGCATTTTGGCGATTGTATTAGTGCTAATCTCATTGCATGTCGTTTAGAAGTTAGCATTTCGCACTGCAGGAATTTCTGCATCCACTGTCACAATGCCCATTGGTGTAGCTGGATAGGGAATGTGCACCTCTTACTGCCAAAGAATACAAGGGGCCTCCTTCACAACGCCAATCACGAGCTTGACTGCCGAGGCACTATTTTATCTAATCACTGGTGCACTGGACACAGAGTGCCCTTCCATCTCTCCACCTGAGGAAAGCCAAACGAGGCACAAAGAGATAAAGACAGTGCATGATGACAATCAAAATATTAAGTATGCAGAGAGTTTTTTCTTTAAGGGCACACATCCCCTAGGATAGCTGATTCAAGGAAAGACATCTCATCCGCGACCTGTATGTTGATATATCCATGAACTACTTGAATGTCCATGCACACCAGGCAAGATCAAAAGAGATGAAAACAAAAAAATTGGGAAAAGGCCATCAGCTCCCTCTAGTTGGAGAACTGTTCATACTACAGGCCCTGGGCTGGCTGGTTGTGCAGTGTAACCTCCGCCCTAGGGCCGACTTTAGAGCGGTGCGACTGGTGCGGCCGCACTGGGCACTGACCTGGTGGGGGGGCACTGACCTCAGGGCGGGGGGTGCAGTGTTTAGCAATAACTTACGATTTAAAAACACCTGCTGCAGAGCTCCTTGTGCTTCCAGCTTTCAGGAAGCAATACAAATGTCAAAATTACTCTTGTGATTAATAGTCCTGCTAGAGAGAGAGAGATCAGAGTTTTGTCTAGTGACAGTTTTAAAAGACCATAAAGTAATGTGGAAGGTTAATATGCCTTATGCAAAGAACAGATCCGATTTTATGTGGATAGCTGAGTGAATTAGTAAAAAGAGCCTTTACCAACACTTTAGAGCAAATGAAATGCATATGAGAGAGGGGCTATGGAGAGATGAAGGGCACTTTTGCCAGGTGGTAGTGAGGGAATCCGACGAGGAAGCCATGGATGGCGGGTGCCAAAAAAGATTGTCGCACCAGGTGCCACCAGCACTTAATCCGGCCCTGCTCCATCATGGCTCATCCCACCCCACCCCTCAAGACTGACATTTCCAGTGAGTCCTAGGATTCAGAGGGATAAATACAGTGCTTTCAGCATGTGATCTTCACTAACCACTGCTGCAGAGCCTCCAACACCTTTTGATTCAGTCACTGCGCTGCTTCATTTTCCTGCAGGGTGATAGACAGAAGGGAATGCCTATCTTGAAGCGAGCTAGTGGAATTACACAAGTGATTTCTACCAGATGACACTGAAGATGAAGTCATTCCTAGTCTGGGGCTGCCCCCTTTCCAACAGTGCATCCTGCTGCTTCTGCAGGAAGAATACCCATTCCCTGGGGTGGGAAAAGTGCATCTTTCCCATATCCATGTGAAAGTGTGCACAGATGAAGTCCAAAATTTCGAAATATAATCAGCTGAGACTACTTCCTAGTTACTATGACACTTCCACTGCAACATTTTTCACAACAACTGTGTATCCTGTTTTGCCTTGGAAATAGGACAGATACTAGCTAGATAGTGGAAACATCTCAACCCAAGAGTGTCACTGTGTTGTAACATGCTAGAACCTTGGTAAAAATTTCTAACATTTTCAAAAGAAAACACATGAAAATCCAAATGTCAGAGTGTCAGAAGGAGTTAAGTGGACCAAAAGGCAGACAGGGGCTACTGGGCCCCAGCTATGGTGGTTGAGGTTGTTTGCAACTGGTGCCCTGGGGTCTGTCCTACTATGGCTCTGCAAACTGGACCAAGTACACACTTTCTGCACTTGACTTTCAAGGCAGTGAGGGCGAGCACCCATCCTGGCAGATGCAGTCTCTTTGCTGATATCCAACAGATTCTCATTGTGGACAGATGTCGCCTCTAGGTTGGGTCAAATAAGGTGTTCTCCTTACAGTTGGTTCCTGAAGTACAGGGTCAGGCTACCAGGTGATAACAGCTCCTCCTCTTGATTTGCTTGGAAATGGCCAGCTGCAGGACCTGGCCCTTGGCCATTGCAGGAGTGACGGATGGCATGTGAGCACTTTTCAGTCTTAATTTCTGCATGGGGTCTACTACGGAGGCCGTGATTGGAGCCTGGAGACCCTTCTAAACGTGTGCCAGCTTTGGCTTTGTTCTCAAGGGTAGTCAGCAACCTCTGGATGTTCTGCATGCTAAGAACACAACTGGCTTATATTTGTAGACAGTCACTCCTCCTGCAGGGCCGGGCACTCTCCTTCCATCTCCTAGCAGGCAGGCAGGAAGGCTTTTAGGTGCTATGTAGACCAGCAGCCTATCCAGCAGCTGTGCAGACTTCAAGTGATGTACCATTACCTCTGGGAGACTAGCTGCACTGAAGATATCAGCCCTGGTCACATAGCAGTTGTTCTAGTGCTCTGCAGAGCACCCCTTTCCTTGTTCAAAGAGAAGTTGGAACTGGAACTAAACGGGATGGGTTGAATCACACTTTTATACACATTTCCGAAATGGGGCATGTGGATCCACTGTCTAAACTTTCAGAACAGATTTTGATTTGTCCTCTTTCAAATGTAATTTCCTGGCTGTTACTCAGGCACAGTCATTGTGCAAGGTGATGTCTGTCACAGCAGTTAGCAATGGGATTTGCTCCAAGTAGGGGTACCTAAAACAAGGGCACAATGAAGTACGGAAAGTCTGCACTTGGATGTCCTGGATGTCATCAGTCTTCCTGAAGTAAAATTGAAGGCCTTGTCTAGAAACGCCTTCATCTTCTACAACATGAACTGCAGTTGCATCCCTCACCCCTACCATCTACCAAATGTCTGCGCTCAGGAAGTACTAATCAGTAGCCTTTTGATAACAAGGTCCTCTCCGGATTTCTAAAGGCAACCTTGTCTACATCCTCCCTCACTTCACTGTCTGGCTCTCCACTTTGCAGCCACGGGAATGCAGTCAATACACTTTCACTATCTGGGAAGCTGTATTACCCTCCATCCTATGCCCTTCTAAACCAAGTGTCATCCAAAATGGTTTACAGTGGTCTCAGAACTCAGGATTATACCACACATAGAGTCCCCCTACCATACATGTGCTACACACTCACTGCACATACATGCACTCGATTACTTTTGTCACGCTACTGATTCACAAAAACTGTAGGCTGCCACAATAGTTTTATGTGATTCCCCAGAGCATGGGCAGTAGTGCAACACCCATTATGAGGGCATTCTTTCTACACTCCTCTGGGTAATTCAACTGGTTCTGGACTTTGCATTACTGCTGACAGGCCTGGTCCTCTGCATAAACCCTAAATTAGCACAACTGCAGGGTCAAAATAAAAAGTTGGGATACCAGTTTCATAAATAGCACTCGGGCAGAAATACTCACCCATGCATGGGCACAATCCCATCCCAGCACAGAGGTACACTGCAAAATTAAATAGTTGATGAAATATGTGGATGTGAAGACAAGTGCCTTTTGGATCTAATACACCAACAAGTCTCTAAGGTGGATCAACATCAGGATCCCCTAAAGTGCAGCCATCATAAATAAGCAATGAATGGTAGGTTTGTTAACTTTCTTTAGTTCCATTATCTGGCATAATTCTTCTCTGGCTTTGTACACCAGGAGCAGAATTGATTGTACTCTTCCCTGTGCCAGCCTAGGCTTCTATTTATTCATGACATCCTGGGCCACTGGAATGATACGATTCTGCCACTGATGTGTTTCACACATAGTTATGAATTTGCTGCATTTCCCACATAATCCATGATCTGCTCCACTATTTTCTTGTTGGCTGTGGACCTTCAGTGCTGATTGTGTATGCATAAAACCATGTATTTTATGTTTCATATATTATCACAGTCTTCTTTTTATTCATATATCCATATCTCTGGTACAGTATTTTGCTTAGGCTTAGTATTTCGCTGCATATGTGCTCGTTTACAAGACTCCATGGATTCCCCTGAAATTCTTCTCATGGTACATCATTATCACAATGTAGGAAAGTGGAGTATTATGTGGTTATGCTGGTTAGGTTTCACCATGCAATACTCTCTCAATACCCCAAAGATGGTCCCTGGATTCACAATAATAAATCCTTAGTTCAGTCCTGGTAGAGTGGCAAAGAGCAGTCAGGCTTTACTACAGGAACATATGTTAAGCATTTCTGAGTACCAAACATAGACAATAAGTAATTGACACAACTCAAAAGAATTCCGACACCAATTTATAAAAATCAAGCAGATTTCTATCTTAATTCAGGCACCAAAACTAACAAAATCAGATACATATAACCGGAGCTATGGAATTTAGAAGAAAACATAAATCACAGCAATTCAATACTGCAGAACGTTTGCATTGCGGAAAATGGGAAAAGGTGGTATTGACAATTTGTCACTTGCAGTTCGAGCAGCGTGGAAGGAAGATAAAGGTGAAGCAGGTCCTAGGACCAAGCCATGACAATCAGTTCAGTTTTACCTGGCTCGAGGAGCCTGGGGGCAGAGTGATCTTGGCTGACCTTGCTGCTGAAGCGGAAGCAGCAGGAGAGCTGGTTTTACCGCTTACACGGTGATGGCTGGGATCAGGGTGCAAAATGTGGACAACGATATCGGATGAGGTTTTGTGGTGGCCCCTCGAGGTGCGACATCGAGTAAAGGGGGTGGTTGCTGGACTGGCGACCAACAAGCCTTGACAGAGGTAAGCACAGCAGAAAGTGTTTTCGATGTCTGGCGGTCCTGGGAAACACGGTAGCAGCCTAAAACTTTGTGGAGGTCAGGACTATATTTTCCACAATGCACTAGACCATCTACTTCTGGGAGGCCCCTCGGAGGGCTCGATGGCCAGCTATTCTCTGGTTTCGGTACGTTGTTTTTACCTATGATTGCAGTGGACTAGTGTCACTAGTCCAGGTGAGTCTGGTGATGCCTTTGGTTCTCAAAGGGGTCCTTCTGTCTGGGGTAACCGAACTTTGGTCAAGTACGAGCCGCTTTCGTGCAGTTCCAGGAAAGTTGTCACAGGTGCAGGGTATCACGCCTTTGGTTTGTGCAGCTCCTGTTGTCACAGACACAGGTCTTTTCTTTCGTCCTTGTTGCAAGACAGATCAGAATTGAGTTTCTGGTGTCAGGGGTAGCCCTTAAATTCTAAATTTAGGGGAGTTAGGGTGTGGGTGCAAGTGGTGAATGGGCTACTAGCTCCACCAGCTAGTCCACTCCTTAATTGACCACATCCGGAGGTGTAGGTCACCTTTTCGACCCAGAACCCACTATTCTTCACTTTTAAAAATGGCAGAAGTCTTCCTTAGCTGTACAGAGCAGGTAGCCCACCCTAGAGGTGTGGCTGGCTTTCTGGGGGTGTACACATCCTGAATACCTAATTTTCCCACCTGCCCGGGTGCAGATGTGCCTGGGGCATGGGGAGGGCTGTTTGCTCCTTTGGGAGGCAACCTTTTTGCCTTTCACAGGGGGTACAGCCTTTGAGGCTCACCGCCTTGATGTGCCACTTTTTTAGTCAGTCGGTTAGGGAGGGAGGTGTGACCTCCTACCTGTCCAGGCCATTGTTTCTGACTCCTGGGAGAGTTCACACCTCCTGACAGGGGGTCAGATTCTTTTCTTGGCTGCAGAAAGAGCGGGCTGGCAGCCAGAGCACAGGAAGGCTGGGGCAACCAGGTGGGCACCCTCTAAGGTAGCCACCTGGGTGCATGTCACATCATCCTCGACACAAGATTCATGTTGGGGTGATGAGGCACGTTGTTTGATACCAAACATGACATATTTAGGCGGTAACATAATGGAGCTGCCAACCTAGGGTGACACAAACAGTATTTCAGGTCCTGGTGACCCCTTTAAAATCTATGCCCTGGGTACCACCCGTACTATATGCTAGCGACTTATAAGGGGGTTAATGACCTTTGCCAAGTGGGGTTAACAATTCACACATATCAGTTTTAGGGAGAGAGCACTGGCACCGGGGCCTGGGCAGCAGGCTCCAGTGCACTTTCAGAGTCATAACCATCAGCATTGGGGCAAAAGTGGGGGGGGGGTGGCATTACAAAAAGGGCACTTTCCTACACACAAGGGCTCTTTCTCATGGTAATTCTACAGAAACCCTGAATGATCTATCTTGGAGAGAGAGGAGCAGGTAGTTATGGCCCAAAGACATTCTGGTCTGGAATGTGTGAGTTGAGGGTGACACCTCCTTGGCAACAGTTATGCAATTTCTATATTCCACTTTTCATATAGCAGTGCTTTTAGCTGCTAATAGTTAGTATAAGAGACTTAGTAGGAAAGGGAAATGCCTTGAGGTTACCGACTACATTCATTGAATAGTGTTTGTGGCCCTATTCTTATATATGGCCTAGTCTTATATGTCTAATGTTTTGAAAACTTCTTAGGTTTCTTCACTTCTCCGACCTCCTTGCATATATACATGCTCAACACGTTCCCCCTATAATGTCAGTTAGCACTAATTTAGCCCTTTCACAATATTGTGCACTTATCCACAGGGTCGGGTGGCTAGATGGTGCTGAGCAGCGCAGGTGTGAGCTCTTAGCACACAGCTGGTTGTTATTTACCCATGCCCCTATATCACTATATCCTTAGGAGAATCTTACCCCTTATTAGAGCTCCCTCTTCCTATTTTGAACTGCTGCCTAACCGGTGACAGGTCAGCAACATCTAGGAATACATTTCTTTAGGTACACGATGTATAGCACCTAAAGTCCTGCTTCATGAAGATGGGCATTCTACTTGAACCTCAGCACGAGTCGTAGCTGCTACCACCTGACCTTTTATTCTGTAATAGATTTTGTTTTCTTTTGCTTCCACTTGATGCACAGATAACACTCACATTTGCTGGCATCTCCCTTTCAGGCAGCTTTTTTTGACCCCAGGGAAGTGGTATACAATGCCAAACAAGTTATAGATAATCACTATGAATGTTAATGTATATCACATTTTGTCAAGTGCAGGAAGATATTACATTACCTCCACACCAAACAGTCGGACATTGTCCTCATCCAGGAGACACACACCTGTTCCCAGAAGAATCATGGAAACTTAAGATAATGGATAGGGACTGTTGTCAGCAGTATAAGGATGCTTGATTCCCAGAGTAATTCCTCACCCTCTCACAGTTGCCCCAAGAAATGTGGAGTACCAATAATTATAAGCAAGAGATTGCCACATAAAATCCTTATAACTTGGATGCACCCAGAGCGCTGCTGAGTCTTTGTCAAACTGCACCTGATGGATAGGACTATTACCCTTAGGTCGACATATTCCCAATTACAGATACATTGAAATTTCTAGCACAGATTGACAGACTGATAGATTAATTTGTAAAAACTCAGATTCTGTTGGTAAGGGACTGGAATTTGGTGCCATACCCGGGTCTAGCTGACCAGGATGGCCAGAACTCCATAATAGATTGGATAGGGGCCGGTTTCTGGATCAGATGAGAGATCACACCCTGTTGAATGTCTGGTATTTGCTGCTCACTGTAGACAGAGACTACGCTTTTTCCTCTTGCTTGCATGGGCTCTAACCCTGCATAAACTAATACTTATTACAGGGGTGACTATTAACTGATGTAAGAAATGGGGTTATTAGTTGAGAGCGGTGGAAGCCCCACTCAAATAATAAGCACAATCCTTGTATGGGTGAACCACATAAAGTTACTAAATTAACCTTCTTGACTCTTAGGTAGCTTGGCACAAAGCAGTCAGTCTTAACATAGAGGCAATGTGTAAAGTAGTCATGCAGCATACAAACAATAATAAAGAGAAAATATAACACAAGAAAAATCCCAAACTAATTTAGAAATCAATGTTACATTTTAATATATAAAATTACACTAAAATGAACAATAGCAAATCAGTAGCTCCAAAGAAATTCATTTTTAAAATTTTCGGAGGAAATAGCGTCCTGAAGCACAAAACACCACTCGTGGTCATCTGTTTCTGATAGACCCTAGGAAAGTCACAAGTTCAGGCCAACTGTGATGGAGCGTGAGTCGGATATGGAGACAGGATTAATCCCACTGAAGAGTTACCTTCTCAAGTATGGTGCAACATTTTTCATTGGCGTTGCAGTGGGCCACAAGGAGGAGGCTTTCAGCACAAGGAACAGGTTGAGCATGAATAGCTGGTTGTTGCTGAAGCTTTGTGTTGGTTAATCTGTGCGGACGGTCGCGGTCAGCGCAAGTTGCAGGTCGAGTGTGGCGGGTCATCGTGGATGCTAACCATTTGTGTGTAGAGCAAGTCCCTCTGGACCTTCACAATGGCAGTCAGCATGGGTGGTCGATTGTTGGCAGGAAGAGGCCACTTTACAGTCGCCAGGACCCCAAACCTCAGGATTTTCATCTTTATTTGAGGAGGAATTCACACTGATGCCAGCCAAGAGTCCAGGACCTGGGAGACCTCTTGGGGATCAGGACACACCCCAGCAGAGGCCAGCAGCAGGGTCGAGGCAGGTCCAGTTAGTGCTGGTCAGCTGGGGAATGGCAGGGAGGCCTCCGGAAGCTGGTTGTTTCTCTGTAGCTAACACAGGAGATCAGCTAACAGACCCTTGCAGTCACTGTGGGTTGCCTGGGATTAAAAGAAGCAGGTCTAATCTTCCTTCTTCAGGTAGCAAGGCAGTCCTTCCAGCAACATGACAGAACTTCTGGCAGCAGGGCAGTCCGTCTTCTGAATCTTCTCCACAGGTCCAGGAGTGTTCTGATGAGAGGTTCTGGAGGTCCCACTTTAATACCTGGTGCCAACCTTTGTGTGTGGGAATTCCCTGACCTACCCCCAAAACTGGTTCTTGCCAGTTCCTGTATCCAAGCTGCCTAGAGTGACAAAGGCAAGGGCAGGCTTGATGTTAGGTTGCTTTGTTTGTTTTGCAGGCAAAAAATTCAATCAGAGCAAATTACAGCTCATACTGAACTATCCTTTCAGGAAGACTCTCTACCCTAACAGCTAGGCTTCATTTGGCTCACTGTCTGGAAGCAATACACAACCCGGATCAGCAGAGCCATGCACAGTCATGTGACCCTGGACACTGGCAGAAACATACATTTTGTTTAGGCAGGAAATGCCAACTTTTTAAAAGTGGCATTTTTAAAATAGTAACATAAAATCTGCCTTTACCATTAAAGAGGATTTTAAATTACAATTAAGTGTGAACATACTTTCTCCCTCTGCTCCAAATCTGAAGTTAGCACTTATCAGCCGTCTGATGGCATGCCAGCCCTGAGCAATGCCCAGATGTTGGTATCCTTAGAACACCATCCGATGGGATTCCGAATTTGTCATTACCCATCTATTTGGCTATTTCTAATCAGACTGCTGTCAGGAACCTTTTTTGCCAGCCATCTGCATGGTCACAGATTCATAAGCTAATGGGCATCTATCTCTTTCTCAACAAACTGACATAATGTTGCATCTCAGATTAAACCAATCCAAATTAATTTATTGGGCGTCCCGGCACAAGCCTGGGCTGATGCAAATTGAACGTTTACAGGGAGAGGGACACATTAAGTTATTTCATAATTTGTGAACTGAGTTTGGCATGCCAGACACTGATCATTGGAGGTATCACCAATTATTACATTTTCTCTGTGCCATTTTGGGAGTCCAACGAGTCAAATTATTGGTCTCACCAGTGACACAATATGTGCAGATCTTGGGTCAGTTTAGAGGAGCTATATGCGATTGACATCAAAACTCTTCATTGTGATGCTACCCTCTCCTCAGCGAGGCCCGATTTGCAGGTATTCTTGGTAGGGACAATATACCTGATTATTTGGTGACTCTATTACATGATAGGCTGTTTGGGGAGTTTAAATTAAAGTTTCTATACTTCAAGGTCCTAAATGATTTGACCCCATGGAAACTGAGGCAAGCCAAATTCCTGGCTCATGACCAATTTTGGAAATGTGAAGCCATTAATTGTGACTTACATCATATCTTATGGACCTGCCCATCTGATATTAGGGAGTTGAACACTCACACACACAGGTAATTGGCCATGTCTTTATTGGCGGGCAAAATATGTATTCTTTGGAATTGACACCAAGAATCAAAACTGTATTGTAATAAGTGGTTGAACAAGAACAAACTGACAGACCACAGTATTTACATGAATTATTTTATCATTGCTTGTTTTTCATTGAAAGTTCCTGATGTTTTGGCAGTGGGACTTGGAGGATCATGGCAGCAGGTTAGAAGCCAGTCATGGTACCTCGATGAGTGGCTCCTGACTTCTCTCTTGTTTTATTCTGTTTAGGCATATTTTTCTCCATTTCTTCAATTACCCCCTAAAGAAATGAGCAAATACTTGAAAACATAACATTTTTGGATAGTCACAGAGATCGGCGGACACTCTGTGGCTGTCCTGCCGGGTCATTTCTGAGGCGCGGTAGGGTCACCACTGCAAGGATTTTCCTCTGGAGTAGTGTTGGCAGCGACAGCACTGACCGGTTGCAGAGACACTGAGGTGCGAGTCACGAGACACACAAAGTTGAGGGAGGATTTGAGATGGTTCCAGATGGGTCCCACTGGGGAGCGATGTTTGCCTAGAAGCTATGGGATGGAGAAGACCAGGAATGTCAAATAAGTGAGCGAGGGGATTCAACTCCGGTCCATCAATTAAAAGGGCTTTTTGAAGGTAGCAAGGTGGAAGGCAAAGTCAACAAAGCGCTGACTCGAGAAGAGCACACTTCAAGGGGGGGTGCAAAGAGAGATCAGTTTTGTCAGTTGTTAGGTTATGTTCACCCCAGAGCATGTTCAAAACCTGTAGTAAATATACCACCTGGCAGGAGTAGGTACATGTTAAGGTGAGCCAGTGCAAAATTAATACCAGAAATGAATGAGGACTGTACCAATCGTAAGGTTAAAGAGGGATCCAGGGATGTAGGAAAAGCGACCGCCATAAAAATAAAAAAAACTCACGCTATAAGAAAGGGAAGTTCAAGAAAGGACCCTTCTAATGCTGACATTTTTGAAAAAAACATCATTATCATGAAATTTGTTTTTAAGATAATGGAGCAGGAAATGAAAGAAGTCACTGCTGCACATCTGTACCCACCCCAGCAGCAGGATACTGATGTAAATCAGTGTCAGAATCAGCAGTTTATAAACAGTACTGAGGATGGGGATAGACATGATGAACATCACGTGGCTCCAATAATTTTGACTGTAAACAGGTTTGAGGTACAACAAAAACTAAATGAAAAGGAGGACCCTTTGTTAGCAACTCTAGCTAAGGGAGAGCAGAAAGAAAGAGAGCAAAAGGTGCTCGAGCAGAAGAAAAAAGAGGTTGATAGGCAACAAACAACCTCAGTCAAATAAGACTTCCTTAGAATCTATGTTGTTGGTTTTAAAAATGGAAATAATGTCAAGATTTGAAACCTCTGAGAATAATCATTAAGAAATACCGGGGTCTTGCCATGCTCTGGAGTGTAAACTAGATGATTTGATTGCATCGCATAAGAGAGAGGGTCTGTAAAAAGCACATTTCTTAAAGGCACTGTAGTGTCATGCCACATAGCAGAGAAAGCCTGAAAGGAAAAGTAATGTTGCCAAAAGATACAGAAAGGATTTCTCAGGGGGGTGTGTGTACTGTGTGGGGGAGCATTGGGAATAAAGGGTCCTCAATGCGTACCAGAAGGAACTCAGAAGCACATAGCTTTCTAAAGCAGAGCTTAAACAAAGTTAGAGAATGGGGAAGAATCTGATTGAGATAATAACTTGCAATATAAATGGACTGTGTTCCAGGAAGAAGCAAGGTTTAGTAACAAAATACTTAGAACGCATGAATGAGCAAATTCTTATACTGCAAGAAACCCATGTAAAAAGATGTGAATGTAGGGTATTATTTAGTAAGTGTACCTGGGTCCAAGACATTATATGCACTGACCAGACAGACAGCACAAAGGGGTAGAAATAATAATTAGGAAGAATATGGGAATAAGGATAATTGAATATAAAACTCTTAGATGGATTCTGGCAATAATTAAGTTTGGGAGAACTACATTCATATTTGAGGGTGTGTATGGGACAAATTATGATGACCCTACATTTCTAAATTGCTTGGACTCATATTTACTAAATGCACCATCACCATACATAGTAGGAGGAGATTGTAATGTAGTTTTGGATAAAGAACTAGATAGAGCTTCCAAAAGTAATTATGGTTCTAATCGGAAAGTATGTTGCAAGCTCAAAGAAATTATGTAAGATTTGAGCTTGTTCAATATCTGGCACATGAAGGCAGAGAGCAAGAAAGGATACACCTTCTATAGCAAAACATACAGACTTCACCCTAGGCTACATAGGATGCAGTACGAGTTTAAAATAAGCTTAGAAAAGATGGTGCAGGATTGGTGGAGGCCTAATAAGCTACAACATTTTGAATACGGGGAGAAGTATTTATAAGTACCCTAATAGAGTGCAACTCTGATAGTGAAATCCGCTACCCAGACATAGAAAAGGAGATGCTTAAGAACATCAGAAGACTATACATTGATGAATGGTCTCCAGATATAGCTAAGATCAAAGATTGGTTGTTGCATATGGAACTTGTCAGACTTATGTACACTCAGTATGCAGCATTGGACAAGGAAATGACTGAGGAAGAAATAGTAAATCAATTTAAAAAACTGAACAATAGAAAGACAGCCGGTTCAGATGGGAACCAAAGTGAATTATACAAGAAGCTAGTTATTGAGATGATACCAATATAGAAAACAATGTTTAATCAGATATTTCTTCTTGGAATGAAGCCTCTACCACTCTGATCCTAAAACCTAATAAGGATCCTAGAAAAATAGACAAATCTTGCTTTTAAATTGGGATTATAAAATGTCTAAAGGCATCATAGCTAAATGAATGTTGGATATCATACCTTCAGTAATACAGCCTGACCAAAAATGTTTTCTGCCAAGGAGACAACTAACAGATTTGACTCAGGTATTGATCGGCTCTATTGATATAGCTGAAACCTATGTAAACCACCAGAGATAGTTACTTTGGATGCAGCAAAAGGTTCCAAAAAGGGTGAAAAGGTTTTCTTCCAGGGAAACAACAAACAGATTTGACACACTTGTTGATCGGCTTGATTGATATAGCTGAAACCTATGTAAACCACTAGCAATTGTTACTTTGGATGCAGGAAAAGCTTTTGAAAAGGTCGACTCGATGTATTCATGGGACATTTTGAAAGCCTTTGGATTTAGTCAAAATATAATTAATACTATTATAATGTTATATTAAATACCTTCAGCAAAAATATTTATAAATGGGGCATTAACAAATAAAGGTTACATTGTGAGAGGGATGAGACAAGGATGTCTACTCTCGCCTTTACTGTTTAATCTATATATAGAGCCATTTGCTCAAGTGGATTTGAACAAATCAGAATATTATTTCTTTTGTGGGCTTAGGGTTGACTCTTAAGGTCACATTATATGATGATGCAATACTTTATACAGCTGACCCAACACTTTCAATACCAGAATAGGAAAAGTTAGCAGAAGAATTTGGGGCAATCTCTGGTTATCAAATTTAAAGAGAAAACCAAGGTTATGATGCAGGGGATCAGAGAACCCATAAAAAAATGTAAAAATCCTAATTTAGATATTCAGATGTTTAAATTACACACAATTTAGTGGTATTATGTGCCAAAATTGTAAAGAAAACTGTTAAAGAGATAGAGAATCTGCTAAGAAGATGGGAAAGCTTACCATTAGAAATATATGAAAGATTTAACTTAAATAAAATTTCAGTTCTCTCAAAATTATCTTTTTTATTCCATGCTATTCCTCTTTCATTCCCCAAAGAGATTATAGCAAAAAATACAAGGAAAATCACTACTTTATCTGGTTGTTTAAAGGGGTTAGAATCTCCTGGAAGCAGCTTAGAAGAAAACTATTAAAGGGAGGCTTGACCCACAGTGATCTTCAGCTTTATTGTTATGCCTTTCAGTTTAAGAACTGCCGAATGCTAATGACGCAGCCGGATGATACTCTTAGCTACATGTTAGCTACAATGCTGAGCGGGTACAGGCCAGCAAACAGTTTTATATAAGTTTGGGGCACCAAATTGTTTTTTAAAAGCTTGTGGGAAATTTTAAAGACAAAAGCACATTTATGCAGTTCCTAGGGAAAGTAGGGAAAGGGATGCCTAAGGGGATAAGATGGGGTAGTGTCCCAGGTGCCAGAAGGTTAAGAAGACAACAGGGGGGATCGCTCCTCTTAGGAGCATGGGCCCTTACACACCCCAGAAGGTGTCATGCTTCATCATCAGGCAGCTCCTTGTTGGGCCGGCACTACAATGCCCAACGGGCCCCACGAGGGGGCTCTTTGCCGGGGTCTTTTCTTTTTGCCGATGTGATGTTTGAGGGGTAAAGGGGAATAAGGGTAAAGAGTAATATGAGTAGAAATGGGAAGGTGTGATTTACAGCTACAAATAGCTATAGGGATCCCACAGGATTTCTTTTATTGACTGGGTTCCTATGCTATGGTAAAAACACAGACTGTAAAGTCGTAGCTAAAAAGGGGTAATTACAACCTCTCGCGTTCAAATTGGTATGTGTGCAGTGAAGGGGGTCAACAAGTTTCATGCCTATTATAGTCCAAGGGATCTTGGCATTTTGTCAGGACCAAGGGATCCTCGTCTAATCAGGTAGGGATGGTATAGGTGTGCATTTGTGAAGTGCTGTACCCTACAATTTGGACTTGTGATGTAGTCCAGCATAAATAGATATACAAGGTACCTTCTGGATACACCTAGAAGGGGGAGCTAATTGCCCCCTCGTGACATCCTGGATGTTCGTGCAGTGGCAAGAGAAGGAGCTGCAAGTGGCGCTCCTCAGGGTATAGGACCTACCCGTTGTCCGGTTGTCTTGAGTCCAAATTGTAGGGTACGTTACTTCACAAATGCACAACTATACCGTCTCTACCTCAGTAGATGATGATCCCTTGGTCCTGACGATATGCCAAGATCCCTTGTACTATTGATCCAGCGCGATATTAGCAAACAGCATTCATACACCAGATACTCACTTGGGCCCATACATTCATACTATGCTAATACTTACGCTGGGTTTTATCAGTTGTTACTCTCTATCAAATCCATGCTACCAATTACCTTCTGATTGAAGAGTAATGACTTACCAATGAATCCTTTGCTAATTGGGAAGTTTAAAATGAGTGACATTCATTATAGTACATAATCCTGAAATAATCACTGAGTCAGGAAGTTTTAAAATGTTTATCTAAAGATTTAGCAGAGTAAAATACAGAGCCACATGGTACTTAATCGCAATACCCAAGATTAAGCATAGAAATGATTATTGCTAATCAATGACGGTGTTTAAGGAAAAGGAGAGGATAGAGATAGCAGTGCAACTAAAGGTTGCATTATATTTACCTAAATGCGAGAACCAAACCCCTTAGCCAAGGAGTTGAAAGAATAGGACCCAGGAAGGATGAAGAGCAAAGACTTCCTCCAGGATCAGGACAGGACCGGTGACCTCTCTACAACGACGCCTGCGTCGTTCCCCTCTCTGATACTCGGCTTCTCCTCGATTCTCCCGTGCCTTCCTTCTAATTGACTCCGCCGCCCCCCTCCTCAGGAGCTCTTCTGGACAGGGATTCAGTCTGCAATCGATCAGCTTAGCGGTCTGGAGCTCTTCTTGTGCGTTCTGTGGTCTCTGCTAGAAGCTGCTCTAATTAGCTAATTCTATATCTATTATACCCTTCTACGCCCATGTACCTCCCCTAATGTTACTAAAATATGGGGCCACTACTTCTGATTGGACAGGGACAGGGGTGGATTCTCGCACCATATCGATTTGGCCTAAATTGTAAAGCCTATTGTCTTTAAATTCCCACCCCTTCAAATTAATACATTCGCTTTATTTCCCACCCGTCTCATGACCAATGTAAACCAATTTTCATAGACAATGTATCAATATGCAACAGGTAAGGCAAGAGTACAGCATCTTCGGCCATCGGGTCGCGGCCTTGGACGACGTCCAGATTGACTTCATTTGGCAGGCACACAGGACACATGCGCAGAACCATTTGCCTCTCGAGTTTCAGGTCACCAACCCAGGCCCAAGTTTACGAACTAATAAAAGTGCAAGAAGAAAATATTAAAATCACAGAATAAAATGTTTCACTGTATGCCCACTTTTTCTACTCTATTCCCATTTAATTATAAATTCTATCCCGCGTTAGTAGCATTAGGAAACGACAATTTAGTAATGACATGAGAGCAAGCGGAAGCATGTGAAAACATCAAGCAACCATTTTAATACACACTGCGCAGAAGCAGAAATTTCCCACCAAGTAAAGAAAGACGTCACACCATGTGATATGGTTGCGACATGCGCATTGAGGTTCCCGCGCTTTAGCGGCCATTTTGGATTACAGACAAGCGTTATTCATTAGTAAACACATAGGCAAGCTTCCTTCCCTTTCGTGTCGTGAATGCAAAGGTTAGTATTAACAATACAAGTTTTAATAAATGAATACTGTGATGAGGATTGAATACAAGCAAGTTTCATTTATGAAACCTTGCTCCATCAATCCCCTCTCTGATGGCGTTTCTGAGCCATCAAAACACTACCCTCAATCAGATGCCAACTTCTAGCAAATTACTTCATTCTCATCTTTACACTTTCCATTTTTACAATCTCCTTTTAATTTCTTGTATAATTCACTTCTCCACTCTTCAAGTTCGATTTCATCTACCTTTCGTTTCTTTCCTCTTCCTGTCACCTTATATGTTCCATTCTTTTTACAGCATTTGCACCATATTGTTATTGACAGCACTATTATCGCTATCCATACTAAAGGTATTAATATTTGACCTATAAGTCCTTTCCCTATATTAGCAAACCAGGTTCCAATTGACGAAATACTATTTGTCAATCTTTCCCATACACTATCAACTTCTAGTGGTTTAAGTTCTTTCTCAAGTTTAGTTATATTCTGTATATATGTTCCAATTTCTGCACTTTTATCAGGAATATAAGTGCAACAATGTTTCGTCTTCAATAATTTACAGACTCCGCCCTCTTTTGCCAATATAATATCAAGAGCAAGTCGATTTTGCATCACCATAGATCTAATCGCAACCATTTCCGCATTAATCATTAGAAAACCTCCTGCAGTATCCGTTGATAAACGATCAACTACTGTAGACAATTTACATATTTTCCTTGAGTTCAGAATTATTCCCACTGATGGTATCAATGCACCAAATATATCACCTACAATTTCTGAAAAACTAGCTCTTTTACTACGTATTAATTCGCTATTGTTTTCATTGCTCCCAGTGTTTCTTTTTACGTGGTATATCTTTGGAAATACTATTCCAAAATAACAACTTCCATACCACCATGCAGGAAGCCTAAAGTAAGCCTTATTCCCACACACATAATAGATTCCAGGAAAAACTGAATCTGTTCCTCCTTTTAGTCCCCAACCTCCAAGAATTAAAAAATTGTGTTCACATTCACTGGTACCGATGAAAACATTGTTATAATCAGTCTTTAACCTATGAAGACAAATTTTCCCTGTCTTTACGAAATCCAGAGCCATAGCAGCTTGAGCCTTGCCAGGTGTGTAACTCCCTTCTTTCTCAGCCCAAGGTGGTAAATGAGCCTTATGCTCAGAAGCTTTCTTTTGGAAATCTTGTCTTCTATCTTCTACTAAATTCAAAAATATCTTTTCTTTTTCAAGTAAAGAACATGTTAGATTGTGTCTATGTGCATGTGTTATGTCTATTGATTTCATTGTTAAGAAAAATTCTCCCATAAACTGTGCATCTTGACTACTAAGCACTGGGTTCATATTCTTTCGAATCGGAACCTCAGAAAATATCACATCTAAGTTTGAATAATAATACTGAAGTTTCCCTGTTCTATAGAATAAACTAGGCAAAACACTACATGATATGCCATATGTCAGTGGTAAATGGTGATATGTTAGACCCTCTGCTTCTGATTTGGGTAACTTCATACAGACATAACAATTACTAACTTCCATGGTATCTACATATTGAAATAATAACTTTGTAAAAACATTTAAACTGGTGTCGTTATCAACTATTTCATGATGTATTTCTTGTTCATCTTCTGCCATTAGTTCTACTCTATTGCCCTTCATGTTTGCTGTCCTCCCTTTAGTTTCATTATTAATCTTTTTATCTATTATCATAAGGTAAGGAACTGCTACAATCAGGACTAACCATACTATAAGCACCATCACTAGACTACATATGCATATTGCACAGCATCTTCTACAACATTTCTGTTTTGGTCTCCCAGCAACTCTATCGTCAGGCATTTTTCGACAAGGAAGATTGCTCTTCTTATCTTTTCTTCTTTTCTTCAGCTTATTCTTTTGCTTAGTCAGGGTGGTCTTGTTTCTTTTTCGTACGTCAGTTCTGCACTTGTTCCTTCGCCACCACTGTCACTTGACTCTGAGCTTTCAAAATCTTCAAGAATGATGTAAGTCCAGTCAGGACCCTTGAATTTATTATTCACAAGTTTCAGTCTTTTACTTTTTCTTTTCTCTGACTTTTTCTCTTGATCAGTTTGACTTGTTACTTCAGGTTCTTGATCTGGAACTTCACTTCTGGTTGTTATGTGGTACTTTAATCTTTTAATGACACACGGCCAATGATCTCCTTTTCTTGTTTTCTTTGTTGGCAATGTTTCTTTATTTTCGTCTTCAGAGATCTCGTTAATTTCACTGCTTAGTACTGCTTCGTTTTCTTCGATTACTGTTTCTTCTGTTTGCTCTTTTTCAGGTCTGATTGGTTTCTCTTCAGCAGCTCCACTATGAGTTTCCAATTTTTGACCTTGTTCTTGATTTAATTCTTCAAGTTCATGTCTTTCGAAATTTTCTTCTTCTTTGTACTCTTCTTGATCTAACTTGTTCTGATCAGGGCTTATTGCACTGTGAACTTCTGCAGCCTGACCGGATTCTTCTAGACCTGTCTGTCCCTGTTCAAAGTCTATTAGGTCTTCACTGTTTTGAGTCCAGTTTCCTTTCCCTATCTGACCTTGTTCAGGATTTCTTAATGTCTTTTCTTCTTGTTCCTGAACTGCTTCTTCTTCACCTATCTGATCTTCTTCAATTTCTTCCAATTTCGCTTGACTTCTTGTTCTGTGGTATACTTCAGGAACTTCTACCACTGGTATCCAATCCTGACTTGTGCTCGGTTGTTCTTCTTCAGCTTCTCTGGAATCTCGAACCTGAGATCCTTCAGCTGGGCAACCTTCAGCTTCTTCAGTGATTGGCGTTGTCTGAGGATTCTCTTCCTCGGGATCTGGTACTCTCTTGGTGTGACTTACATGAATCCAATTAGGAAATCCGGCACACTTCACTGCTGTATTCGTTGTCAGTATGACTTGACACGGTCTGCCCCATCTAGGTGATAGACACGTTTCTCTGGTGTGATTCTTCACTACCACCCAGTCACCAGGATTCAGATCATGTTCTTGTTCGGGCTGCCTGGAAACTGCGTCTTCTCCAACCTGATGAGAGACAGAACGCACTAGGTCAGCCAATCCTTTGCAATAGTCCAGAACCATATCATCAGATATATTCACCAGTTTGTTTGTAGGAACATGTGTTTGTCTCATTGCTCTTCCCATCATTATTTCATGTGGGCTCAATCCTGTGGTTCTGTCAGGTATACTTCTGAGTCCCATTAAAACGAGTGGCAATGCATCTGGCCATTCTAATGATGTGGATGCACACATTTTTCCCAATCTTGACTTTATAGTGCCATTCAATTGTTCAACCACTCCAGAAGCTTTTGGACGATATGCACAGTGCAGTTTCTGTTGGATTTGGAATGCTTCACAGATTAGTTTGATCACTTCACTGTTAAAATGTTTTCCTCTATCTGATTCCAAAGTTAATGGAAAACCAAACCTAGGAATGAGCTCTCGTAGCAACAGTTTCGCAACTGTAATGCTGTCATTTCTCCTAGTAGGGTAAGCCTCCACCCACTTTGAAAACAGACACACTATGACTAGTACATATTTCAGCCCTCTACATGGTGGTAACTGTATGAAATCAAACTGAAGTCTCATAAATGGACCCTCTGCCTTTCCAATTTTCCCAAATCCAATTACTGTCTTCCTCCCCGGATTATGCATCTGGCAAGTTAGACATCTTTGGCAAAGACTCTCTGCAACAGCCCTGAATTTGGGATTGTACCAATTTTGTCTGAACAGCCTAATCATTGCATCTCTCCCTATGTGTGTGTCTCCATGATACATCCTAGCCATTTGTGAGAGTAAACAGTCTGGCATGACTGGTCTGCCATCAGCACTGATCCACACTTCATCATCTCCTCTTTGGGAACAACCCACTTTGATCCACAAATTCTTCTCACTTTCATCAACCTCATCTTGCAATTTCTTGACGTCATTCCAAGTTTCAGGTGGCATATACAGCATAAGTTGGCAGCTGATTCCCATTCTTTCCACCCTCTTATTAACTGACATTCTGGTTTTGGCACAATGTTGAGCCACCAGATCTGCATATCTGTTGCCGACTACCACCCAGTTATCTCCTGACTGGTGTGCGGCACATTTCACCACAGCCAATTCTTTTGGTGATTGTATTGCTTCTAGCAATTCCCTTACAAATTGTCCATTTTTAATGGGGGATCCTGAAGAAGTCATGAAATCCCTCTGCATCCATAGTTGGCCAAAATCATGCACAACCCCGTAACCATATTGGCTATCTGTAAATATAGTTACTTTTTGATTCCTCCCAATTTTGCAGGCTTTTATCAATGCAATCAATTCAGCTACTTGTGCAGATTTGACTCCTGGTAAATAAGATGCTTCAACTATTCCAGTTAATTCACATACCGCATAGGCAGCAGTTAGTTTACCGTCTTCATGTCTTTGACATGAACCATCAACAAATAGCTCCCTGTCTGGCTTTTTAAGAGGCTGCTCCTCTATATCTGGGCGTGGTTTTGTGCATAATTCTGTAATTTGTATACAATCATGTTCATCGTCTTCATCATCTTTAATTCTCTCATGATATGGGTCTGGTAGTAAGGTTGCTGGATTTATTATAGTACACCTTACCATGTTCACATTTTCAGCACCCATTATTCTTCTTTCATATTTAGTCAGCTGACTAGGAGTAAGATGCTGAGTTCGGGTTCTTGTCAACAGAATGACAACTGCATGTGGAACATACACTTTTACAGGGTGTCCCATTACAATTGACTCACTTTGTTCAATACTCAAACAAGTAGCTGCCACTGCTTTTAGGCATCCTGGCAACGCGGCTGCTACTGGGTCTAATGTAGCAGAGAATATGCTATAGGACGTCTTTCTAATCCATGTCTCTGAGTTAAGACAGAAAGTGCACAATTTTCTCTCTCATGACAGAACAATGCAAATTCTCTTTTATAATCAGGCATGCCTAAGGCAGGTGCTGAACATAGGGCATTTCTCAATTTTACAAAGGCTTCTACACTTTCATCCTCCCACTCAACAGGGTCCTTTGCTTTCTTTTTTGTCATGTTAATTAAGGGCTTAGCTAACATGGAAAATCCTGGTATCCATTGTCGACAGTAACCTACTATTCCTAGGAACATTCTCACTTGTCTTTGGGTTACAGGCATTTGCATTTTCTTTACTAAAGTTACCCTTTCAGCTGTTACTCTTCTTTTTCCCCTCTCAATTTGGTGTCCCAGATACTTAACAGCTGTTGTACAGAATTGCAATTTTTCAGGTGAGACTTTATGTCCTTCTTCTGCCAAAAGATTTAATAATGCTATGGAATCAACAACACAGTCCTCTCTGGTATTTGATGCCACCAATAAGTCGTCGATATATTGGACTAAGACTGAGCTTCCTGGCATCACTAGTTTTTCAAGGCACTTTTTCAGTATCTGGTTGAAAATAGAAGGACTTTCTGTGTACCCCTGAGGAACACGATTCCACACATAGACCTTGTTCTCAAATTTAAATGAGAAAAGATACTGGCTGTCTGGATGTAATGGTATTGAAAAGAACGCTTGACACAAATTAATTACTGTGAACCATCCTGCACTCCAAGGGATCTGGTATAGAATTACTGCAGGATTTGGCACTATGGGACAACATGGTTCCACAATCTTATTTATTTTTCTCAGGTCCTGAACAATCCTATATTTTCCACTAGGTTTCTTTAACCCCATTATAGGTGAATTACATGGGCTACTCATTACTTCTTTTAGGATGTTTTGTTCTACCATTCGATTTATTTCTTCAATGACTCCTGCTTTTACTTCTGCACTCATTTTGTACTGTCTGGTATTTGGGAAAATTGCACCTTCTTTTACAGTAATTTTAACTGGATCTATTTTAGCCATAAGTCCTACTTCTTTTCCGGTGAAATCCCATACTATGGGGTTTACTGTACCTTTTAATTCTTCTGGCAACTCATCTTTTGTTATTAATGAAAACATCTCGTCTACTTCTGTACCTTGTTTTGCAATCATAATTTTATATACATGATCTTCATCTGGTGTCTGAACTGCCACACCATCCGGTGTGCAGAAAATGGTACAATTCATCTTGCACAATAAATCCCTACCTAATAAATTTACTGGGCTAGAATCACACACTACAAATTGATGCATTTCTCTAAAGTTTCCTATTTTAACTTCCATTGGTTTGGTAAGAGGTGTTCTAATTTTTTGATTAGCTACCCCTACTACTTGGATATCTTCACCAGAGAGAGGAAGGTCTGGAATGTCTGCTGTTCTCACAGTAGACCGGGTAGCACCAGTGTCCAAAAGGAAAGTAATATCATTACCTTTCACATTCCCTTCAACATATGGACCTGACTGATCTACCTGTAAGGATGTGCCAAGTATGCACTCCTTCTTCCCCTCTCCTAGGCACCGTCATGGACTGAATTGACAGAAATCGTCCTGCAAAAGAAATTGTGATGTCATATAATCATTCTTACCACTTCCTCCTTGATATCCGATGTCTGTACCATGCTTTGCTCTGCTTACATTACCTTGAATAGGTGCAGGTGGCAACTGACTCTGAGGATTTACACCCTGCTGTGAGTCATTCTGCGTCTGTGGATTTAAATTTTGATTTGGGCCATTATTATTCCGGATCTTTTTACATTCATCCTTCCAATGCCCCAATTTTCCGCATCCATGACAAGGAAATTTCTTTTTAGCTTCTTCTCTACTCATTCGTCCTCTAAATTTTCCACCATTCCCAGTATCACCATTCGTTCCAGAATCTTTTCCTTGATTTTCACTCGGATTTTCCAAATTGATTCCCTGTTTCTCAGCCATTTTCACCTGAGCCCACATCACTTTTTCCTGCAATTTCTTGTGTCTATCCTCAATATCGTCTCCACAATATTTTGCATACTTCAAAATCTCATCAATGGGCTTCCCTTGCCAACAAAGCATATGCTGTTTAATCATTTGACAAATTTCTGGCTTCAAACCGTAAACAAACCGGTATACAAACTGACTCATGTTCTTGTCTCCAATGTCCTCAAATCCACTATACTGTTTAAATACCTGCAATAGACGCTCATAGTAGGAATGTACTGATTAATTAGCTTCTTGGGTAGTTCGATCTATTTTTACCCAATCTGTTTCTTTCGGTGGTATTTTCCCCTTCAGGTAAGTTATCACCTGCTGATATTTTTTCATCACATCATTTGACGGGGCACCTGTCTTCGGATCTCTAGGATATTCGTCACTTGGCCAATCCACTGTGATTTTGCAATCTGTCCACAAATCGGCAGGTACCACTATGTCAAACAAACCATCCAAATCCTTCAACAATACCTTCGACACCTTCACAAACCTGTCAACCTGCTTGTACCATTCAATTGGTTTTTCTCTCAACTTTGGAAAATCATTCGTAAATGACAAAATATCCTGTCTGCTCCATGGGACATGTACATATCCTCCTCCCGCAACTTCTCGCATTGGATACATTTGATCTGCTTTCCCTGTTTCCTTCATCACATATTCAGATGCTGTTCTACTTGTTCGTGCTTCTTCCTTTTTCTTGGCCCACCTAGTTCTCCATTTATCAAGGTCTCCCCATTTTTGCAAAACTAACATTAATTTTCTTATTTGCAATCTTCTTCCAGAGGCATTCATATTTTCTAAATCTTTGTCTGAAAATTCTGCTCTATAGGGTTTCTGTAGTACTTTTGATCTCCCTATTTCTATTCCCATCTGTAGTGCTAAATTGGATAATTTTTCATGGAGTAACCTTACATTTCTGGTAATACTCCTGCACAGGAACAATAATTCTTCTTCATCATAGGTATTTAAGCGCTCTAGTCCTACATTTCCGGCTATTATTTCTTCTAATTCGACTTTCAATTTATGAATGTCCATTATTTTCGGAGGTGTGCACTGTTTAACTGCCCCTTGCACCCATCTTTCTAGATCTTCAGGTGTTACTATGGTGGCACTTTTTGCTCCCGATGAAGTTATTAAACTTACATCTTTTGAACATCCAGGTACATCTTTTCTGGGAGTGCTATTTACAGTACCTCGAATAGGCAAGTCCATGAGTGATATTGTGGATTCACAGTCACTAAATTGATCCTCAATTATAACTGGAGCTTCAGGTTTGGGATTATTCACAGGAGTAGGTGCAAGTATCGGTGGAGGACAGCTTCCCTGAGTACCATATAATGGAACTACTGGACCAATCGTTACAGGTATGGTCAACGAATCAGGATGTACTTTTATCTGAGTTATTTTCTGTATTAATTCTGTTCTGGTCTTTTCTAGGGCTTCTTTCTCTTTGTCATGAAGTATTCTACTCGGGGTGAATTCATGCATTACCTGTGGCACTAATGGAGTTTTTGGTGGTGCACTTGGGGTGCATCCACTTGTCCCTTCCTGATATGGTGGGGGCTTTCTTAACATTTCCTCCATAAATTTGTCTTCAGAATCCTCATTTCTCATTAAATGTTTTGTCTTTTCTGTGCATTTACTTCCTAATTTCTCCTCTGCTGAGAACAATGGATATAATCCTTCTGTAATCATTGCCCTTCTCCATTGTTTCATCTGACCATTCCTAGACTCATGTAGGTATCTGGGGAAAAATCCTGGATAACTCCTATTACTCCTAGATCGGTCACGCTCAAATGCCTCAGTTTCCCATTCCTCTAGAGCTTCGTACTGAGTTAATCTAGGTCTGGGTTCTAAGTCATTCATCCTCAATCTCAAGTTTTGCAGAATTTGCCCATTGAACGTGCCATTCTCGGGAAATGCTAGTATTCCATAATTTTTGGTATATTCTATCCAATTCTCCATCCATACACAAGTATGATAACCTCTCTCCATCATCATGAATGAGGCGGGCGTTTTAGCTGGTGGAATAATAATTCCTTCTCTAGTTTTGATTGGTTTGTCCTTTTTAAAATAATTCTTAATCTTTTGTAAAAATGACATTTTCTCCTTTCTCCGTACATCTTGGGTAAGTACTGATGTATAAAATTATATTCTGCAAAGCCTAAATATCTCCTATCCGGACGAATTCCTGTTAAAGTCGGATCGCGTTTTAACATGCAATCCTTATCCACTAAGAATTTCGCTTCTATAATTTTGACCAATCAAATGTCTGCTATCTTTTATTTCTGAGCCAATCCTTGCGGGGCCTTTCGGTGACGTTTCTCTGTCAACCCCTCCTTTACAATCTGCTCTTTTCTGTCCTTGCTGGTTTAACCAATCCCAGCGCGGCACCTGTGATGTCAGTACTGCTCCTAACTACTGACCCCTCCTTTACAAGAGTCTCTCCACACCCGCTGATTCAACCAATCCCAGCGCGGCGTTTTGTGACGTCAGCTCCCTCTCCGGCAACTGACCCTCCCTTTACAAAAGTTTACTCAAACTTATTTTCTCTACAATCTTTAATTTCAGTAACAACATAAAACATTCGCTATCGTGCCGGTTTCTTCTAAATTCGAAAAAGATAGTTTCTTCCCACACTTAGTAAAACTTTTCCGTTTACAAACATACACTACGAGTAAAGCCCTTCCGTTTACTCTTCATACAAGCTCCAGAAATACCTGTTACTTCTTCAATGTTACCCTTTCTAGGTGATATAACATCAAATTTTCACCAGCGTACCCTTTTGCTATTACTCACACGCATAGAGTCCCTAACGAGTACTGAAAGTCCTGCTTAAGTTTTCAGTACTATTTCTGCCTGGCAGATAACCTCACTGCAGTATGGTTTCCACTTACCATCCGCTATTCTTTTTACCGCGGGGTATTCTGGACAACACAAAAGAAAACTCTAAAATAAGCGGATGTTAGTTCATAAAAATACAAATAAAAATTCTCATTACCCAATTAACAAAGAGTAACCATCCTCTGATTACCAGAAAATTGATCCAGCACGATATTAGCAAACAGCATTCATACACCAGATACTCACTTGGGCCCATACATTCATACTATGCTAATACTTACGCTGGGTTTTATCAGTTGTTACTCTCTATCAAATCCCTGCTACCAATTACCTTCTGATTGAAGAGTAATGACTTACCAATGAATCCTTTGCTAATTGGGAAGTTTAAAATGAGTGACATTCATTATAGTACATAATCCTGAAATAATCACTGAGTCAGGAAGTTTTAAAATGTTTATCTAAAGATTTAGCAGAGTAAAATACAGAGCCACATGGTACTTAATCGCAATACCCAAGATTAAGCATAGAAATGATTATTGCTAATCAATGACGGTGTTTAAGGAAAAGGAGAGCATAGAGATAGCAGCGCAACTAAAGGTTGCATTATATTTACCTAAATGCGAGAACCAAACCCCTTAGCCAAGGAGCTGAAAGAATAGGACCCGGGAAGGATGAAGAGCAAAGACTTCCTCCAGGATCAGGACAGGACCGGTGACCTCTCTACAACGACGCCTGCGTCATTCCCCTCTCTGATACTCGGCTTCTCCTCGATTCTCCTGTGCCTTCCTTCTAATGGACTCCGCCGCCCCCCTCCTCAGGACCTCTTCTGGACAGGGATTCAGTCTGCAATCGATCAGCTTAGCGGTCTGGAGCTCTTCTTGTGCGTTCTGTGGTCTCTGCTAGAAGCTGCTCTAATTAGCTAATTCTATATCTATTATACCCTTCTACGCCCATGTACCTCCCCTAATGTTACTAAAATATGGGGCCACTACTTCTGATTGGACAGGGACAGGGAGTGGATTCTTGCACCATATCGATTTGGCCTAAATTGTAAAGCCTATTGTCTTTAAATTCCCACCCCTTCAAATTAATACATTCGCTTTATTTCCCACCCGTCTCATGACCAATGTAAACCAATTTTCATAGACAATGTATCAATATGCAACAGGAAAGGCAAGAGTACAGCATCTTCGGCCATCGGGTCGCGGCCTTGGACGACGTCCAGATTGACTTCATTTGGCAGGCACACAGGACACATGCGCAGAACCATTTGCCTCTCGAGTTTCAGGTCACCAACCCAGGCCCAAGTTTACGAACTAATAAAAGTGCAAGAAGAAAATATTAAAATCACAGAATAAAATGTTTCACTGTATGCCCACTTTTTCTACTCTATTCCCATTTAATTATAAATTCTATCCCGCGTTAGTAGCATTAGGAAACGACAATTTAGTAATGACATGAGAGCAAGCGGAAGCATGTGAAAACATCAAGCAGCCATTTTAATACACACTGAGCAGAAGCAGAAATTTCCCACCAAGTAAAGAAAGACGTCACACCATGTGATATGGTTGCGACATGCGCATTGAGGTTCCCGCGCTTTAGCGGCCATTTTGGATTACAGACAAGCGTTATTCATTAGTAAACACATAGGCAAGCTTCCTTCCCTTTCGTGTCGTGAATGCAAAGGTTATTATTAACAATACAAGTTTTAATAAATTAATACTGTGATGAGGATTGAATACAAGCAAGTTTCATTTATGAAACCTTGCTCCATCACTATAATAGGCATGAAACATGTTGACCCCCTTCACTGCACACACATCAATTTGAGCTTGAGATGTAGTAATTCCCCCTCTCTAACTACAACTTTACAGTCCGTGTTTTTACCATAGCATAGGAACCCAGTCAATAAAAGAAATCCTGTGGGATCCCTATAGCTATTTGTAGCTCTCACTCGCACCTTTCCATTTCTACTCATAGTACTTTTTACCCTTATGCCCCTTATGCCCCTTCACCCTTCAAACTTCACATTGGCAAAAAGAAAAGACCTCTGGCAAAGAGCCCCCTCATGGGGCCCGTTGGGCATTGCAGCGCTGGCTCAATGAGTAGCTGCCCGATGATGAAGCATGACACCTTCCGGGGTGTGTGAGGGCCTTTGCTCCTAAAAGGAGCGATCCCCCCCCTGTTATCTTCTTAACCTTCTGGCACCTGGGACACTACCCCATCTTATCCCCTTAGGCATCCCCTTCCCCACTTTCTCTAGGAACTGCATACCTTTGTTTTTTCCATTCATACATAGGGGCACGTATGCTGGACCTGTCAAGCCCCAGTCTCTCTCTCTGTGATTCATGTGAAAGTTTTAAAATCTTCTTTAAAAGTGCGGTCCTATTCGAGTAAAATATCAGGAATTCATTATTACACTCACTTAGCTCCAATTTCAGATTCACCTGGGACACCAGATTTTTAAATGATAAACTTAGTTTGCCATTTAAGGCAGCAGGAATTAAATACTGGGTAGAACTAAGGGATGGACTAGACCTTGTTACCTGGGAAATAATATTGGATGTAACTACATGAACAAAATCAAGATTTGAGTACTTACAGCTGTATGCATGGTGGTCTTCTACAAAATGTACTGAAAGTGATAATTGGGACTTTAAAGGGAAGATTAAGGATGAAATATTAATCAAGAAATAAGTCTCTGTCTGGTATTGGGAGTTGGTCAAAGCAGAAGAAAAGAATTTGAAGGAGCTGTAGACTATGTGGGACGGAGGCTTGCTGATGCTGGAGTTTGAAGATCTATGGCAAGTATCTCTAAACATGCTTTACTCTGCAGTACAATCTGCTGCTTTAAAGAAAAATCACTTTTTTACCCTTCATAAGATATACTGGACACCTGAGAATTAGGCACACAATTTCTCAAGAAGTCCCCCACTGTAAGAGATGCCACAAATTAAGAGCAAACAATAAACATACGGCACTGGCAAACTATCAGAATTAAGTAAGCAAATTCATGTCAGTAATTGTTGGGGGCAATACGAAGGTGAGACAACCCTTAATTATCTTTGGTTAGGATACTAATCTGGAATCTCTTTTTGATGCCTATACAGAAGAGACAATTAGTCTATCTAATATTGCTAGCCGGAAAAAAGATCTGTCAAAAATGGGTGCTTTCAGAACCTTCTCTAGCAATAGAATGGTTAAACTGAGTAAAATACACTTGCCACTTGGACATAGCATGTAATCCAAGGGCCTTCAGTAAAGTTTGGCAATGTTTCATACAATGGCAGGCTGGAACAGCAGTCAAATGATTATACCATTAATTTGCTGACTCCAAGGGTTCCCTGAGACAGATCAGAAAGAGAGCTGTCAGATTCTCAAAGAAACTAAGCTAACCACTATGTTTTACTGAAGCTGAGGGTAATATGAGGAGTAAAAATTAAAAAAAGAAAGTTACTGATGTTTTAGGTTTCCATCATTTGTACTGGCTTGTTATAATACAAACATAACACAGTGCGCCCAAAGCAATCACTGTATGTTAGAAATGGGATTTTTGGTAGGCTTGGGCGTGGGCCAAAGCCAGGCAAAAACCACCACTCTAGTCAGGATAAGGGAGTTACACGTCTAAAATAACCCCTGCTCACCCCCTTGGTAGCTTGGCATGAGCAGCCAGGCTTATCTTAGAGGCAGTGTGTAAAGCATTTGCACATAACCAACAGTAATACAGCGTAAGCACTACAAAAGGACACCACACCAGTTTAGAAAAATTTCCAATATTTTTATATACTTAAGACAAGACAAGACAAAATCCACAATACTATACTTAAAAGTTCACAGTTCCAAAAATACGCTGATTAAAAAGAGTTCCTTGTGTGGATAGCTCCGTCCGGGCTACCACGGCGTCGTGAACAACAAATCCAACAGTTCTGGCTGGTCGCGGAGTCGCGGGCCAGCTACGGTGTCGGGAAGACCCGCAAACAGTACCTGTGAGAGATGCAGGGCGTTGAGGCCCTTGAAGTCACTCGCGTTGCAGGTCGAGCTCCTCTCTGATGGAATCAGGAGCGCTGGCGCCGGCAGACATCTGGTGCTGTGGTACGAAGCGCAGCGGTGCAGCGTGCGGTGCCCCCAGGTCGCGGTGCGAGCAGCGGCTCGGTGACGGCGTCAGATGGCGTCGTTGGTGAGACCAGGGTCGCGGTGCGAGATGAAGGCGGTGCTCGCCACGGTGCTAGCAGGTCACGGTGCAAGCAGCGTCGTCGTCGTTGCTGAAGCGCTGTCGTCGGCTGACGAACTGGAGTCGATGGCGCCGGCGTCAGTAGGTCAAGGTTGCGGTGCAGGATGAGGGCGGTGCATCGTGTGACTTACGAGCGGTGCCCTCGAACCACGGTGCAAGCAGCGGCGTCGATTTCGGCAGGAAGTGGCGGCGTCAGGAAGGCCAAGGCGTCCTCGTGAAGCGAGGCGGTGCGGTGCCCACAGGTCACGGTGCAAGCAGCGGCTCGGTGGCGGCGTCAACAGGCGTCGTCGGTGAGACCAGGGTTGCGGTGCGGCGTTGCAGCGGTGCCCTCTGCGGCGCCAAAGCTTCGGCGTGAAGCGAGGCGGTGCGGAGTGCGGTGCCCACAGGTCGCTGTGCAAGCAGAGGCTCGGTGGCGGTGTCAACAGGCGTCGGTGAGACCAGGGTTGCAGTGCGGCATTGCGGCGGTGCTCTCTGCGGTGCCAAAGCTTTGGAGTGAAGCAAGGCGGTGCGGAGTGTGGTGCCCACAGGTCGCGGTGCAAGCAGTGGCTCGGTGTCGGCGTTAACAGGCGTCGTCGGTGAGACCAGGGTTGCGGTGCGGCGTTGCGGCGGTGCTCTCTGCGGTGCCTAAGCTTCGGCGTGAAGCAAGGCGGTGCGGAGTGCGGTGCCCACAGGTCACGGTGCAAGCAGCGGCTTGGTGTCGGCGTCAACAGGTGTCGTCGGTGAGACCAAGGTTGCGGTGCGGCGGTGCCCTCTGCGGTGCCTTCAGGACACGGAGTCGGCAGCGGCGTCGTAGACGTCGTTGAGTTGGCGTTCTTCTTGCTGCAGCACAAAACACACAGTCCCCAGTGCTGCGGGTCGAAGAACTTGAAGTCTTTGCTGTTCCTGAGACTTCGTGAACAGGGGGCAAGCTCTACCTCAAGCC
The DNA here is from genome assembly GCA_963921515.1 of Calotriton arnoldi. Classification (NCBI taxonomy): domain Eukaryota; kingdom Metazoa; phylum Chordata; class Amphibia; order Caudata; family Salamandridae; genus Calotriton; species Calotriton arnoldi. Next base: position 413,027 of record CAWUFW010012456.1, read on the forward strand.
CTTGGAGAGACTCACAAATTAGGTTGCAGAAAGTCCAGTCCAGGCCTTTCACTGCCCAAGATAGAAGCAGCCACTGCAGGTCAGCCCAGCCAAGCACCCAGCAAAGCAGTCGTTCCTTTTCGCAGCTTCTCCGGCTCTTCTTCTTGGCAGTCTTCTTGTCCAGATGAGTTCTGAAGTTCAGGGGTCTGGGACCCAGCATTTATGTCCGAAAATCCTTTGATCTCTTAGGCAGAGAGGGCCTGTGCCCGGTCAGGCCAGTTCTGCCTTCTCTGGTGTGAATTCCTGGCATGAGGTGGAGACAGCATTTGTCAGAAACAGAGCAGGCCCTTTGAGGTGCAAGGAAATCTCCTCCCCCTTCCCCCATGTAACCCCCTTCAGCCCTTTCCTGACCTACCTAGACCATCTGGCGCCCCTCCTGCTCCCCCAGCCTTCTGTCAACCAAAACCCAGACAGGCAATCCACATTCCAGCAGAGGCACACGGGATGACTGAGCAAGAAAATACCTACTTTCTAAAAGTGGTATTTTCAAACACAGAATGTAAAAATCACCTTCACTAAAAGGTGCATCTTTAGATTCTGAGTTCAGGCATACTAAATTCTATTTTCTTACCGAATTCCCTGGGCCAGTTATGTTTATAAGATGTTATAAACAAACCTCCCATTCTATCCTATGGGGAACTGGTAGCCTTGCAATAGTGAAAAACGAAATTGGCTGTAATTTACTATCAGGACATGCCACACACACCAGGGCATGTCCCACCTTTCACATACACTGCACCCTGCCCACAGGGGTACCTTGGGCCTACCTGAGGGGTGTCTGACATGTAAGAAAAGGGAAGGTTAGGGACCGGCCAGTGTGTGCACTGGCCAAGTCAACATGGCAGTACAAACTGCGCGCAGACTTCTGCAATGGCAGGTCTGAGTTACTGTTTTCAGGGCTACTCACGGGGTGGCACAACCAGTGCTGCAGGCCCCGAGTAGCATTTGATTCACCAGCCCTGGCACACGCAGTGCACTTTACTAGGGGCTAACAGGTAAATCAAATATCCAATCATGGAAACACCCATCCATAACACAATTTACACAGAGAGCATATGCACTTTAGCACTGATTAGCAGTGGTAAAGTGCCCAGAGTCCTAAAACCAACAGAAACAGGGTCAAAAACAAGAGGCCAAAAAGCAAAAAGTCTGGGGGTAAACCCGCTGAAAAAGCCAAGTCTAACACAATCCCCTCCCAGCCTAAAGCCAGGGTAGACTAATCAATGCCTTGATGGACTTCCCTGCTTGGGGCGATAGAACATAGACCTGGCCCACAACAGCAAGGGCACGTTCTGGTTCTACGCCTTTCCAAACCCAGTTGGATCCCTCTATCCATACTCTCAGGGCCCACTAAGCTGACCCATGGGGTACTCTTCTCTTCACCTGTGAACCCCATCTGTGCAGCGCCTAAACTTACTTTGCTCACAGATGTGTCCCAACAGGTGGTGTGGCCCAGTCCACCCCCGGGGTGTGACTCCTGTCCCCCTCCCAGGGGCAACGCTGTCCACCAGGACAGTAAGCCACAGTGGCTACCGACAGTTGTCAGTGGGGAGACCCAGGCCTTATGCCTCTCAGGGCTCTCTAACCTCTGTGGCGTCAGAGAGTGGGGGGCAGTAGCCCCAGGTGCCTGGCACCCTTTGTTCACTCTCCCTCTTGTCAGGCCAGGGATGACATCCTGGCACTGACCCAACAGCCTAGGGTCTGTACCCGGTGGCTGGACAGGAGACTGGGGTAGGCTTTCCCACCCCCGGTCTTCCTCCCCGGGGCTCTGTACCCTCCCACCTGGAGCGGTACCCCCTTCCAGAATTGTCAGGGCACCTGTGGCAGGTGCCTTGCACAATTCGCCCAGTAGTTCAGGGGTGCTATCCTACAACTGGTACACCAGCCTGGGGTCTGTACCCTGAGGCTGGACACAGGACTGGGGTGGCCTCTCCCACACCCTGTCCTCCTCCCTGGGGCAATGCATCCCCCCACCGCGAGCAGTCCCCCTCAACTCCAGAATTGTCAGGCCACCTGTGGCAGGCGTTCTGCACAATTCACCCACCAGTTCAGGGGTGCTATCCTGCAACTGGTACACCAGCCCAGGGTCTGTACCCTGAGGCTGAACCAGGGACTGGGGTAGCCTCTCCCACACCCGGTCCTCCTCCCTGGGGCACTGTACCCTCCCACCTGGAGCGGCACCCCCAGAAGACAAACTGGTAGTGGCACTGTTAGCAGTTGCCCCTTCCCCCAGGCCAGGGGGCACACCCTGAACCTGGTCCTCCAACCCAGGGCCTGTACCCTTAGGCTGGACCTGTGCCTGTCAGCCCGGGACTTCCGGGGGAGTACACCCCTCATGAGTTGTGCCAGAATCCGCCTGGCGCAGGTCTCCAGCCTCCTGTCCACCTGACAGAGCATGAAGACCCCCCAGGCCCGAAGTGGCCTCACCCGGGTCAGTCCTGGGGTGCTCTGACCTCAGAGCTGGCAACCCCTGACCTACTGGTCCTTCCAAAATTGTCAGGGCACCTGTGGCAGGTGTCCTGCCCAACTCGCCCACCAGTTCAGGACCTCCCTCCAGCAATTGGTCTCCCAACCTAGGGTCTAAACCCTCCAGTTGAACCGGGGTCAGAGGCGAGGACTCCCTCCCTCTGCACCCCCTTCCAGAGTTCTGCACCCTCCCACCTGGAGTGGTACCGCTAGAAGACAACCCGGTCAGGACACTGCTTACAGTCGTCCTTCCCTCCAGGTCAGGCAGGACCTGAACCTGGCTTCCCAACCCAGGGACTAAACCCTGCAGCTGAGCACCTGCCCTGCGCACCAGGACTTCCTTGGGAGCACGCATGCCCCCTCTGAGGGTAACACATGACTCATGCGTTGTGTGACAGTCTGCCTGGCGCAGATCTCCTGACCTCTGTCCATCTGACAGTGCGCGAAGATCCCCCAGGACAGAAGTGGTGTCACCATGGTCACTGCTAGGCGGCTCAGCCCTTCTGGCTGGCCCCTGACCCACTGGTTCTCCCACTGGGGAACACATCCCCCTCTCACCCCTCACTCTGGACTTCTGTATCCTCCACTTAGGAGCGGCACCGCCAGACACCAGAACCACTGGAGCTCCGTTTACAGATGCTCCAGGTTCTCCTGACTCTAGGAGATCCCCCTCAATGGATGGCCTATCAGTACAGCCTAGGCTCCACACCTGGTGTTCCCTCCTGGAACCACCCAGGCTCTGGGACCGGGTTTCGGGCACCTTGGGCCACAGCCCCTTCCCACTCCTTCTCCGCGGAGACAGGACGTGAGTCCCTACACCCTTCCCACGACACCGGGACCGATCTGGGCGACCACAAACCTTTCCCACCACCCTTGGTTGGGAAATACCTAAGCCCCTTCCTTCCGGGTCACCCCAGATGCTTCTCCAGTCCCTCTGGAATCCACCAAAAGGTCTGCCTCCAGTGCAAGCTCCCTGGGGTCAGAAAACTCACACTCCACTGGGTCTTGGCATAGCTCTGCAAAACAGGGACTTAAAATATGCTCTCCAACAATTGAATCACACAGCCCCACACAGGTGTTAACCAAACTACCCTTCACCCAACCATCCAGTGCCTCAGACAAGTACCCCACATCATTCTCACAAGACCGGCGAGACAGTGTCTGACTGTTGCTGTCTCTCAACCCATACTCTTCTGGCTGGTCTTCATACTCACTTACCAGGGCTTCTATCATGGGGGAACCCCTCTCCCTGCACCTCTCATCTAGAGTCAGTAGAGTGTCCCTCCCACTACCAGGAAAATGATCCCCTGTGCCAGTTCCCCAATCCACTTCAGGGACACTACGCACCAACTGGAGTAACCTCACAATCCTGAACCCCCTGGTGTATGTCAACCCCCTCCTTGAAGCAGGGCCCCAAATCTGTGTGTGTGTGTACCTCATCCTCAGTACTGGACCTAACACTTTTGCTGCCACCATCTGGGCTGGGCCTAGCCCTACTGGCTTCCCAGTCCAACTCTCTCATTTTAAACTCATGGTCTAAGATCATCTTCTTTTCCTCCATGGCTATTCTTTTGTCTTCCCTCTCACTTTCCATCCTGAGTTTCTCTAATTCGAACTTCCTTGCTTCCCGCCTGTCCTCCAGCTCCTCTGGGGACAGGCCACTGCTGCCTTGCCTGGAGGGTCCCCCCCTCCCAAAAGCACATCCACCCTAGGAACAGGCTCCTCCACCTCTCCATTGAGATCACCAGATTGCCCACTGGCATGTCTGGCTGCTACCCAGGCCCTCAGCGCCTTTTGTAGCTCATCCTTCCTGGTGAGGCCTCTGACCTGGACTTTCAGGTTCTTGCAAATCGATTTTAACTCCTTGACATTGTAGGCTTCCAATCGATCCTCCTCAAAGGCAATTTCTACTGATGCCATTGATGATACTCTAGATTCAGGCATGTTGAAGTAGCAAGTTCAAACTGGCAAGTTCAAAAATAGGCCAAAAAGAAAAAGAACCTGTAGGTGGTACGTAATGGTCTCCGATATGGTAGTAGCGCACACCACTCACTGTAAGTCAAGTGCAAACACAAGTCCTATCCTCACCGCTGCCAACCAATGTTAGAAATGGGATTTTTGGTAGGCTTGGGCGTGGGCCAAAGCCAGGCAAAAACCACCACTCTAGTCAGGATAAGGGAGTTACACGTCTAAAATAACCCCTGCTCACCCCCTTGGTAGCTTGGCACGAGCAGCCAGGCTTATCTTAGAGGCAGTGTGTAAAGCATTTGCACATAACCAACAGTAATACAGCGTAAGCACTACAAAAGGACACCACACCAGATTAGAAAAATATCCAATATTTTTATATACTTAAGACAAGACCAAAAACGATAAAAATCCACAATACTATACTTAAAAGTTCACAGTTCCAAAAATACGCTGATTAAAAAGAGTTCCTTGTGTGGATAGCTCCGTCCGGGCTACCACGGCGTCGTGAACAACAAATCCAACAGTTCTGGCTGGTCGCGGAGTCGCGGGCCAGCTACGGTGTCGGGAAGACCCGCAAACAGTACCTGTGAGAGATGCAGGGCGTTGAGACCCTTGAAGTCACTCGCGTTGCAGGTCGAGCTCTTCTCTGATGGAATCAGGAGCGCTGGCGCGGCAGACATCTGGTGCTGTGGTGCAAAGCGCAGCGGTGCAGCGGTGCAGTGCCCCCAGGTCGCGGTGCGAGCAGCGGCTCGGTGACGGCGTCAGATGGCGTGGTCAGTGAGACCAGGGTCGCGGTGCGAGATGAAGGCGGTGCTCGCCACGGTGCTAGCAGGTCACGGTGCAAGCAGCGTCGTCGTCGTTGCTGAAGCGCTGTCGTCGGCTGACGAACTGGAGTCGATGGCGCCGGCATCAGTAGGCCAAGGTTGCGGTGCAGGATGAGGACGGTGCGTCGTGTGACTTACGAGCGGTGCCCTCGAACCACGGTGCAAGCAGCGGTGTCGATTTCGGCGGGAAGTGGCGGCATCAGGAAGGCCAAGGCGTCCTCGTAAAGCGAGGCGGTGCGGAGTGCGGTGCCCACAGGTCGCGGTGCAAGCAGCGGCTCAGTGGCGGCGTCAACAGGCGTCGTCGGTGAGACCAGGGTTGCGGTGCGGCATTGCGGCGGTGCCCTCTGTGGCGCCAAAGCTTCGGCGTGAAGCGAGGCGGTGCAGAGTGCGGTGCCCACAGGTCGCGGTGCAAGCAGCGGCTCGGTGGCGGCATCAACAGGCGTCGTCGGTGAGACCAGGGTTGCGGTGCGGCGTTGCAGCGGTGCTCTCTGCGGTGCCAATGCTTCGGCGTGAAGCAAGGCGGTGCGGAGTGCGGTACCCACAGGTCGCGTTGCAAGCAGCGGCTCGGTGTCGGCGCCAACAGGCGTCGTCGGTGAGACCAGGGTTGTGGTGCGGCATTGCGGCGGTGCTCTCTGCGGTGCCAAAGCTTCGGCGTGAAGCAAGGCGGTGCGGAGTGCGGTGCCCACAGGTCGCGGTGCAAGCAGCGGCTCGGTGTCGGCGTCAACAGGCGTCATCGGTGAGACCAAGGTTGCGGTGCGGCGGTGCCCTCTGCGGTGCCTTCAGGACACGGAGTCGGCAGCGGCGTCGTAGACGTCGTTGAGTTGGCGTTCTTCTTGCTGCAGCACAAAACACACAGTCCCCAGTGCTGTGGGTCGAAGAACTTGAAGTCTTTGCTGTTCCTGAGACTTCGTGAACAGGGGGCAAGCTCTACCTCAAGCCCTTGGAGATACTCACAAATTAGGTTGCAGAAAGTCCAGACCAGGCCTTTCACTGCCCAAGACAGAAGCAGCCACTGCAGGTCAGCCCAGCCAAGCACCCAGCAAAGCAGTCGTTCCTTTTCGCAGCTTCTCCGGCTCTTCTTCTTGGCAGTCTTCTTGTCCAGATGAGTTCTGAAGCTCAGGGGTCTGGGACCCAGCATATATGTCCGAAAATCCTTTGATCTCTTAGGCAGAGAGGGCCTGTGCCCGGTCAGGCCAGTTCTGCCTTCTCTGGTGTGAATTCCTGGCAGGAGGTGGAGACAACATTTGTCAGAAACAGAGCAGGCCCTTTGAGGTGCAAGGAAATCTCCTCCCCCTTCCCCCATCGTAACCCAGGTCTCTTCAGCCCTTTCCTGACCTACCTAGACCATCTGGCGCCCCTCCTGCTCCCCCAGCCTTCTGTCATCCAAAACCCAGACAGGCAATCCACATTCCAGCAGAGGCACACGGGATGACTGAGCAAGAAAATACCTACTTTCTAAAAGTGGTATTTTCAAACACAGAATGTAAAAATCACCTTCACTAAAAGATGCATCTTTAGATTCTGAGTTCAGGCATACTAAATTCTATTTCCTTACCAAATTCCCTGGGCCAGTTATGTTTAGAAGATGTTATAAACAAACCTCCCATTCTATCCTATGGGGAACTGGTAGCCTTGCAATAGTGAAAAACGAAATTGGCTGTAATTCACTATCAGGACATGCCACACACACCAGGGCATGTCCCACCTTTCACATACACTGCACCCTGCCCACAGGGGTACCTTGGGCCTACCTGAGGGGTGTCTGACATGTAAGAAAAGGGAAGGTTAGGGACCGGCCAGTGTGTGCACTGGCCAAGTCAACATGGCAGTACAAACTGCGCGCAGACTTCTGCAATGGCAGGTCTGAGTTACTGTTTTCAGGGCTACTCACGGGGTGGCACAACCAGTGCTGCAGGCCCCCCGAGTAGCATTTGATTCACCAGCCCTGGCACACGCAGTGCACTTTACTAGGGGCTAACAGGTAAATCAAATATCCAATCATGGAAACACCCATCCATAACACAATTTACACAGAGAGCATATGCACTTTAGCACTGATTAGCAGTGGTAAAGTGCCCAGAGTCCTAAAACCAACAGAAACAGGGTCAAAAACAAGAGGCCAAAAAGCAAAAAGTCTGGGGGTAAACCCGCTGAAAAAGCCAAGTCTAACACTGTACAAGAGTGAAATTCCATTTAAAATACAAGATAGTCGACTGAGCATTTTTGAGGCATATAATTCAGTCACTGCTTAAAAAAATCTAATCTCAAATGCTAAGCTCGATGGGTTTTAGGAGTAGCAAAAGGAAAACAGAGGGATACTACTAGAAAATCAACTCATCAGACAATTAGCATTTAACAAACTTCTAGTCACACTTCTCTCTCACCCAGAAAGAGAATTTCCATACCACACAGCGCACTAGTACTCCCCCATCCTCCAGAGTACTAGCCCACCTCACTAGGGCCTTACACAGGCCCATAAATTATAAAAAAAAGTTATCCAGTGTCCGAATTCAGCCAATTCAAAAAAGCTTTCACACAGTCAGACGGTGCACATTTATACATCATTCACTGATGTTCTACCTTAAACCTCACTGGAAAGCCCACAGAGGTAGTGATATCCCCAACGACCATGTCCTTCTTGATGGCCATTAGCTCATTCTGTCTCGCTAGGATGGCAGCAATAGGGTCCAGAAAAAAATAACAGGTTTCTTCAACCATGACCAACCTCTTCTGGAAGGATGCCTTCACATTACGGTCTCTCCAATCTGAAGGCCACACCACAGTCATTGATGTGCCTGCTACTGCTTTCATGCCCCCTCTGCACTTAGCGTGCTGTCAAACAATTCTCACTATCACTCCATCTTCTGGCCAGTCCATCAGGGTTAGCAGGTTGCAAATTACTACTTATCTCCGGTTAAGGGTGAAGGCTCTCATTTAAGGTTTAGTGGGTGGCCCGCCATCTGCCAGGGGAGTGGAGGTAATAACCTTTGCTTCCCTGGCAGGTTACCAGCCAATATATTTAGAGATCTGGCAGAAATCTCTATGTCTTCAGAGGAGCTGTTTCCACAGTGGCTCCTCTGAAGGCATTGAATCTTTGCAGAGTGGCCACCATTGTTTATGTGGCCGCTCAGCAAACCTTTTTGTTTTACAACAAAAATTCCTAAAGTGGGGCTTTGGTTCTATAAAACAAAAAAGTAATGGTCCTGAAGCCCTGGAAGTTTTGTCCCAAGATGTGGGGTTCTTTTTTCTTTTTTTCCCTTTGAGAACGCCATATTTTACTGTCAGTCTCAAAAAGAAAAAAATGCATCAGACCATGCACTCTAAATATGGCAGACTTCTAAAGTACCCCCATCAATTGCCTTAAGTCCATTCAGATCTGGGTATAAAGTTTCTGTCGGCAGAGCCAGCGGGGACACTGCCAGCAGTAACATGACAGTCCACTCAACTCTAAATAGAGGTGGTAGATCATCAGTTTTGAGGACAAGGTACTCTACCACATTTGTGGTGGATCATTCTGTCAGCCAAACTCTAAATTGGGCCCTAAGTCCAGAAAAATCCCAGATGGGACTCCCACACCATGATATTGGCACCTTACCTCATGTGTTCCAACAAGTCCATTTTGTATCTAAATTAATAAGTGGCTACTGCTCTCTTTTCCTTGGCAATCCTATATTTTGAGGACTCTAATTCAATTTACAGTGAGCTTGTTCCACTCCTACTACGTGGCTCCTAATCTGACACTTGCTCCTTTGTGTCAGCCCAATCTCCATAGGAGGATGTTGAACAGTATGAGCAGAGGTGCTCCATTCCTAGACCTTTTTTATCACCTTTATAAGGTGGATTAGGATCCCCTGCAGCAATAGTCAAAAGGTGTTCAGGAGTGGCTGGGCACTGGCGGGCCTTTCAAAGTTCAGCTACACCACTCAGGAGACCACCAGCGGGGGTGGGAATCCTTAGGGGATCCTATTGGTGAATCACCTGTACCCAATTGCCAAAAAACACTACTTACTATCTGGAGAGATCCACTGCCTTCTCTGACTCGTCTTTCCACCTTGTCAAGAAGACCAACGCCTAAATAGTGTCACCACTGCTCCCGTCTGCTGTGGTGTGCACCACTCTCCCCCATCAATCTTTTCCTTCAAGCCTCTGTAATATTCAATGCTCCTCTAGTCATCCATCTCTTCTCACTCAGGGGGCAGCGGCTGACATGGTCACCACCATCTTGCTGCTGGGGTTGATGTGTGTATGCCACTCTCATGGAAGCACATGAATAGGACAAGTCGAATGCCAGAGTTTTACGATTGAGACCTGGACACACCATCAAAACAACCTCAATGTGATAGTGTCAGTCACTTGGCAGTACTGTACTTTAGGCTATGGTAGAGAGCCCTCTACCAAAGCCGGAAGGGTTAGAGAGGTATTCCTGGAAGTGGATACGTCCTCCCGAATCATATATTACTAATTAAAGGTATTCCAACCCGTAAAAGGCTCAGAATTAGACTCACGTGGCGTCAACCGCTCAGGTGCAGGAAAGGAAGCAATTCCTTTTTTTAAATAGCCCTCACACACCCTATTGGTGTCATGCTTCATCATCAGGTTCACCCTGACTCCTAAAGGTCAGGGTGGGCTCGACCGTATTTCAGGGAGCGCTTAGGAGAGATAGGCCAGGGGGTCTAAAGATAAAAATCCTACTCCGTTCTCCAGGTATCCCTTTATTAGTGGAGACGTAGTGGATATTAAAAATTATTATATACAGGGGGTCGTCAGGAAGTGATGGTCCTATGACCCTAGTGTCATGCCAACATGTTTCAGCCTTACAATGAAGGCCACTTGGGTCCCAGGCTTTCTTCAGGGCAAACAGAGATTCACTCCCTGGATCTTCAAAAGGGGTTTTTTCCTAAATTTTTAAGGTGAGGGAGCAGAAAACTGCACCCTTGTGAATGGAATGGAAGGTATACTTATCTCCCATTCAGTTTCTTTACGTTATGTATCCGCCTGTAAGAAAAAACTGAGAAGAAACAAACAGTTTTTACCCTAAAACCATTTCACCCGTGCACTCACAGCGTGCAGGGTGTTGTCATGTGCTCTCACTCCATTCACTCAGTGATCTGTGATCAGAAAGATGAGTTCTTTATGGGCCTCACTGTCCCATCTAATTGCAAATAGCAGCATGCGGCCAATACGCGCATGTTTTGTGCAAATCCGTGAATATTATCATTTAAAAACACTCCACAACATCAAAATAACTGTATTCTCACATAGATACTCAACAGCAATCCACATCATTATCATCTCAGAGATATAGGTGGTGCTCGTAATGTTTTACCTCATTTGTGGTAGTATTCGTATCATGCGATTCTTACCCTATTAAGGAGGATTATATGTATCTCAAGGGGAGCGGTAGAAGGGGTAGCCTTGTAGTCATACGCTGCACGAAGGTCAAGGTAAAGTGGGGAAAGAAAAACAAACACTCGCATAGTTAGCAAAGCGTGCCCCCATATTTCACTATCACGTAAGACTAAAGCCCCTTTTCCCTCATGGAGGGATCCGCGCTGCCACTTACTTCATCAAAGGTCATGCCCCTCATTTTCACCTACTTGGGACCTGCGTCTCCCGGCATTGGCAGTTCTCTCTGCTGGGAGCGCGGTTTTTAAAGCTGTATTTCGTGCATCTACGTACCGGATGGGAGCCGTGCCCCATCTCTGCCGCGTATGTCTTGCGTCATTTCCTGCGAATCCTCGGCAAGACTACCACAGGCCCATGGCCTCATGGGGATTGTGATCCAATACAGGGGTATACTTGACAACCTAAATACTCAGATGTCCTACCCCTTTCGTAATGGTCGGTCAGGTCTAATTTCCTTATTTATGCAATATTGATGAATCGTATCTCCTAAGAAGTGGTCGGATATTGGGACATGTAATCAAAGACCAAATATGTGAATTTATAACGCGGAGGGGCATCAGTTTTGAGGCCAAGTTGCTGTGTACCATCTGACAGGGGAATATCCCCACTCCATCGCGTGATCAATCATTACCCCGATGTCGGGAGTAGTTGATGCAATCGAACCCAAAGAGGTATGCTTAATTTTGCCCTCAACCACCGCCCAGTTATTCCAACTCGTCAGGGGTGGGAAAGAGGAAAAGCAAGGGATACCAACAAGTAGGAGGGGTCAATGTGTAGAGGAGGGAGGATGGAACTGGGGGTCTCAGTGTCTATCTATCTTTGGTTCAGTTGGTTCCAGGAAATAGAGTCGTTCAATCCCAGAGTTTGCGTCTGGAGTCTATAGACCCAACGCTGCTCTTTTTCCAACAATCTCTTGGATATATTGGTCCCATCTTTTATTCTTTCAATAATGGTCCATTCAAGATCATTATCAGTATATCCCTTTTCCACATAATGAGCAGTGAGTTTGGTAGCTGTGATCACTCCTCTGATCGTGCTCCTATGCTCACTGATCCGTACTTTCACCTTTCTAGTGATCATGCCGATGTATTTGGCTTTGCATGGGCAAGTACTCATGTATACCGCGTTCGCAGTATTACAATTTGTGTGGTCCCATTGTTCCCATTCGTACGTCAAACCCAAATCAAAACTTGTGGTGTGTGTGGTGAACTGGCATACCACGCATGAGCCACACGGGTAATGGCCCTTCACCTGCGGTTGGCTCCATAGTGTGAGTTGTGTGTTCTGTTTGGGTCTCCAACTGTCAATGTGGATCAGGGTGTTCCTAATACTCTTATTGCGTTTAAATGAGAACATAGGTTTCTCAAATGTCAGTTTGTTTGAGGTCAAGATGTGCCATTTGTTGTTAATAATTTTCTTTATGGCGTTAGATGATGAATTGAAGGTGGTGACACATATTAGAGCTTTTATGTCTCTTTTTGTATTTGTTTCTAATAAAGCATCTCGTGGTGTATTGCGAGATCTTTTACGTGCCTGTTCGATCACTTTTTTGGGGTATGATTTCTCTCTTAGTCTCATTGTGAGTTTATCCGCTTCCTTGTTGTAACTCTCCAGGTCGGTGCAATTTCTACGTATTCTCAGGTACTGCCCAATAGGCAGGTTCTCTCTCAGAGAACGAGGGTGGGCACTGTCGAAATGCAGTAGACTGTTGCGATCAGTGGGTTTAGTGTACAATGTGCTCTCCAATTTGCAGTTTCTGGCTAGGATACTGATGTCCAGAAATGAAACCATGATGTTGTGAGTGGTCATTGTGAACTTCAGGAAGGGATTAATGTTGTTGATCCATATTCCAAATTCCGCTGTGCTGTTTTGGTCTCCATGCCATATGACAATGATGTCATCAATATATCTCAGCCAGCTGCGGATGTTGCCTGCAAACAGGTTGTTAGACCAAATATGTTCGTCCTCCAGCTGGCTCATGAACAGGCAGGCAATACTATGGGCAAATGTGCTGCCCATGGAAGTCCCATGTACTTGTAGGTAGAGTTGGTCTTCAAATCTAAAGAAATTCTCCGTTAGGGCAATGTGCATGAGTTCCATGATCCACTTGATAGGGGCCTCCCAAGGCCACTCTTGTGTGTGGAGTATATTTTCAATCACCCTTAGACTCTCTTCTTGTGGAATGCTTGTATACAAGGCTTCCACGTCCAGACATATCGTTGTCTCATTCAGGGGGTCAAAGTCAAACTCATCTAGGATGTTCAGCAGGTGTTTCGTGTCCCTTACATATGACCTGATCTTTGTAACAAGAGGACGCAGAAACCAATCTGTGTACTTCGAGAGGGGTTCCAATACGGACCCAATTCTGGAGACAATGGGTCTGCCTGGAGGAGGAGTTTTTCCTTTGTGTATTTTAGGAATAGTATAGAACAGAGGGGTTCTGGGTTCTTCCGTGTTGAGGAAGTCTCTCTCATATTTTTGTAATCCAGTTTCTCTCAAGTGCTTCAGTGGTGATAGTGGATATAGTTTTTTGTAAACGTGCTGTGGGGCCCCTCTGTAACTTTTTGTAATGCCTCTCATCCGATAGGAGGGACATGCATGCAGTCCTGTATGCATTGACTTCCTGTATTACGATAGCTCCACCCTTGTCGGCCGGTTTAATAACCAGATTGCTTCGTTTACCCAAGGCGTTCAGGGCCTCCCGTTCCTTTCTGCTCAAGTTGTTATAGGTGTTCCTTTTAGGTTGGAGTGACTCAATCTCCTTGGTATCCACCTCCTCAAATGCAATGACTTCCGGGGGCATGAGGGACGGGGGTGGGCAAAAAGTGGACTTTTGTCTTAGGGGAGTATACCCTGTGTCCCTCTCCTGTTGGAGGTTTCCTTCAAAGAAAGTCTTAACCCGGATCTTCCTGAATAACTCGCTTATCTCACAACGAGTTTTGAATTTGTCAATGTTGGTAGTGGGGACAAACCCAAGGCCTTTGTTCAGTACCTCTAGTTCCTCCGTTGTGAGCTCCATGTCCGTGAGGTTGACCACAAGGTCTACCTTGAGCTTGGACCTGCCTGTTGGTCCTTCGTCTGGCTTCTCGTGTTCATCCCTCTTGTCTCGTCTTCCCATTGGACTCTCCTGTTGCCCCGTCTGCCACGTCTGCCTCTTCTCCCGCCCCGGCCTAAAAAATATTGCTGATTTTGGTTGGGTTGGAAGTATGGCATTGCTTGGTTATTGAGGGGGTCCTTGAAATTGTGGGTGACCGTACGGTCCTGGCCACGGGCACATCTGTTGCAGAGGGTATGTTTGATTGTAACCCCCTCTTCTCTGTCTTCTTGGTTTGTCACCTCCAGGCAATCAGTGACCCCTCTTTCTTGAAGATGGGGTAATCTAGGAAGATACAGGGTTCATTTGTGACTAATAAACCTGTAGGGGCCGCATTCCCCCAAAAACCTATATCCACTATCACCACTGAAGTACTTGAGGGAAACTGGATTACAAAAAATGAGAGCGACTTCCTCAACACGGAAGAACCCAGAACCCCTCTGTTCTATACTATTCCTAAGATACACAAAGGAAAAACTCCTCCTCCAGGCAGAGCCACTGTCTCCGGAATTGGGTCCGTATTGGAACCCCTCTTGAAGTACACAGATTGGTTTCTGCGTCCTCTTGTTACAAAGATCAGGTCATATGTAAGAGACACGAAACACCTGCTGAATATCCTAGCTGAGTTTTACTTTGACCCCCTGAATGAGACAATGATATGTCTGGACATGGAAGCCTTGTATACAAGCATTCCACAAGAAGAGAGTCTAAGGGTGATTGAAAACATACTCCACACACAAGAGTGGCCTTGGGAGGCCCCTATCAAGTGGATCATGGAACTCATGCACATTGCCCTAAAGGAGAATTTCTTTAGATTTGAAGACCAACTCTACCTACAAGTACATGGGACTTCCATGGGCAGAACATTTGCCCATAGTATTGCCTGCCTGTACATGAGCCAGCTGTAGGACGAACATATTTGGTCTAACAACCTGTTCGCAGGCAACATCCGCAGCTGGCTGAGATATATTGATGACATCATTGTCATATGGCATGGAGACCAAAACAGCACAGCGGATTTTGGAATATGGATCAACAGCCTTAATCCCTTCCTGAAGTTCACAATGACCACTCACAACATCATGGTTTCATTTCTGGACATCACTATCCTAGCCAGAAACGGCAAATTGGAAAACACATTGCACACTAAATCCACTGATCGCAACAGTCTACTGCATTTCGACAGTGCCCACCCTCGTTCTCTGAGAAAGAACCTGCCTATTGGGCAGTGCCTGAGAATACGCAGAAATTGCACCGACCTGGAGAGTTACAACAAGGAAGCGGATAAACTCACAATGAGACTAAGAGAGAAATCATACCCCGAAAAAGTGATCGAACAGGCACGTAAAAGATCTCGCAATACACCACGAGATGCTTTATTGGAAACAAACACCAAAAGAGACACAAAAGCTCTAATATGTGTCACCACCCACAATTCATCATCTAATGCCATAAAAAAAATTATTCACAACAAATGGCACAACTTGACCTCAAACAAACTGACATTTGAGAAACCTATGTTCTCATTTACACGCAA
Source organism: Calotriton arnoldi (assembly GCA_963921515.1). Lineage (NCBI taxonomy): Eukaryota > Metazoa > Chordata > Amphibia > Caudata > Salamandridae > Calotriton > Calotriton arnoldi. Next base: position 428,364 of record CAWUFW010012456.1, read on the forward strand.
TAAGAGTATTAAGAACACCCTGATCCACACTGACAGTTGGAGACCCAAATAGAACACAGAACTCACACTATGGAGCCAACCGCAGGTGAAGGGCCATTACCCGTGTGGCTCATGCGTGGTATGCCAGCTCACCACACACACCACGAGTGTTGATTTGGGTTTGACGTACAAATGGGAACAAAGGGACCACACAAATTGTAATACTGCGAACGCGGTACACAGGATGACTTGCCAATGCAGAGCCAAATAAATCGGCATGATCACTAGAAAGGTGAAAGTACAGATCAGTGAGCATAGGAGCACGATCAGAATAGCGATCACAGCTACCAAACTCACTGCTCATTATGTGGAAAAGGGACATACTGATAATGATCTTGAATGGACCATTTTTGAAAGAATAAAAGATGGGACCAATATATCCAAGAGATTGTTGGAAAAAGAGCAGCTTTGGGTCTATAGACTCCAGACGCATACTCTGGGATTGAACGACTCTATTCCCTGGAACCAACTGAACCAAAGATAGAGAGACACTGAGACCCCCAGTTCCATCCTCCCTCCCCTACACGTTGACCCCTCCTCCGTGTTGGTATCCCTTGCTTTTCCTCTTTCCCACCCCCGACAATTAGTTGGAATAACTGGGAGGTGGTTGAGGGCAAAATTAACTGTACCTCTTTGGGTTCGATTGCATCAACTACTCCCGACATCGGGGTAATGATTGATCACGCGATGGGAGGGGGGATATTCCCCTGTCAGATGGTACGCAGCAACTTGGCCTCAAAGCTGATGCCCTTCCGCATTATAAATTCACGTATTTGGTCTTTGATTACATGTCCCAATATCCGACCACTTCTTAGAGGATACGATCCGTCAAGTGTGCATAAATAAGGAAATTAGACCTGACCGACCATTACGAAAAGGGGTAGGACGTCTGAGTATTTAGGTTGTCAAGTATACCCCTGGATTGGACCACAATCCCCATGAGTCCATGGGCCTGTGGTAGTGTTGCCGAGGACTCGCAGAAAATGATGCGAGACATACGCGCCAGAGACAGGGCACGGCTCCCGCCCGGCACGTAGATGCACGAAATACAGCTTTAAAAATTGCGCTCCCAGCAGAGAAAATTGCCAATGCTGGGAGACACAGGTCCCAAGTAGGTGAATATGAGGGGCAAGACCTTTGATGAAGTAAGTGGCAGCGCGGATCCCTCCATGAGGAAAAAGGGGCTTTAGTCTTACATGATAGTGAAATATGGGGGCACGCTTTGCTAACTATGCGAGTCTTTGTTTTTCTTTTCCCACTTAACCTTGACCTTCGTGCAGCATATGACTACAAGGCTACCCCTTCTACCGCTCCCCTTGAGATACATATAATCCTCCTTAATAGGGTAAGAATCGTATGATATGAATACTACCACAAATGAGGTAAAACATTACGAGCACCACCTATATCTCTGAGATGATAATGATGTGGATTGCTGTTGAGTATCTATGTGAGAATACAGTTATTTTGATGTTGTGGAGTGTTTTTAAATGATAATATTCACGGATTTGCACAAAACATGCGAGTATTGGGCGCATGCTGCTATTTGCAATTAGATGGGACAGTGAGGCCCATAAAGAACTCATCTTTCTGATCACAGATCCCCGAGTGAATGGAGTGAGAGCACATGACAACACCCTGCACGCTGTGAGTGCACGGGTGAAATGGTTTTAGGGTTAAAACTGTTTGTTTCTTCTCACTTTTTTCTTACAGGCGGATACATAACGTAAAGAAACTGGAGTGGAGGTAAGTATAGCTTCCATTCCATTCACGAGGGTGCAGCTTTCTGCTCCCTCACCTTAAAAATTAGGAAAACCCCCCTTTTGAAGATCCAGGGAGGGAATCTCTGTTTGCCCTGAAGAAAGCCCGGGACCCAAGTGGCCTTCATTTAAGGGCTGAACCATGTTGGCATGACACCAGGGTCATAGGACCATCACTTCCTGATGACCCCCTGTATATAATAATTTTTAATATCCACTATGTCTCCACTAATAAAGGGATACCTGGGGAACGGAGTAGGATTTTTATCTTTTGACCCCCTGGCCTATCTCTCCTAAGCGATCCCTGAAATACGGTCGAGCCCACCCTGACCTTTAGGAGTCAGGGTGAACCCGATGATGAAGCATGACACTAACAGGGTGTGTGAGGGTTATTTAACGAAACGGAATTGCTTCCTTTCCTGCGCCTGAGCGGTTGACGCCACATGAGTCTAATTCTGAGCTTTTACTGGTTGGGATACCTTTAGTTAGTAATAGTCACTTGGTAGTGCCTGAGACTTCAGTACGGGTTTAAAAATGGGGACTCACGCGGAAGCCCTAAGAATCAGCAGCCATCTTGAGTTCCAATCGGCCTCGCCCCCTCAGTTACTGTTGTTTTGTCATTAACCTTCTAGCATTTACTGTCAAAAGGATTCAGCCTAAAGCAGGCAAACCTGTTACGCAAAGCCTCCATCAGAATATGAACCATTACAGTAAAATACATGGCACACAAAGGTTAAGGGTGCATTTCAGGAGACAGAAATTAGTAATTGTAAGGAAAGAGTGGACATATCCCATCAATTATTTTACCTAATGCTGCTAACATTTCTTTTTGATATTTTCATGTGGGCACATTTATTTAGTTAGTTATATGTTTTCTACTGAGTATGGTCACACCTATAATTTTGTGGTCTTTATAAATGAGATGCATTCAAATATATAAAAATACTACATATTTATTATTTAATTAAACACTATTTATTAAATATGTGCTATTTTATATATTTTCTAATATTAATTTATATTTATTTATATTTTTAATTATTTTAAATAATTTTATTTAATTTAACAGTGTAGGAAATTGGGTTACTGGTTGGGGGTAGGCCCTATTCAAGCAGCAACTACAATTTCTGTCAGGGTGAAACAAAAGTAAATCCCTAATTAAGCTGTGCTTGACTCTCTGATAGCTTGGCATAAAAGCAGTCAGGCTTATCTTAGAGGCACTGTGTAAAGTATTTATTCAGTACTTCAATTGGTAAAAAGGGAAAGCACAACTCAAGGAAAATCCCACACCAATTTAGAAAAACAGAGTAATATGTAATACATTATTTGTGATCAAAACAACAAAAATCCAATCAGTAGAACCAGAGATATGCAATTTCAAATTTTTACATATAAATAATGCAAAGAAGCACAAAGTGCCAACTGTGGTTATCTGGACGCACCTGTTTGAGACAAAGTCACAACTTCAGATGGAACATGGGCCAGATACAGGGACCAAGTTAGACCTGCCGAACAAAGCACCTTAAATCCTGGTTTGAAGAGTGTTGCAAGATCCCGCATCAAGGATGCATCGCGCATTGGCGTTTCTGAGGAAGCTGCGGGGCTGCGATGCACAGTCCTGCGTCGTCACCGACAATGCCGTCAATGAGAGGATTTCAATTTGAAGTACGGCGTCAAGGATGTGAGGAGAAGCAGCAGTTCCTAAGAAGCTGTGGTTTTGCGATGCAGAGCCTTGTATCGTCATCGAGGATGCTGTTGATGAGGGGCTTGAGATGCGATGCGTCAAGGCTATATCACCCAAGAGCGGTACGAGGAGGCTGCATGCTGCGATGTCAGGTTCAGCATTGGGGCTGCATCGCTCTGTGGTTGTTCCGAAGAGGGAGCTGCGAGGAGATGCATCGCGCTGCATCGGTTATGCCAACAGGACCACAGCTGGGCTTGCAGAGCACCTTTAGGCCCACTTCCAAGGCCCCAGGACTGAGGTGGCACCACTTGGGGGATAGGTTTCAAAGAGAACATAGTCCAGGTGATGGGTTCCAGGTGGAGGGAGTCAATGAGGCTATGATCAGGAGGCCAGCCAAGTAGCCCTTGGAATCACTCTGGTGGTCCTGGGTTCAAAATGCAGGTCCAGTCCTTTCACTCAGGCAGCAGGCAGCAGAGCAGCAGAGTAGCAGTCTTTCTTGCAGAGCAGCACAGCAGTCCTTTTGAGTCTTCCACAGGTACAGAGCTGTACTGAAGTGTTGCGTCTGAGGGTCCAATATGTTTACCTGGTGCCCACTTTGAAGTAGGAGAAGGTTATGGATGTTAAAACCTCCAAAGTTGTCTTGAATTTCCTGCCTCCCTGCCCTGGCCCCAGCTTACCTGGGGTCACAAAAGACTAGTGTTAAACCCTTTGTGGATGTGCTCAGGCAGAGCCTTTGTAAAGTGCAAGTGTGGTAGGTGACAGCTCCTCATCAAGTCAGAGATCGCCCATCCTGCCAACACCTATCCCCCACTTGTCTCACTGTCTGGAAGTAATACACAATGACTAAATGCCAGCTACACCTAGTCATGTGACCCAGAATGTAGATGGCAGGCACCAAATGCTTAGGACAAGAAAATGGCAACTTTCTAATAGTGGCATTTTCAGAATTGTGACTTAAAATCCAACTTTTCCATTAAAGAGGGTTTTAAATTCCAATTCCTTAGAAATGAAACTTGACAATCCTACCTGCTCCCAATTGAAAATTATCACTTATTAGATGTAATAATTTTACCAAATGCTGTCCTATGGGAGAGATAGGCCTTAATATAGTGAAAAACGAATTTCTGAGTGTTTCACCACCAGGACATGTAATCCTTAAAGGTACATCCCCAACATTTCAAATACACTGCATCCTGCCCACTGGGCTGTTTAGGCCCACCCTAGAGGTGACTTATATGTACTAAAAAGGGAGGTTTGGGCCTAGCAAGAGGTTAATCCAGTTGCCAGGTCGAAAGGGCAGTTTAAAACTTCACACACAGGCTGCAATGTCAGGCCTGAGGCTTGCTTAAAGGGCTTCTGTAGTGGGTGGCACAATACTGCAGGACAACTAGTAGCATTTAATTTACAGGCCCTGGGTACATGTAGTACCACACTACTAGTGACTTATCAGTAAATTAAATATGTCAATTGGGTATAAGCCACTTTGACTATGTTTAAAGGAGAGAGCACAAGCACTTTAGTACTGGTATGCTGTGGTAAAGTGTACGGAGTCCTAAGGCCAGCAAAAACAAAGTCAGCAAAAACCGGAGGATGGAAGGCAAAAAGTTGGGGGAAAACCACGCTAAGGATGTCAAGTCCAAGAAACATTATTTCCTATTGGGTTTTATTTTAAGTTATTACCTTTCTTAGTTTCTTTGGGAGGGCATTGCAATATCAGTGGTTGGACTTACGACAAAAGTGTAAATTACTACAAAAGTGCAGTTTGTGAATATAGAAAAGTAGTTAACTTACTCAAAAGTGCAAACTTTCTCAAATGTGTAAAAGTGTAATTTACCTATGTAAATCAGGCCACAAATTGTGTATACACAAATGTATAAACCCAACAGTCTTCAAACATTATTTTGGGAATTATATTTTATCAGATTTAAGGCCTTGTTTAGAGTAATGCAGTAACTGGCATCCAACAACTATTGTCAAACACCCCATCATTCCACATGATGTTTTCCTGCCTCATTTGAAGGCGGACAGACTGCTGCATTTCGAAAACTAGAAACACTTTCACAATGGACTGAACTTCACAGAACCACAAACTCCATCGTGTTGGAAGTCCCATCCTACTTAGGTAGCAGGCTTGCAATGCTGTTTGTTTCTTACCCTGTATGCCCTGAGCCAGAAAAAACAGGCACTGCCCCCATAGTCTAGAGAAAACTCCCAGCACATCAGGGATGTTGATGTTAACATTTTCTTTGAGAAACATTAAAAAGCCTGCCATATCATCATGCCTCCATGACAGGGCGGCAGGCTGGTATTGTATAGTTTTGCTGAACATGCTCAAGCTGTGTACATGAAAACACTTTTGGAAAAAATAGGCGACAAGGTTTGAACCAGACTTTAGATTTTAATATTTAACTTTTAAAATTGCAAAAATCTAAATGAGAAATTTACATGAATTATATTTTCTCAGAAATTGATAAAGAATAATGTTCTTACGAATTTCCTTTGGCATTTTAGGCTTCCCAAAAAATGTTAGGGGCCACCAGCAGCGGCTTCTCCGCAAAGGTGGAGGAGCGTCGCCCCACTGCTGTGTGAGCAGTTTAAAGAGCAGTTTAAAAGGAAAACTAAAATGATATTAACCAATGTTAGTATCATTTTAGTTTTCCTTTCCTGCTTAGGTGTGGGGCGGGCTGGGCTGGCCAGTGCAGGGGCTAGGGGGAGGAGTGGTGAGCACACTCTAAAGTGCGCATGACGGTTTGGCCGGCCGTCTTGTGCCGGCCAAACAGTCATGCGCACTTTACATGTTCTCCACCAGCTGTAATGCACAGCCTGGGTGGAGAACATGCACAGCCTCCCAGTCCCTCTCTGAGCGCCCATCCACGGTGCTCAGACCAATCACAAAGCTGCTGTAAGGCAGCGTCGTGATTGGCTAGGGGAGTCTGGGAGCATGTGTGCTTCCTGGTTCTTGCTGTCGACTAAGGAGCCGAAGAGGACCGAGAGGCGGAGGCCAGCCGGCCTGCAGGTAAGTGTTTTTAAAAAAAAAATGTTTCATTTACTCCCCATCCCCCCGCCCGCCACCTCCGTTAAGTAGCGTCCGCCACTGATGCCAACACTTGCAAACACTGAAAGAATAATTTTCTATGCTAAGCTCTACCTTCATGTCTTCATGGGTTGTACGGGCTGATAAGATGGCTGGCAATGTTTGCCAAAACATACAGCTTCATAATCCCGCCCTGTGTAGTCACTCTGTATTCAAAATATTTTGAGGGAGATCCAGGCATCGTTTTGCCAAAAACATTCCTCAATTTACCAACGACTCATTTCAATGATATTTGTTAATTATTCTAAAAAGATACATACCTTAGAATTGGAGTTTGACTCGCTGAATCTTGTTATGGCCTTTAAGGTAACATGGGGCAAAAATGACAGAATTATTGATCATATCTATTATGCAATATATGTAAAAATATTGTTATACGGAGTAAGTATCAGGGTGTCAACATGGTCTGTCCTAGTATTTGATGACAAATACAGGACCATGGAATTTTGCTGATTTGCAGCACTTATTTGCAACATGCATGTGCAGAATGTAGAAACCCCTTCGATGAAGGTCATGGTTGCCATCCCAAGGGTTACAGGCAGTTGCTCAGATCATACCATCCTTCTATCATTTGTTAATACTTCTTTATTAAGGAGGTCAGTATGTGTTTGACAAATATGCAATCGATCCTACTGCTTACCAGAGGGGGTGTGCTATTTATCACACTTAGTTAAAAACTGATACCCTAGACATTCGAAATGAAACAGGTACGATAAATAGCCACGATTACAAATGTTGCCTTTAAAAATAGTGCATAACATGCAGATTTTGTTTCTTTCTGCACCAAAAGCTGACATTTCCCACAAGATTATATTGCCAGGTTTGCCTTGTCAATATGTTCCTTGAGAAAGTGCGGGGGTGTGGACTTTATTGCACTACTCATAATCCTGACGCAGGCGCAGTGGGCTTTGGTCAGGGGCTGGAATTTTCCACCAGGTCATAACCGGGGTAAGACACATCAATATTGAAACAAACCATGCTTTTCTGGAAACAATTTTATTGCTATGGACAAATCCTCAATCCAAAAGCTACTCAATTAATTTAATTATAAATCACGCAGCTCTACAATTTAGTAACCAAATTCTGCACTTTGATTGGAGGATACCCTGTCAGTTTCTTGTAAGGAGCATGACCCTTAGAGGCGGAGACAATCTTCCTTACAGATGAAATTTCACTAAGGCTCTGATTACGAGTTGTGCGGAGCAGAGCTAGGGCATGTTTCTATGCATTGATCCGGATAACTCAATTATGAGTTGAAACCGAGCCCGGAAATACTAGCTGGATAAAGAAATATGAATATCTGCATATTTCTCTTTATCTGGTTATTCTAGATGTTAAAAACAAAACTTCCAATATAAGTTGCAGTAGATGCTCTCACAGGCGAGGAAATGCCGCCTACATTTTCCTCCAATTTTGAGTAGGTGGTAAATAATAGAAATACACATTTAATATTGGATATTTGTTAACTAAATGGTATAAACATCTAAAACATCATGTGCATAGTCTATTACCCCAGTGATGATCTACATTGGGGACACACCTGAAGTTAATTCAAATATCAGCACGGGCGAGGCAGGTCCCCAATTAAAGCACTTGATACATGCAGTCCTCAGACTCTGGCAGACACATCAGAAGCAGCCTGGTTCAAACACTGGTGCAGGGTCTCCTACGACAGCAGGGGATTGCACTGCTACTAATGCAACTACAGACACACGTTAAGCAGCAGGTACAGCAGCAGAGATAACAACAAAGGCGCAGAACAGTTAGGCCTAGGTTGGTAAAAAGATGCATCACCCCAATAAACATGTCCACGTCAAATAATCTCAGCAAGTAGAGGCTGGACATGGAAACTATACAGATGCCAAAGGCAATTGCTTGCAGCCCAACACAGATATGTAGACTGCAATATCCCTCACCACCTCACCGATGAAACTACTGGCTGTAATGCATGACCCAGTAGGATTCATACATGCCATGTAAAAGCCCACATTCTCTACAATCCTCAAGCAGGTCAAGATGCTGAAGATCTGGCTTTTCAATGAACCAACCTACCATAGGCAGGGCTAGGCACACACACACCTCCTCGGCACCAGGATAACCTTGTGGGTGATGTTGTGCTTTAGAAATACACATAACATATATAACACATGTACTCCAGAGACTTGCACCGCAACACATCACATTTCCTACATACCCATTGATTATTTATGCTGTAAAGTTAAAATTCTGTGCAATTTCAGGTTTTCTTCATATCATAGGTGCTCTGGACTGTACACATGTGGCACTTGTACCACCTAAAGCAATTGAACAAATTTGTAGAAATCACAAGATGGAGCACACTCTTAAAGTGCAAATAGCACGCGACACAGTCCTCATCGTAACTCACTGTTGCAAATGTTTTCCCTGCTCCACCAATATTTTTATGAATCTTCAAAACTGTTACATTCCATACACGATGGCAGCACACCACCCTCAAAGGACATGGCGACTTGGTATGTACACACAAAACCCTCATTCATTGAATCCTATAATGTATACTTAAATCTTGAAGATCACTTCCCTTCATGATTCTTGCAGGTGACCCTGGCTATTTTTAGAGGCGCTGACTATTAACACCTATTCATGATGCCACCACACAATAAGAACGTGCATTCAATGAGGCACACAGTAAAACTTGCAACATTATGTAGTGCACATTTGGCTTACTGGATGGTTCAAATCCCTGCTTTGCACAGGTAGCTCTTTAGATTATGCACTTGACAAAGTGTGCAAAATAACCGTGATAAGTTGTATGCTGTACAATAGGCAATAAGATGTAAATCCCATGCCCATAGATGTTTATGCAGATGATGGTTATCCAGGTGATCGTTCTATGCCACATGCAGCACAAGTCCAACATGAGCATCATGGAGATGGTGCAGCCATCGGAAGTGAACCCATTAAAAATTCCTTTTGTTCCAAATACACAATTTGTTTGTGGATAACGTTTGTTTAGATGAATAAAGACATTTTGGATAATAGCTGAGGTTTTTATGAAGTCATGTTAAGAATGTGTGTTACATATAAACATACTTAAAGGTCAAGGAATAACTGAAAACAATCTTTATCTAGGTACATCCCTTCACAGACCACTTCAGCCCCTTATAAGTCAACATTATGGTTGTAAGTATTTAAAGTAACTCGAAAAAGAACTAACATACTCTTGTCTACCTTAAGGTGCCGTGTAACCCATCCGCTGCATAACAATTAGAAAATGATTAAAGGACATTAAACATGAAGAAGTCTACTGTGTCCTGGAGATGTCTAAGGTGGAATCCATTTGTTAGCACTTTCTCCTTTAGAAGAGCTTTGGCTGTACAGACTGATGTTCTCGTTGGCCTCACAGGGAGCACCGGCTGAAATGAATGAGACTAAGAACAAGGTGATACAGGAGGTGAATGGCTTGTTGTGCTACCATCTATTGGCATGATATTGGTTTGCCTCACAGGCATTCTCTGCTACTCAGGCCTTTCCAACATACAATTCATTCCCTGCAGCAAGGACATCTGAGCCTGGGCTGCTGATTACACCTGTTTGCCTTACATTGTGCCATTTTTGGACAAGCTCTTCTCTTTGTGCTATTTTCTCTTCCCTCTACTGCTGGATACAATGTTGCATTACTGTTTGTCCTTCTTCTTTCTGTAGAGGCAACATGTCCCTTAGTGTGACACTGATGTAATTGAGGGTTTCTGTATTTGTCTTAATGAATCTAACGCCTGAGCATCACTAGACTGCATGTCACATAGCAAGTGTGCTTGGTCCTAAAAGGTTTGAGACACAGTATCACCAACCATTCTTTCAGTTATAACTGTGTGGGTTTGTTCCTTTTTCATCTGATGTAGCATGTGAATCTTGAGGCTCAATTTCAAGTATGTTTCTCAACAATAGATCATGTTCAAATGACGCTATGTGAAAAAAATCAGCATCTGCAGTCCCAAATTCACCCTGACTTGCGGACATGGAGGGATTCTGTGTAACTTGGGATGTCTCTCCTATGTCTGCGGCAGATGCAGAAATTATGGGTGCTGTGAATGGCTTGAAGGAGACAGAGGTGGCTGTCATTGTTGTAGTGGATGGAGGTGGAATCATCTTGGAAACAACAGTACCTGTTGCGGTGATTGCTGTCAATGATGATTAAGGCTTTCAGTTTTCCATGTTTACTGATTTCTACAGATAAATAGAGACAGAAAACAATGTGTTGCCAGTCTGTATTTATTTATAAAATGGGAAAAAACAGAAAATTGTTCTTCTCGTGAGTGACTCTCCATGCTGTCCTTTATGAAGTCCATGCCAAGAGCTGAACAGATAGACAGCCTGGGGAGTTAAAAGAGAGGATGAGATATTCGTGAATACAGAGATATGTTAAAATACATATGGATATAATGCTAATATTGACCTGTGGCTATAGTGTTTTGAATATTTGGCTGCTTAATTTGCTAGAATGTGATAGGAATCAACATATGAGTGCATGTTTTTCCGTTAAATAAATGAGGAAATATGTCATTACACAGCTCCATTCATTCTCAGAAAACAAAATAAATATGGATAAATACCAATAAGATGGCCAAAAAATAAATATGGATAAATACAGATGGAAATGTTTAAAAAATAAATACTATAAAACGGAAGCCCTAATAATGATGCACACACTGAACTTGCAGAAGCAGTTATGACGCGTAGTAGGTTCAGTTGGTGCTACAGTAGTATCTACATGTGATCTGGTACGCTTCTAAATATAAAGTTCACAAACACATTTTTTTTTGTAAAAGCACCCCATGCTGTGCTTTCACTTTAATGGCAGCCACGCCCTTTTCTTTAGACGCGGCTCGCTGTAAGCTGAATACAGTGAGCAGAGTCTAAAGAAAGAGGGGCAGCCACCATTACAGTGAAAGCACGGCATGGGGTGCTTTCACCCCCCCCCCACAAAAAAAACCAAAGGTTTCGGAGCGCAGCAGCTATAGTTAAAGCGGACCGTGCTGGCAGATAAAATAAATAAATAAGTGTGGCCGCTATAGTTAAAGCGGATCGGCCGCCATTACTAAGAAAAATATAAAAGCGGGAGGTGCTGCGCTGTAGGAAAGCACGTTGTGGGTGGAATAGGGGAAAATCATTAAAGAAAATAGTGCTCACAGACTGTAGATAAAACTGACTGCGTAACATCACAAGTAAAAAGTCCAGTCCTCATGGGAGATTACAAATGCAGGCAAGACGGTACTAAGGAGGGACTACTATGCCTATTTATGAATCAAAAGCAACGATTTCGAAAGGATAGTAACAGGAGCCAATTAAAAAGATGGGCAAAAAATGGGCGGAACTTTAAGTCCATACCTGAATACAGCATGCCTTGCAGAGCAGCGCATGCGCTGACGAGGCTCGAACTAAAAATCTACTGTAGTGGCATTGAATATACACTTTAATGAGCCAAAAAAGGTTAAAAATATATTCATGTTTACTGAAATACTCCCATCACAGGTACAGTGGAATGAGATTGTTATTTTGGAAGTATACACCAGTCTCCTCTGTTCCTCCTTCTTCAACACCACTTTTGATGCCCTCAGTGCTGCTCATGTCAATAATTGCACAAACTTTTTCCTCCTGTGGCTTGAGCTTGAGTTCATGTGGTGGGCCTGCCTGTTGCAACACTTTCCTCTCGGTCTGCTAAGCAGATCACCTACTTTTCTTTTGTGATCATTACATTGTTTTTTTTTTTTTTACAGTTTTCTTCTCTCCTTCGCTGAGTACAAACTGCATTAAATTTATCGGTAATATGCTTTAGATGGCCCACAAATCTTGCATCTTCCTTATCATCTGCCTTTGCTAAAATGGTAAACTCCCTTTTGAAAAAAGCTTTCCTTTAAATAAGATGGCACTGCGGTGCAGTTGTGATACAATCAGGTTTTTCAATGTAACAAAATGGTCACCAGCAGTAAGAAGAGCTTCATACCTGGTATGTTACTGTGTACAGATGTAGACAGGGAGTAGTGATGTTCCAGTATTTCCTGTCATGTGATGTAAGGAAAGATGTGCTTCCTGTTTTTTACTTGTATGACATCTTGCGATGGTTGCTTATGTGGTTATATGTCATGCGATAATTCCACACAGGCACTTACCATGCGCAGAGTTATCAGGCGCAGTTAAGCACCCAGAAAATCTGATTCTGCTGGACCATGAAAACAAGTAACAACACCTCACATGCCCAGAATATAGACGTGGAATTGGACTTGCCCTCCTACTGGTAAACCATTGGATTTCCTTCAGCATAATGGAAATGAAAAAAACGAGTGGTGGGGTTTCTGATAGCGGTGTCTTGGGCAAGTAGAAACATAAGTCTAGAGTGTCTGAAAAGACTATGGGGCTCATTACGACGGCGGAAGGAAAGCCACCGCTGGGCCGGCGGTGGCGGTCCTTCCGCCATCACACATGAAAATCCCACCGCCGAATTAGGATTGCGGTGGGAATCCCAATGTGTCCGTGGTGGACGGAAAGTCCGTCCGCCACGGTTCCGCAAGGCGGTCCTTTTCTGCCCGCCTTGCGGAACCAGGACACAGGGCAGCATTGCGGCGGTGCCTTGTAGGCACCGCCGTAGGGATTACGAAATCCCTTTCCGCCTGTCTTTTCGTGGCGGTCATCCCACCGCAAAAAGACAGGCGGAGGCTGGATTCGGGGGCCCGTTGCGGGCCCCCTGTGTGAGGGGGATGCACTGGGGGGTACCCATGGTACCCCCCTTCATTTCCATGCACCAAGTGGCAGGCACAGCGTTGTGCCTGCCACATAGTGCAGGGAAATGCAGTGCAAGCACTTTTCACATTGTGTACGGTGCTGCAACCCGCAGCACCGCCCCAATGTTAAAAGCCCTTGATGCGCCCGCCAGTATGGCGGAAGCATCCTAATCGCAGTGGTGAGACCGCCGCATGTCTGGCGGGCGGTCCCAAACACCGCTACGATGGCGGGCGGACCTAGTCCGCCCGCCATCGTAATCAGCCCCTATGTTCCATGACTGTGAGCTTTGAGTTTGGGGTATTTCATTTATGCTTATGAGTGTCTGACTGATCATGTCTCTGTTTTGTGTGTTTCAAGCAGGGCTTGTTTGTGTTTTAGGAGTTTTAGCAGTGTTGTCATTTACAGGAGAAGATGAGTAGTGTCTTGCTGTGTGCATTTTGTTACCTGCAACTGTATGCAAGAATGGTCCGGTGTAATGCTGGCTGGACATTCTAGAGATATCAGTTGGAGCAGAACAGTTTGCGGCAGAACTCATAACAAGCATTTGCAATGCAATAGGTCTCGCATTGGTTACATTTTGAAGTATTGGAGTTGCAAATAGCAATGTTTATTTATGTATGAGTTCGAAATTTACCAGTGGCTGCGATCCTGAGATAAAACAAGCAAAAATAAGCAAAGCACATACCTGCCTGATAAAGTAAACTGCAGCATTGTATGGATTCTTAAGAGGGAAGGAGAGGAGAGAGTGAAGGGAAAGAGAAGAAGAGTGAAGGGGCTGGTGGGGAGACAGTTAAGGGGCAGATAGACTGTTGTTTATTCTGTGGCTATTGAAGTGTGCGCGGCTCGTACTGGTAGTTAAGAACGTGTGACGCCATTTGAAGCACAATTTAACATCTGTGTCATACTAACAGGACGGAAACTACGCTGCTTCAGCCGTGTGCCCAGACAGTTCAACAGTGTGTGCATAAAATGAGCCTCGGTGATTATTAGGCGCAGTGATTAGCCCAGTTTAGTTGGCACTAAGGAAGGATGAAAGGCTCAATCGGTCCCTTCCTTTAAGGTTGCAAGCTGGGCTCTGCAGTATGCCAGAGGAAACAACAAGCCAGGGGACTGAGCTGGAACTTTGGAGCTAATGTCTTTGGGTGTGAATAAAAGCATTGTGGCCACTTTGCGACCTATTTTGCTGTATTTAGTTACATAAATATTTTTGGGATTGTGAACCTTTTTTGTCTCTCTGTCCTAAGGCTGCATTTTGTAACAGAAAACAATTCTCACAAATATGACATTTCCAGCAAAAGCGTTTTTTTAAAAATCCATTTCACAGTGGAGCGAAGGAAAGGAGAGGAAAAACAGGTTTATTGAAATCACTGTTTTGAAGAAAACTAAGAAACGAAACTAGCGCTTCAGTGTCAAACCCAAGTGGCGCTAATGTGTTTGGATGTGAATAAAACCAATCCAGGAACTTTGCGACCACTCTGTCTTGCTTTATTTAATTAATTGTTGATTTTTAGTATTGTAAACCTTTTCTTCTTTCTGTCCCGAGGCTGCACTTCCGAACAGAAAAATGTCAAACAGACGACATTACACAAATGTAAAAAAGGGAAACGGGCAACAGAAAAGTGAAAAGGCAGGAGCAGCAGACGATAAAGAAACGAGCGATTGGCTTTTCTAATACTCTGGGTGTGGAAAAGAGGAGGGGAGAAAGGGAGGGTGAGTGCTAGTCCACTGCATACATTTTCACATCCTTCACTTAAAAAGAACTACAAGAGGGGGCAAGCTGCGATGAGTGAGGAGGTGGGGCATGGTGTGAGGCAGGGGCAGGCTGACGCCCCGTGAGTGATTGGAAGGGAGGGGTAGTGTGAGAGCAGAGAGGATGGGGTAGAGGAGCGAGTTGAAAATATAGGCTAGTGAAAGCAAAACCAGCGCGGCACTTGTGAAAGGGCACTGCGCTGATAAAGAGCTAATACCTTCAATGTTTCCTGGAGACCAGGGCCAGTCCATGACTGTGGGAGCTGCAAAGAGCAGGCACAGACCAGTGCCCTCTTCTCTGAGGCTGGCTGCAGCTTAACCGGTCCGCCTAGCTCCGCTGCTCTGCTGAAGCCTGCTAGCTGAATGGGAGGGGGGAAGGGAGAGCAAAGAAAGTGAAACAAGCGCAGCGCTGATAAATTATGCTTTATTCACCAATAAGTTATATGATAAAAAAAACGATTTCACTAATGTGACGGGTGCAAAGCAAAGTTGCTGCAGCTGAAGTCATAGTGCACCATAAACAAGAAAAAGAGTACTCCGGAACAAGGGTTGAAGATTGGAAGGGGAAGGTAACTGTAGTTGGTCAGTGCTGCTCTTAGGAAAACGGAAGTGAGGTATCGCCGCTTGAACCATTTAGCAATCAGCAAAGAAGACTGACAATGGATTGAACTAATTGGAAGGTAGCAGGCGGGACATAAGTGCTTTTCCACTACAACAGGTCTTCCAGACAGCGCATGCACTGTCTAGGCTCGACCTAAAAAGGACCATCTGTTCCTGAGCATTTTGTCAGATCAGGTGTCTTCCAATGCTGCACCCAAATCTCAGCATCTAATGATAATAGTTTGAAAATGCATGCACGCACTTACTTGCTTAGGTTTTGATTATGAGTGCAGTAAAGAGGTAGGTGCGATTTATCATGTCCGATAAAATCTGACGCCTTGGATTTATTCTCAGTTTTAGGGAATAAAATGCGGATTGTAATGCTTTGTGCACCTAAATCTGCATGTCACAGGAAATATCATGCTCTCTTCCTCTGCTAAATTTAAGCAAATTTGACCTGATTAAATTTAATGACTTTATTGTTCCTGGTAACTATAGCACGCAGTAATTTCTGCACAAGTCTGAATTGAGACCTAAGTTCAAACAGGGGTTTGCTCTGGGGTCGGAAAACTCATAAACAGGGCCCTAGTCATGGACCTAGCCCCACTCACATGACTGTCTTCAAAATAAGACTGTGGCAGATGGTGAGAGCTTACTGCATACAAGCAAGTAATTCACCATATTTTCTAACAATAAGATATTACCATGATGCTGTTCTATAAAATATTTACTCCAGTAGTATATATGCAAAGCCAGGACCACCTATCAGCAAATACTTGCAAAAAATTAATTTTTGCTGTCTCCTCCATTTCAGAGGGCCGGTGACCTGATTTTCCACTCAGCATCTCTTTACTACCTAGAAGGTGTTCCACCATACTATCAAGTCAAAAATATCCTGGGACACAAATATAGTGTACAAAATATTGTGATGTCAAAAATATCGTGTGTTGGAATTTAGAAAGTAAGAATATGCTTTTTTAGCACCTTTATATCCTTTTTAAAAATAAAATTGTATGTAGTATTTTTTTTATCATTTTACTGTTTTATTAGTTTTTGTTTTGTGAAGTGTTATTATCTTATTGTTAAGTGTATGCAATTTTTTAGTATAGTTTATTTTACTTTTTGATTTGATTTTTTTGCAATTTTTATATTTTTTATTTGTTAATTTGATTATTCATTATGTAAATTATTTTATTTGTAAATTATTTAATATACAATTTTAGATAAATAGCAATTGTAATTAATAATTGGTTAATAATGTTATTGATTTAGTAAATTATTTAATTGATTTAAATAATTTGTCTACTATTCAAGTGTAATATTTTTTACATTAATTATTTTTTAGGATTATTTGTTAAAGTAATGTGTATACATTTGTCCATTAAAAAGTGCATACATATCGATTAAAGATAACGAAAAACATTTTCGAATTATACTGTAGTCATGTGGTGCTAAGACAGATCTTTTTGCTTGTTTTCTTTTCCGCTGCAGTCATAAATTTAATATACCAACAATTCAGTTGAAGATTTTTTCCATTTGAACATGCGACTATGGCATGATGGGACATATAATGTTCATATATATAACAAGCATTTGCAATGCAATAGGTCTCGTATTTGTGAGAGTTTGAGCTATTGGCTTTGTAAATGACCATGACTTTTATTTATGTGTTTTGAAAACCTGCAAGGGATGTGTAAACCAACACTTTGTACTTATAGTCCTTGCGTACGAGAAGCAAGGCTGTCAGTAAAACGAGCGCAGTTACTGCCAGTCTTGCTTCTCTTAAGCAATGACTATAAGTACAAAGTGCTTGTTTGCGCACTGCCTGCAGGTTTTCAAAACACATAAATAAAAAGCATTGTCATTTACAATGCCAATAGTTCAAACTCTCGTAAATGCGAGACCAATTGCATTGCAAATGCTTGTTTTTCAGTGCAGCTGTTATAAATATCTGCAGCCCGGATAGGTAATAAGGGGTCAGGAAAAGTTAACTGTTGTGATGGTTACGGTTTTATAAGGCTGGTGATGGGAGTCCCTGATCCACAAAAGCAGGTAACTTTAAATTCAATGGCAGCCTGCTGCCGATGAGCCGCACTGCCTCAGTGCAAGCAAGAAAATTCAATCTGAAAACTTGGCAGCTATGACACAGTCCTCTTCGTCACGGTCCTATCTTTCTCTCTCCTGCCCAGGTGTTCTGTGGGAAGAGGAGAAGTTTAAAAAAAAAAAGGAGGCAGAAGGTAAAATGGAAATTAGTTAATTGGTTAGAGTTAATAATGTTGGTATTTAAAGGAAGTGACGTAAAGCAGTACTGCCTCGATGGCACAGGAAATGCTTTCTTGATGTTGGAAATCACCTTTCTGGATGATAAAGCAATATTCAAATTGAAACTGAAAGTACCGGTCCCTTTTTGGACTTTTTTATTTACCACAGCGGTTTCTCGCAAAACTGCGCTGGGTGTTTACATCTGGTATAGCCTTAATGGCGACGCAGCGGCCTCAGAGCTCAGGACCGCGTGTCAGGCTGAACTGAACGTTATCCAGGGAAAGGAGGATACCGCAGGTATTGTGCGCTTGGGGCTGCCCTTTCAGAGGGGAGGGGAGGGCTCTGCAGGGCCGTCGGCGTGTTCAAGTAACAGCTCACACGTTTGCAGAGCGCAAACACTTTTGTAATCTCAGTGAGCTACGGTTAAGAGAGCTAAGGTTAAGAGATGAGTACATGTCGCCAGGGAGCCAGCGATGAATCCTGCGTTTTTAACCTATTGCATTCTGCGACATGTATTCCTGGTTCATTTCAACTGATCCAGCTGGGCTAACACACCTCGAAACAATGGTTTATAAAAGAAAAGGCCTCCTTAGTGATGTGGAGTAATGGAAGAGTACCTTTTCTGTGCCAACCCTATGCTAGACAAGCATGCACGCGCATTTGCACTACGGTGGGAAGGTGTTTGTGTGGCACTAGGCTGTCTGTTTGTGCACCAGTGCCTAGGAAAAAAAATAAATAAATAGGAAGAGAACAGCAGCAGGGCAGGTGTCGAAAATATAGATTTATGTTGCTCCTTCTCCCCACCCCTGGCACACCGCAGGGCAGCAACTTTGGTTGCCTCGCTGCATAGTCCTGTCTTTTTTTGTATATATACACCCAGCTTCTCTCACACTTAATCTTGTACTATAGAAAACTGCTTACATAAATTTTTTTGCTCCATCGAAATTGCTGGATAACCTCATGTGCATCAAATATTCATTCCATTTTGTTATTTTAAATGAAACAAACCTTCCCTTTCTAGATAGGCTTGTTATACAGCATCAGATTGATTTACATACAAATGTCATAACAAAATGCTGCAACCAATCCCACTTGGGTTTTGTGGCTTGAAACCAATCAATCCATTCCACGAATCTGGGTTTGGCAGTCAGCCTTTCATCCATCTAATGTCGATAAAGTGAGTACTACCGAGTTGGGTTCATCAGTTATTCGGCGCCAAGATGCCCAGTGTTAGAAATGGGGGTCTCTAGTTGGCAATGGCTGGCCACTGTCCAAGTAGGGACCCTTCTTCCTAAGTCAGAGTGAGAGGGCTACCCTCCTTGATACCCCCGCTCAACCCTGTGGTAACGTAGCACGAGCAGGTAGGCTTATCTCAGAGGCAGTGTGTGAAGCATTTATGACCATACACAGTAAAACAGTGAGGAACACTACAAAGGGACACCACACAAGTAGTTATAAAAAATAAGTATCTTTATATATATATAGACTTATCACAAGACCAATAACTGTAAAAGCCACAATACTGTCAAAAATAGGATTGCTGTTGAAGGGCTGTCAAAAATAGTTCAAAGGTTGCAAGAATAAGGTCCAAATTCAAAGCAGGGGTCTCTGCGACCCTTTCTCGTTCAGAGGTTGCAAACATAAGGTTAAATCCAAAGCAGTGGTCTCTGCGACCCTTTCTCTCACAAAGTACCTGAATTCAGTAGCAAAACCAACAAAATGTCGCAAAGAAGTGGTAGCGATGATTTTCCTCACGCGAGGCCGGCGATTCGTTAAATCCTTGCCGCAAGGGAGGATGATGCGCCGATCTGCTGATGCGTGCGGAGACGATGCGACCAACTTCTGCACGCTAGGCCGCCGATGCGATGACTTTCTTGCCGTGAGGGAGAAGTCGATGCGACGATCCTGTTGCGTTGTGCGATTGTGTTGCGATGCGAAGAAATGGCGCTCCGCGAGGGAGCGACGAAATCCGGTGCGATGCAATGAAAATGGCGGACGCACGGCGTCCGCAATGCGATGTCTTGAAGCGATGATTTCTCTTCTTCAAGGTCCAGTGGTCACTGCTGCAGGCCAGTGCAAGAAAAACACACAAGCACAAGGACAGTCACTTCCTGCAGATTCCTCCAGTGGCACGGACAGAGTTTCCTCTTCAGATCCAGGGGCAATACAAATTGTAGGGGTTTGAGCACAGATATTTATACCCCAAAAGTCTTTGTTCTCAGAAGCTACAAGTCACTGAACCCAGCCAGAACCAGTTCTGCTCAGTCCTGGAGCACTTTGTTTACCAGGCTGCATCCTTCCTTTCAGAAAGAGGGGGTCTGCTATCAGACACACAGTAGGAGGTGGAGCCAGCATTCACCTTGCCAGGCACAGCCCTATTCAGGTCAAGGAACCACCCCTCCCCATACTCTAAATGCAGATCTCTCTATTCAACCCAGGTCTGACTCAGCCTGCCCTGTCCCTCCAAAACCAGACAGCCAATACACATAACAGCAGAGCACACTGGAAGGCTTAGGCAAGAAAATACCTACTTTCTAAAAGTGGTATTTTCAAACACAGAATATGAAAATAAACTTCACTAAAAGATGTATTTTAATATTCTGAGCTCAGGCATACTAAATTCGTTTTTCTACCATGTTCCTGGGGTCAGTTAGGACTATAGAATGTAATAGTCAAACTGCCCATTCTAGCCTATGAGGAACAGGTAGCCTTACAGTAGTGAAAAACGAAATTGGGTGTAATTCACTACCAGGACATGCTACACACACTAAGGCATGTCCTACTTTACACATACAATGCACCCTACCATAGGGGTGACTTACATGATGCCAAGGGAAGGTTCAGGGGCTGGGAAGTGGGTGCACTTCACAGCCAAGATGGCAGTTCTGGACTGCACACAGACTCTGCAGTGGCAGGTCTGAGACACACTTTACAAGCTGCTTCTGTGGGTGGCGCAAACCAGCGCTGCATGCCCACCAGCAGCATTTGGTTTACCAGCCCTGGGCACACACAGGCCACTCTACTAGGGACTAACAGATAAACCAAATAAGCCAATCATGGATGTACCAATTCACATAGTCATATTTACAAAGGGAGAGCATATGCACTTTAGCACTGAACAGCAGTGGTAAAGTGCCCAGAGTCATAAAACCAACAGAAACAGGTCAGCAAAAATACAGGAGGCAGGCAAAAAGTTTAGGGGTGATCCTGCAAAAAGGGCCATTTCCAACACAACCCCCTTCCAGCCAAAACGCAGGGTAGACCAATCACTACCTTGATGGGCTTCCCTGCTTCGGGCGATAGAACACGGAACTGGCCCGCAACTGCAGGGGCATATGCCAGCTCTACTCCAATCTGAACCCTGGTGGATCCCTCTGTCCACACTCCCAGGGCCCACTAAGATAACCAATGGGGAACTCTTCCCCTCACCTGTGGACACCACCTGTGCAGCACCTAACCTTAACTGGCCCCCAGGTGGGTCCCAACAGATAAACAACAAGCCCCAGTAGCCACTGACAGTAGTCAGTGATGAAATCCAAGCCCTATACCTCTCAGGGCTCTCAAACTTTTGTGGCATCAGAGAGTGAGGGGCAGTAACCCCAGGTGTCTGGCACCTTTTGTCCACTCTCCCTCCTGTCAGGTCAGGCAACGCACCCTGACACTGACCCACCAGCCCTGGGCCTGTACCCAGCGGCGGGGCCAGAGACTGGGGTGGGCTCCCCCACACCCGGTCCTCCTCTTTGGGGCTCGGTACCCTCCCACCTGGAGCGGTACCCCCTTCCAGAATGGTCAGGGCCCCTGTGGCAGGTGTCCTGCCTAACTCGCCCACCAGTTCAGGGGTTCTATCCTGCAACTGGTATCCCAGCATAGGGTCTGTACCCTTAGACTGGGCGGAGGTCAGGGGTGAGGCTGCCCTCTCCCCGCCCCCTTTACTGGGGCCTGGCACCCTCTCACCTGGAGAGGTGCCCCCATAACACAAACCGGGAGGGGCACTGTTAGCAGTTGCCCCTTCCTCCAGGTCAGGGGGACACCCTGAACCTGGCCCTCCAACCCAGGGTCTGTACCCTTAGGCTGGACCTGTGCCTGGCAACCCAGGACTTCTGGGGAGTACACCAATTCCCCCAAGGAAAGCACACTCCTCTAGAGTTGTGCGACAGTCTGCCTGGCACACCAGGACTTCCTGGGGAGCACACAGGCCCCCCTCAAGGAAAACACACCACTCCACCAGTTCAGGGCTTAAATCCTGCAACTGATCTACCAACCTGAAAAAACCCTTAGGTGGCACCGGGGTCAGAGGCGAGGACTCCCTCCCTCTGCACCCCCTTCCAGCATACTGCACCCTCCCACCTGGAGTGGTGCTCTTAGAAAAAAAAATGGCCGGGACACTGCTTACAGTTGTCCCTCCCTCCAGGTCAGACAACACCTGGACCTGACTTACCATCCCAGGGACCAACCCCTGTGGTTGAACAACTGCCTGGCCAACCAGGGCTTCCTGAGGGTGACACATACCTAGCGTGTCGTGTGACAGTCTGCCTGGCACAGAGCTCACGACCTCCTGTCCCTCTGACAGTGCGTGAAGATGCCCCAGGACAGAAGTGGCGTCATCATGGCCAATCCTATGAGGCTCAGCCCTTCTGGCTGGCCCCTGACCCACTGGTTCTTCCACTGGGGACTCTTTCCCCCCTCACCCCTCACTCTGGCCTTCTGCACCCTCCCAACTGGGGCGGTACTGCCAGACACTAGAACTGCTGGAGGTCTGATTACAGTCACTCCCAGCTCACCTAACACGGGGAGACCCCCCACAACGGACGGTCCATCCGGACAGACTAGGCTCCCTACCTGGTATTCCCTCATGGAACCATCCAGTCCTGGAGACTGAGGTTGGGGCACTTCGGGACCTATCCCAGTCTCACTCCTGCTCCCACGAGACAGGATGTGAGGCCCTACAACCTCCTCACAACAAGGGGACCCAGCTGTAACACTCCTAACCTTTCCCACCACTCTGGGTTGGAAGACATCTGAACCACTCCTCTTAGGGTCATTCCCCAATACCTCTCCAGAGCCTCTAGTACTCACCCAGAGGTCTGCCTCCTGCGCCAGTTCCTTAGGATCAGAGAACTCGCACTCTAACACATGTTGGTTTAGCTCTGGAAAATAGGAACTCACAATATGCTCTCCCACAATTGGATTACACAGTTCCACGCAGGTGCTAACCTTTACCTCACAATCCAGTGTCTCACACACGTACCCCACACCACTCTCTTGAAATGGGCGAGACATTAACTGACTGTCTCTATCACTCAACCCACACTCTTCTGGGTGGTCCTCACACTCATACACCAGGACTTCAACCACGGGGGAACCCCTCTACCTGCACCTCTCATCCAGAGTCGGTAGAGTATCCCTCCTTTCACTAGGACTATGGGCCTCTGCGCTAGTTCCCCAATCCACCTCAGGGACACTGCACATTAATGGAGCTACCTCATATCCTTGAATCCCCTGGTGTAGATCAACCCCCTCCTTCAAGTCAGGTGCTACATCTCTGGGTGGGTGTACTACACTGTCATCACTATATATCTCAATTCTGCTGCCACCACTGGACCCCACCCTCACTGGTGAGTCCAGACAATTAAAACTGTGCTTAGGGGATAATCTACCCTCCTGAGCTAACTTCTCCTTTTCTGCTATCTGCGCTAGGTGCGCCTCCAGCTGGGCAATCTCTATTTGGAGCCTCTCTAATTTCAGCTGGTTCTCCCTCTCCCTCTGTCTGTCCAACTCCTCTGGGGACCATGAAGGGGATTGGGCACTACCCTGTGCACTAGACCCAGCAAGGGACTCCCTACCTAGGGGACCTTCCCGCCTGTCCACCAACTCCTCTGGGGACCATGAGGGGAATCTGGCGCTACCATAGGCACTAGACTCATCAAGGAACTCCCCACCTATGAGATATTCCATAACACTTTCTTCCTCCTCTTCAGACTCTCCAGAGCCACCCTCAGACCAACTACCCTCTTGGTAGGTCTACTGGGACTCCAAGAATCTCCATCTGTCTTGTTGCCAAAGTCTCAAGGATGTCTGCAGGGATAGCTGAGTCTCCTTCCTACTCACTGCTAAGCCCCTCTCCTCACAGAACCCCCTTAGCTCCTCTAGACTGTAGGTTAACAGATCATCTATATAAAAGGTAGGTCTCATTTCAGCAAGACCCATTGTAGCAATAACTGGCAATATCAATAATAATAAAAAAAATAGGCTTGCCCGTTGTAACAATCACGGGCAATATCAATAAAAGATAGAAGAAAACTTCTCAAGAAAATGTATGCGGGTAAAAAATCACCGGCAATATCAATCACAATATAGGATCAAAAAACTCTCAAAAATGTATGCGGTACGTTATGGTCTGCACTCACTAGTAGTGTACACTATAATTACTGTATGCGATCATAAATGCAAGTCCAGATCCTCACCGCTGACCACCAATGTTAGAAATGGGTGTCTCTAGTTGGCAATGGCTGGCTACTGTCCAAGTAGGGACCCTTCTTCCTAAGTCAGAGTGAGAGGGCTACCCTCCTTGATACCCCCGCTCAACCCTGTGGTAACGTAGCATGAGCAGGTAGGCTTATCTCAGAGGCAGTGTGCGAAGCATTTATGACCATACACAGTAACACAGTGAGGAACACTACAAAGGGACACCACACAAGTAGTTATAAAAAATAAGTATCTTTATATATATATAGACTTATCACAAGACCAATAACTGTAAAAGCCACAATACTGTCAAAAATAGGATTGCTGTTGAAGGGCTGTCAAAAATAGTTCAAAGGTTGCAAGAATAAGGTCCAAATTCAAAGCAGGGGTCTCTGCGACCCTTTCTCGTTCAGAGGTTGCAAACATAAGGTTCAAATCCAAAGCAGTGGTCTCTGCGACCCTTTCTCTCACAAAGTACCTGAATTCAGTAGCAAAACCAACAAAATGTCGCAAAGAAGTGGTAGCGATGATTTTCCTCACGCGAGGCCGGCGATTCGTTAAATCCTTGCCGCAAGGGAGGATGATGCGCCGATCTGCTGATGCGTGCGGAGACGATGCGACCAACTTCTGCACGCTAGGCCACCGATGCGATGACTTTCTTGCCGCGAGGGAGAAGTCGATGCGACGATCCTGTTGCGTTGTGCGATTGTGTTGCGATGCGAAGAAATGGCGCTCCGCGAGGGAGCGACGAAATCCGGTGCGATGCGATGAAAATGGCGGACGCACGGCGTCCGCAATGCGATGTCTTGAAGCGATGATTTCTGTAGGGGTTGCGAGCGCTCGGCGACAGCAGCGCGATGATTTTTCCAGCGCGTCTCGGCTGCAGCGGCTCGCAAAGAGGCATTAGCGATGGTTTCGTGTTGCGAGCACTCAGCGGCAGCAGCGCGATGATTTTTCCAGCGCTCTCGGCTGCAGCGGCTCGCAAAGGTGCGTTAGCGTCGATTTCCAGCATTCTTTTCTCTGAAGCAAACTAGAGGCCCTGGAACTCACAGGAGCCTCATCAGCAGATAGCAATCCTCACAGGGAGGAAGCAGGAGGTTGGTGGTGGAGTCTGATGTGCCTGAGACTCCAGCAGGAGGCTAGCTCTTTTCCTAGCCCTTGGGTAATTGCTGTAACAAAAATAAAAGTTCTCTCAAAAGTCCTTTTCTCTCTTCTTCAAGGTCCAGTGGTCACTGCTGCAGGCCAGTGCAAGAAAAACACACAAGCACAAGGACAGTCACTTCCTGCAGATTCCTCCAGTGGCACGGACAGAGTTTCCTCTTCAGATCCAGGGGCAATACAAATTGTAGGGGTTTGAGCACAGATATTTATACCCCAAAAGTCTTTGTTCTCAGAAGCTACAAGTCACTGAACCCAGCCAGAACCAGTTCTGCTCAGTCCTGGAGCACTTTGTTTACCAGGCTGCATCCTTCCTTTCAGAAAGAGGGGTCTGCTATCAGACACACAGTAGGAGGTGGAGCCAGCATTCACCTTGCCAGGCACAGCCCTATTCAGGTCAAGGAACCACCCCTCCCCATACTCTAAATGCAGATCTCTCTATTCAACCCAGGTCTGACTCAGCCTGCCCTGTCCCTCCAAAACCAGACAGCCAATACACATAACAGCAGAGCACACTGGAAGGCTTAGGCAAGAAAATACCTACTTTCTAAAAGTGGTATTTTCAAACACAGAAATATGAAAATAAACTTCACTAAAAGATGTATTTTAATATTCTGAGCTCAGGCATACTAAATTCGTTTTTCTACCATGTTCCTGGGGTCAGTTAGGACTATAGAATGTAATAGTCAAACTGCCCATTCTAGCCTATGAGGAACAGGTAGCCTTACAGTAGTGAAAAACGAAATTGGGTGTAATTCACTACCAGGACATGCTACACACACTAAGGCATGTCCTACCTTACACATACAATGCACCCTACCATAGGGGTGACTTACATGATGCCAAGGGAAGGTTCAGGGGTTGGGAAGTGGGTGCACTTCACAGCCAAGATGGCAGTTCTGGACTGCACACAGACTCTGCAGTGGCAGGTCTGAGACACACTTTACAAGCTGCTTCTGTGGGTGGCGCAAACCAGCGCTGCATGCCCACCAGCAGCATTTGGTTTACCAGCCCTGGGCACACACAGGCCACTCTACTAGGGACTAACAGATAAACCAAATAAGCCAATCATGGATGTACCAATTCACATAGTCATATTTACAAAGGGAGAGCATATGCACTTTAGCACTGAACAGCAGTGGTAAAGTGCCCAGAGTCATAAAACCAACAGAAACAGGTCAGCAAAAATACAGGAGGCAGGCAAAAAGTTTAGGGGTGACCCTGCAAAAAGGGCCATTTCCAACACCCAGTGACTGAACATGCGCTTTACAAATACACATTATACGAGGTACGGATATATGGCGCGGTCAAAAAATGCACAGAAATAAGTTGGAGCTAACAGTTTGAGTCTCATCTGTCCTTCTCCAATCATCCTTGTTTGGCATTAGCAGACTTTCAATA
Organism: Calotriton arnoldi; assembly: GCA_963921515.1. Lineage (NCBI taxonomy): Eukaryota > Metazoa > Chordata > Amphibia > Caudata > Salamandridae > Calotriton > Calotriton arnoldi. Next base: position 455,335 of record CAWUFW010012456.1, read on the forward strand.
AGTCCTTGTTCTGTGCCTACACCACGTCGGCCCCGCTGCTGACCTGTGTGGAAGAGATCAAGGCGATCAGGTACGCAGATGAGTTAATCACCCGTGAATCACGAGACTGTTGCGAAATGGACCCGGCCTTGTCACACTTCCCGCCCGTGAGACCGTGAAGGAAGTGAAACAGATCCTCCCTGAAAACAAACAGCCACTGTGTTCTTGGCTAGAGGCTCTGGTTTAAGAACCACGTCGAAACAAAACCGGCGACAAACGGCGAACCACGCGGGCACCCCTCTAGGCATGCCAGGGCCAGTCTTGGGCACGGACCAGCTGAGGCCAGGCCGCCAATTTTCCGAGGGGCGCAGCAGCAGGGAGCTGCCGGACGTAATGTCATGCAAACAGCGCTCGTCCCCTGCCCTCCCTCCATCTTCCTCACACCTCCGGCCATCACAACACAACGACTCCCCTGCCCCCCCTCTCCCCATAACAAACACCACATTTACTTTCCGCCAAGGGCGCTGCCCCGGTCAAGCCGATTTAGGGCCGGCCCTGCATCAAGCAGTAATCTATAGCGAACTCCGCGGGTGACCATGGGTTTAATAAGTAGCATTTCAAATATAAATGGTGCCAAAAAGAAAGGGTGTGCTGCACATAAAATGTATGTGGCTCAATTCATTCTAGTCAAGTCATTTGCCAATTGCCGGCGTCAACCAAATGTAACTTCTAAACACTCGCCCGCCCGCGAAGTAAGTCATATCACTGGGCGCCAGGCTGGCTAAGTGACCGTGTGGTGAGGATGCCAGCCCCCTGTGAGCTCACAGGTTCTGTCAGATGCTTTGGAGAGGTGAAACTGACTGCCGTGTAAACCCTCTGGTGCTGCTTCAGCCTGAGTGTCCCTCGCGAACAAAGAAACCAAAGGATGTTTCCTCTCGGACACTGCAAGCATTTGTTTACGAGGCCGGGGACACTGAGAAGATGAAGTAGTCCCTAAACAAAAGAGATACCGACCTACAGCGTAACTAAACTGTAGTTGGTCAGTGCTGCTTCCCACAAATCGGAAGTGACATATCGGATGGCTAGCCAATAATGAGCCAGCTAAGCAGAGCAACGCCAGAGTGAACCAATGTCAAGCTGCAGGCGGGATTACCCTCCATATTCTGTTTACTACAGTTCTTGCGACAGCGCATGCGCTGTCTAGGCTCGACCTAAAAAGGGGCCTTAGCAAAAGCCTTCATTCAGAGATTAGGCCTGGACATGTGCACAGTAATGTAGGATGGATTCCAATTGATAATTAAAAAGTCTACAGCTTGCATTAGCATCCTTGATCATCCATGTGGAGCCTGAACTTTTATGGGAAAAATGGCAAATCTATGCTGGATAAATTTTAATTTATTTTTTTACCAAGTAAGTTTGCTCCAAGTATTCTTGGCTTTTCGCTCTAAATTAAGAGTTGATCACTATCGATGTGTGAGAACGGCTGCTGAAACTGCACTTGTCTTCAGTAAAAGAAATATGTCTTGCAATTTTATTTCCCATATTTTTAATAGACTATGACTAATTCTTTCCTCTCATAGGTCTTCTAGATTCAGAGATCTTAGAGATTTTGGCAGAAGTTCATTTCCCAGCATTTCCGTTTTGAGATTCTTCTCTGTTATGTCTGACCAAATATGATGGTTCAACGTGTGGTCATTTGAGTTCCTAATTTTGTGCAAACATTTGACAAAGACTAATTGTCTTGAAATAGTCTGATTACATACACCGAATTCCAGCCATATCTGAGATTGAGATGCATTTGGAGCAAGGCAACATATGTTCTTGGGTACTTTCAAAACAGTCATATCCGAAAAGGATGCAAAGGGACCTGGGAATGATTCTAAAACATAGCTTAAAGTTGTTAGGAGTTTACTTTTCATTACTTTTAGTATGGGCTCAAAGGTGGATCGCTCTAATTTGGCCTGTATTGATTTGAACGTGTGATCCAAGTAGTTAGTCTTTGGTTTTATGGGTAATTTGTGTTAATGAAAAGTGCCAAAATGGTCAAACATAATGCCCAGGTCTTTGTAGGTCCTAATGCAGTTTCAGTTTTTCCTTTCCTTTTATGAAGATCCATGCTTTCTTATTTTCGATCCATTTATCATTATCTTAGTTTTGTCCAGGTTTATTTCCAACTTGCTTTTTTCACAGTATGTACTTATGAAGAAGTCTTTGAAGCCCTAAGGTGTTTTGCTCATAAGGACTGTACCATCCGCAAATAGGGGCCCGGGCCAAGACATATTATTTGGGATCAAGGACAACATGTTTGATTTTGATTTTGTCCTTATGACAAGTAAGCCCAACTCCCTGCAACACAAACCCTTTGGCTGCCAGTTCACAGTACCGCATTATGGATCTGTGAAACAGCATTGTCTGTCAAAAATGAGGATATCCATATATTCATGCTGTTTGAGCTTGCATTTATGGTTTATTAATGCAAAGCCTTTATTATTATGGTGAGCGCTCAAAGAAAATGCTGTGAGCTCAGCTGGCACTACTAACAGTGGCTCCAGTATACATATGTGTACACGCATTTGAAAAGTATAAACATGGGCATCATTTAGAGGCCGCTAGGGGTTGCAGCTGTGACCCCTGGTTTGCCCCTTGTGAACCCTGGCACTGCCTTTGCGACCCCTGGCCTCAAATATGTCAAAATAAGTGCCTAGAACACAGCAGCAGCTCGTCATTATGGACATCAGTTAGGCTCCACACTCCTTGTTTTCTATCAATTTGTTATTACATTATTAGTGAATGATATTACATTGTTCACCATTAGTGTAATACAAATGCAGTACAATTAGCTGGAATATTACCTTCCCTGGCGGTTCAGGATAGTAAAAAAAAAAATGTAGGTTGTGTGCGTGCTTGCAGTGTGAGAGTGTGATTATGTGAGAATTGGTGTGTATATGTGAATGTGTGTGTATGTGTTAGCATGTGTGTGTGAGTGAAAAGGAAGGTCAAATGGCATGTGATGTCACTTCTGCTTACCTTGATATTTTGGTGCATTGACGTCCATGTGTTTAACATTTTGAGGCTGCCCATAACACTCCCAGAATGCTCTCTGATTTGATGCAAATACTTGCATGGGCTTGGAAGCAAGATTGATTATTCTTTGCTTTCAAAATAAAATGTACACAAAAAATCTACAACTAGAAAAATGCTTTTGCTAAACTACTGTGCAAATTTAGTTGCCAATTTTTGAAGCATCTTTTAGTGAAACATGTTTGATGCAAATTAGAATTTCTAAAAAAATATTAATGTTTGAAAATCAGTGTAAAGTTAAATTCGGCAAGATTATGTGAAACAAAAAAATAAACAAGCATTGGCAAAACCAATATTCTGGAATTAGTTGTCAGCTTTTTAGTTTGGCAATGTGTGTTTTGTTTTGACATGATTTGTGTAAAACTGTATTATTGTGGATGCTGCCGGGCCCTCACCACAATAATAAAACATAGACTAGAAGCAAACATATTTTTTGGTCTCAAAAATCATATGGTACCATAGTAGTCACTGGCACTGAAAGAAACTTCTTTGTGTGCTTATGTGCCCCTTGGGAAAGAGTAGAATGCAGTCACTCACAGTGAAGTTAACAATGTACGAAGTTATATAATTTTAATAAAGGTTATTCTTTTACTAAAGGTCAGCCCTAAGGCCAGAAATAATTAGGAGCTCAATTCTAAAATAAAGTCACGAAATTGCACCCATGGCATATGTATTTGGAATAGTTCAGATTTACGAGTTTCATGAATTCATAAGAATTTACAGAAGTAGGCCTTGAAGCTTTACTCCTAGAAAAAGTTTGTGAACTGCATTTTAGCATGAGCAAATATGTATGTGTTTATTTTCTCATGTGAAAACCTCCTGAGAGTTTGCAAGTTCAAATCCCCTACAGCCCCTTTTTTTCCCACCCTGGAAAAATTTAACTTCCACCCTTGTCAAAAGTGTGTCCTTCCTAGTGTGGTAAAGATTAGAGAAGAATTGGTGAAAACCCTTAAACAGGCAAGTGGGTAGGTGTGCACAGACTAAAAAGGGCATTCCAAAATTCCAACCCTGGAGCTACCACTTCCAGCTACTTCCAGCCCCAGTATGTAGATTTGTGGGAAGGTGACAAAATCAGGGCATTGCTAGAATACAAACCCTGCTATAATATGAGTTCTGGCTTAATCGAAGAGGCTATTATCTGTACTCCGATCTAATGAGAACACTGCCATAATTTGTCACCTCACTGCATGGCACCAAAGAGACAAGTATCCTGTTTCATTGACCAGTACATATTTTATAAAATTCCTCTCCCCTAGCATAATATAGTACGGGTAAAGAGAGCTGTCCTAACTTCGGAGGATGTGCTGCCACTTTATCTATACTATCATTTAAGTAAGCTATGTAAAGGTTGAACAAGATGGGTGCCAGCACACATCCTTGTTTCAGACCATTTTCAGTATGTATTTTTTAGTCTCTGCACCATTTGTACTGATTTTGACTTTGACCTATTTATTTGTGTAAAGTAATTGAATAGTATTCAGTAAAAATGATGGTACGTCCCATTTATGAAGTTTCTACGAGCAAACGATTCATGACACCTTGTCAAAGGAGGCTCTACTTTGTCACTGGAGGATCTTATCTTGTTGAGCTGCCCACAATTTAAAATGTCGCTAGATTAAATTTGCAAAATGTTTAGCCTCAATGCCCAGCCTGCAATAAAACATTAGTAGGTTGGATTTGTTTTTGTGTGTTGGATTTATGCAGTAGTAGGTTTGAAACTGTATTAAATATATATATTTTGCAATGTTTTTAATTAGCACGCAAATAGTTTTTTTGTGTTTTTAATGTTAATATATTAACTTTACGTTTGTATTTTCTTTTCGAAATGTAATGTAAAAAAGAATATTTTTTTTGTATATTTGTGAAAATTAATTTTATATTAATTTATTATGCATATATATGCATATATATATGTATATATTTAGAGATACACACACACACACACACACACACATATATATCTTTGTCTTGTTGTTTAAGGGTATCGAACTTTCTAGCATATGTGAAGATTCTTCCTTCCGCGTAGTCGTCTTTATCGCGTTGGAATTTTGTTTGTTTGCGCAATTGGACAGTTTCCTCATGTCTCTCAATTTGTTGTTCTAGTTCTTCCTTAAATTTAGTCATTTCTGGATTTAGTTCCAATGTTACTAATTCTTTTTCCAATTCCTGTAGTTGTTCCTTAATGTTGTTTAATGCAATTTCTATGTGTTTCACCAGTGTGACCATCAGACCCATTGAGGAATTCAGGATGTGTTCCCCAAATCTTGCAATAATTCATTACTGGAATCCTGGTGGCATGGCATTAGGGAAATTCTTAAACCTCTGGGTACCAATTGTACCTCCAAGTATTTCTGCAAGGTAATAAATTCCCACCATTTATTAATCTCTTTTTTTAACAATTTTTCCCTGAGTTTCAGTTTACTCTTTACATCCGATTTTTTTGGGGGGGGATTTTTGTTCCTTTCCACTTGTGCTACTTATTTCTTGATCAAAAAATGATGACATCAGTTCGTTCCATTTTACTTCTCTTTTCTCCATTTTTATTGCTTTTGGTTTTCCGTTGTTTGCTTTATATTATATGTCAGAAAGAAACTTCCGTCTGTTTGTTCAATCGAAAAAGATCCCAAAGTATTTGCCTCCAGTTTACAATGAAACCATCAGTGTGGCTTGTTCACTTAGTTTATCAATTGCTATGTAACAGGCTAACCGGCAGGCAAATTTTGCCATACAATCAAGAAAGCAACAGTATTGCCGCTTACCTACTAAGAAGTGAACACGTTTTCCTTGACCCTCTGGTTTCGGATGGCGTGTCTCCGTTATTCGGTATTTGCAGATTTCCATTATTGCCGATGTGCCGGCGGTCACCGGATCCAGCTGATTCATCCTCCAAACTATGGCTCGACTTTTGCTGGCTTTTCCAGTGCTCTCTGGCGGTGCGTCATCCCACGGCAGAGCCCAGCCGTTTTGTATCCAACACAACTTTTCCAACGAGAAGTAATGGGTCGCACTCACGGATCGGTTTTTAAAGTTCTCTTTACTTTCAGTAATCAAAAATCAGCCGGACCGAAAGCAATACCAAAGCGTTTCGGTCTCACCGAGACCTTGTTCACGATAATACTCATGATGCATTTTGACCAATTATATGCATTGTTGTTCAATACAAACTCAATGATCACTTCCTGTTTCTACATCACTAAGTATTCTGGGAGATGTAGTTTCCTTAATACAAAACTCTAAACAAAGTCACAAGTGATCAAAACAATATCCTGTGAAAATCAATGTGCAAATAAGTGTGTAAAGAAACACGTCTGCTTTCAAATTGTCCATATTTCGCTTGACCGCTAAGTAATATCGCAGTATGTTGTCAATTCATTTTCACAAATCACAATTTATCACGTCAATTCCTGAAGCTTTTAAAACAAGTAATACCCGCCGGTGGGTTAGTTCAAAATTGACCAATAATGTGCATCGATCCCTTACATCCAACCCTTCAGTGGGAGTGGATCATTGTATTTTAGCAACCAAGTCATACTAATTCTATGTCATTCATAAGCGGACTCTTAAGATTGTAATACAATGTGCTAATAATGTGAGTTTAAAGTGAATTGTGCAGATTAAAATCCATGAAGCAAAAAGGGATGAATTTGAAAGAGTTTTTATAAATGTACATATAGTTCTTCACTCTGATTTAACCCATACGGTGTAAAGGTCCGTAGGTCCAGAATGTGTCGAGATTCTCTTTGTCGCAGTTTCCTCTCCCTGTCACCGACTCGGTCGTGGCGGGCTACAGTTTCAATTGCATCAAATTGCAATAGTTTCCAATACCCACCATGATGTGACTCCATATGTTTTGCCACCGCGTTACTGCGGTCTTTGTTGATGGTCGCATATACATGTTCTAAAATTCGTTTTTTCAGGTCGTAAATATTGCTTCCAACATATTTAAGAGAACAAGAGCATTTAATTACATATACTACATGTTGACTCTTGCATGTAATCAATTCCTGAATTTTCCAGGTTTTATTGTATGCCAATTTGATTTCTTTTGTGTTTTTCGCAATCTGGCACACTTTACAATTGTGACATTTTACAAAGCCTTTAGTATTAAGCCACTGAGTAGGTTTGTTTTTCTTCTTTTGAAAATGGCTATGGACCAATCGATCTTTTAGGTTCCTTGCTCTTCTAGATGTCACATTCGGATGTTTGCCCATGATTTGGGCCACTGTTGTGTCTAACTGTAGTATTTTCCAATTCTTCTTCAAAATTCCCTTGATCTTTTTGGATTCCCTTGTGGTAATCAGCCGAATTGTTTCAGAATTTTCACTTGTCGTGGGTATTTTAACTTTTAGAATTTCCTCTCTTGCCTTTTGGTTACACTTTTCCCATCCTCTTTTTTTTATTAGACCTTCGCAGTAACCTCTACACTTGAACCTTTGTGCTGTCACTTTGCTGTGTTTATGCCATTCCTCTTTTTCTGAACAAATTCTTCGAATTCTTAAAAACTCACCATATGGGATGTTTTGAATTAGCGTTTTCTGATGGAAGCTTTCCGCATGTAAGGTGGCATTTGTGGCAGTTTCCTTCCGATGTAAAGTTGTGTGTATTTTGTTGTCCTGTATATAAATTTCTGTGTCCAGAAATGTCACTTTCTTTTGACTGATATTGTAAATGAATTTGAGGTTGGCTGATGTTGAGTTTAAGATGTTGAAATACTCCTTAAAGTCTTCCTCTGATCCATCCCAGATAATGAGAAGATCATCAATGAATCATAACCACATGATTGTTTTGTTTACAAATTTATCATTATCTGGATGCCAGGCCAGTTTCTGTTCCCACCAACCCATTGCTAGGCAGGCATAACTAGGGCTAAAGGAAAAGCCCATAGCTGTCCCTTTTGTTTGTTTATAAATCTCGTCACCAAAGAGGAAGATGTTCTGAGTCAGGCATATTTTTATCATTTCAAGTACCATTAAATTGTGCTGAGCATAATGTATGTTTCTTTCATTAAGGAAAAGTTCAGAGGCTCGAATCCTAATGTAATTCTCTATATTGGTGTACAATGACACCACATCCATTTGTGATGAGCTTGTATGTTTCCTGCCAAGGAATTCCTTGTAAATGTCTCAGCAAATCACTGGTATCCTTGATATAAGAGTTGAGGCTCAAGACAAAAGGCATTAAAAAATGATCAATATAATTTGCAATTGGTTCCAAAAGTGGCCCTTTTGCAGATATGATGGGTCGTCCGGGCGGTTTTGTCGGATGTTTATGAATCTTCGGCAAAAAATATATGGTTGCTGTTATTGAATATTCCGTTGTTAGGTACTTGTGTTTATCATCATCGATGAGATTTGCTGAGAGTCACTCCTTCAGTTTGTTCTCTAAATCTATTTTTAATCTTGGAGTTGGATTTGTTTCCAATTTTTCATAATAGTTGGTGTTGCTCAATTGGTGGTGTGCCTTCTTTATATAATAATTTTTGTCCCAAATGATAATATTGCTGCCTTTATCTGCCATTTTTATCTCAATTTGTTCAATAAAATGTACACAAAAAATCTACAACTAGAAAAATGCTTTTGCTAAACTACTGTGCAAATTTAGTTGCCAATTTTTGAAGCATCTTTTAGTGAAACATGTTTGATGCAAATTAGAATTTCTAAAAAATATTAATGTTTGAAAATCAGTGTAAAGTTAAATTCGGCAAGATTATGTGAAACAAAAAAATAAACAAGCATTGGCAAAACCAATATTCTGGAATTAGTTGTCAGCTTTTTAGTTTGGCAATGTGTGTTTTGTTTTGACATGATTTGTGTAAAACTGTATTATTGTGGATGCTGCCGGGCCCTCACCACAATAATAAAACATAGACTAGAAGCAAACATATTTTTGGTCTCAAAAATCATATGGTACCATAGTAGTCACTGGCACTGAAAGAAACTTCTTTGTGTGCTTATGTGCTCCTTGGGAAAGAGTAGAATGCAGTCACTCACAGTGAAGTTAACAATGTACGAAGTTATATAATTTTAATAAAGGTTATTCTTTTACTAAAGGTCAGCCCTAAGGCCAGAAATAATTAGGAGCTCAATTCTAAAATAAAGTCACGAAATTGCACCCATGGCATATGTATTTGGAATAGTTCAGATTTACGAGTTTCATGAATTCATAAGAATTTACAGAAGTAGGCCTTGAAGCTTTACTCCTAGAAAAAGTTTGTGAACTGCATTTTAGCATGAGCAAATATGCATGTGTTTATTTTCTCATGTGAAAACCTCCTGAGAGTTTGCAAGTTCACATCCCCTAGAGCCCCTTTTTTTCCCACCCTGGAAAAATTTAACTTCCACCCTTGTCAAAAGTGTGTCCTTCCTAGTGTGGTAAAGATTAGAGAAGAATTGGTGAAAACCCTTAAACAGGCAAGTGGGTAGGTGTGCACAGACTAAAAGGGCATTCCAAAATTCCAACCCTGGAGCTACCGCTTCCAGCTACTTCCAGCCCCAGTATGTAGATTTGTGGGAAGGTGACAAAATCAGGGCATTGCTAGAATACAAACCCTGCTATAATATGAGTTCTGGCTTAATCGAAGAGGCTATTATCTGTACTCCGATCTAATGAGAACACTGCCATAATTTGTCACCTCACTGCATGGCACCAAAGAGACAAGTATCCTGTTTCATTGACCAGTACATATTTTATAAAATTCCTCTCCCCTAGCATAATATAGTACGGGTAAAGAGAGCTGTCCTAACTTCGGAGGATGTGCTGCCACTTTATCTATACTATCATTTAAGTAAGCTATGTAAAGGTTGAACAAGATGGGTGCCAGCACACATCCTTGTTTCAGACCATTTTCAGTATGTATTTTTTAGTCTCTGCACCATTTGTACTGATTTTGACTTTGACCTATTTATTTGTGTAAAGTAATTGAATAGTATTCAGTAAAAATGATGGTACGTCCCATTTATGAAGTTTCTACGAGCAAACGATTCATGACACCTTGTCAAAGGAGGCTCTACTTTGTCACTGGAGGATCTTATCTTGTTGAGCTGCCCACAATTTAAAATGTCGCTAGATTAAATTTGCAAAATGTTTAGCCTCAATGCCCAGCCTGCAATAAAACATTAGTAGGTTGGATTTGTTTTTGTGTGTGTTGGATTTTTGCAGTAGTAGGTTTGAAACTGTATTAAATATATATTTTGCAATGTTTTTAATTAGCACGCAAATAGTTTTTTGTGTTTTTAATGTTAATATATTAACTTTACGTTTGTATTTTCTTTTCGAAATGTAATGTAAAAGAATATTTTTTTGTATATTTGTGAAAATTAATTTTATATTAATTTATTATGCATATATATGCATATATATATGTATATATTTAGAGATACACACACACACACACACACACACATATATATCTTTGTCTTGTTGTTTAAGGGTATCGAACTTTCTAGCATATGTGAAGATTCTTCCTTCCGCGTAGTCGTCTTTATCGCGTTGGAATTTTGTTTGTTTGCGCAATTGGACAGTTTCCTCATGTCTCTCAATTTGTTGTTCTAGTTCTTCCTTAAATTTAGTCATTTCTGGATTTAGTTCCAATGTTACTAATTCTTTTTCCAATTCCTGTAGTTGTTCCTTAATGTTGTTTAATGCAATTTCTATGTGTTTCACCAGTGTGACCATCAGACCCATTGAGGAATTCAGGATGTGTTCCCCCAAATCTTGCAATAATTCATTACTGGAATCCTGGTGGCATGGCATTAGGGAAATTCTTAAACCTCTGGGTACCAATTGTACCTCCAAGTATTTCTTCAAGGTAATAAATTCCCACCATTTATTAATCTCTTTTTTTAACAATTTTTCCCTGAGTTTCAGTTTACTCTTTACATCCGATTTTTTTGGGGGGGGATTTTTGTTCCTTTCCACTTGTGCTACTTATTTCTTGATCAAAAAATGATGACATCAGTTTGTTCCGTTTTACTTCTCTTTTCTCCATTTTTATTGCTTTTGGTTTTCCGTTGTTTGCTTTATATTATATGTCAGAAAGAAACTTCCGTCTGTTTGTTCAATCGAAAAAGATCCCAAAGTATTTGCCTCCAGTTTACAATGAAACCATCAGTGTGGCTTGTTCACTTAGTTTATCAATTGCTATGTAACAGGCTAACCAGCAGGCAAATTTTGCCATACAATCAAGAAAGCAACAGTATTGCCGCTTACCTACTAAGAAGTGAACACGTTTTCCTTGACCCTCCGGTTTCGGATGGCGTGTCTCCGTTATTCGGTATTTGCGGATTTCCATTATTGCCGATGTGCCGGCGGTCACCGGATCCAGCTGATTCATCCTCCAAACTATGGCTCGACTTTTGCTGGCTTTTCCAGTGCTCTCTGGCAGTGCGTCATCCCACGGCAGAGCCCAGCCGTTTTGTATCCAACACAACTTTTCCAACGAGAAGTAATGGGTCGCACTCACGGATCGGTTTTTAAAGTTCTCTTTACTTTCAGTAATCAAAAATCAGCCGGACCGAAAGCAATACCAAAGCGTTTCGGTCTCACCGAGACCTTGTTCACGATAATACTCATGATGCATTTTGACCAATTATATGCATTGTTGTTCAATACAAACTCAATGATCACTTCCTGTTTCTACATCACTAAGTATTCTGGGAGATGTAGTTTCCTTAATACAAAACTCTAAACAAAGTCACAAGTGATCAAAACAATATCCTGTGAAAATCAATGTGCAAATAAGTGTGTAAAGAAACACGTCTGCTTTCAAATTGTCCATATTTCGCTTGACCGCTAAGTAATATCGCAGTATGTTGTCAATTCATTTTCACAAATCACAATTTATCACGTCAATTCCTGAAGCTTTTAAAACAAGTAATACCCGCCGGTGGGTTAGTTCAAAATTGACCAATAATGTGCATCGATCCCTTACATCCAACCCTCCAGTGGGAGTGGATCATTGTATTTTAGCAACCAAGTCATACTAATTCTATGTCATTCATAAGCGGACTCTTAAGATTGTAATACAATGTGCTAATAATGTGAGTTTAAAGTGAATTGTGCAGATTAAAATCCATGAAGCAAAAAGGGATGAATTTGAAAGAGTTTTTATAAATGTACATATAGTTCTTCACTCTGATTTAACCCATACGGTGTAAAGGTCCGTAGGTCCAGAATGTGTCGAGATTCTCTTTGTCGCAGTTTCCTCTCCCTGTCACCGACTCGGTCGTGGCGGGCTACAGTTTCAATTGCATCAAATTGCAATAGTTTCCAATACCCACCATGATGTGACTCCATATGTTTTGCCACCGCGTTACTGCGGTCTTTGTTGATGGTCGCATATACATGTTCTAAAATTCGTTATTTAGGTCGTAAATATTGCTTCCAACATATTTAAGAGAACAAGAGCATTTAATTACATATACTACATGTTGACTCTTGCATGTAATCAATTCCTGAATTTTCCAGGTTTTATTGTATGCCAATTTGATTTCTTTTGTGTTTTTCGGAATCTGGCACACTTTACAATTGTGACATTTTATAAAGCCTTTAGTATTAAGCCACTGAGTAGGTTTGTTTTTCTTCTTTTGAAAATGGCTATGGACCAATCGATCTTTTAGGTTCCTTGCTCTTCTAGTTGTCACATTCGGATGTTTGCCCATGATTTGGGCCACTGTTGTGTCTAACTGTAGTATTTTCCAATTCTTCTTCAAAATTCCCTTGATCTTTTTGGATTCCCTTGTGGTAATCAGCCGAATTGTTTCAGAATTTTCACTTGTCGTGGGTATTTTAACTTTTAGAATTTCCTCTCTTGCCTTTTGGTTACACTTTTCCCATCCTCTTTTTTTTTATTAGACCTTCGCAGTAACCTCTACACTTGAACCTTTGTGCTGTCACTTTGCTGTGTTTATGCCATTCCTCTTTTTCTGAACAAATTCTTCGAATTCTTAAAAACTCACCATATGGGATGTTTTGAATTAGCGTTTTCTGATGGAAGCTTTCCGCATGTAAGGTGGCATTTGTGGCAGTTTCCTTCTGATGTAAAGTTGTGTGTATTTTGTTGTCCTGTATATAAATTTCTGTGTCCAGAAATGTCACTTTCTTTTGACTGATATTGTAAATGAATTTGAGGTTGGCTGATGTTGAGTTTAAGATGTTGAAATACTCCTTAAAGTCTTCCTCTGATCCATCCCAGATAATGAGAAGATCATCAATGAATCATAACCACATGATTGTTTTGTTTACAAATTTATCATTATCTGGATGCCAGGCCAGTTTCTGTTCCCACCAACCCATTGCTAGGCAGGCATAACTAGGGCTAAAGGAAAAGCCCATAGCTGTCCCTTTTGTTTGTTTATAAATCTCGTCAACAAAGAGGAAGATGTTCTGAGTCAGGCATATTTTTATCATTTCAAGTACCATTAAATTGTGCTGAGCATAATGTATGTTTCTTTCATTAAGGAAAAGTTCAGAAGCTCGAATCCTAATGTCATTCTCTATATTGGTGTACAATGACACCACATCCATTTGTGATGAGCTTGTATGTTTCCTGCCAAGGAATTCCTTGTAAATGTCTCAGCAAATCACTGGTATCCTTGATATAAGAGTTGAGGCTCAAGACAAAAGGCATTAAAAAATGATCAATATAATTTGCAATTGGTTCCAAAAGTGGCCCTTTTGCAGATATGATGGGTCGTCCGGGCGGTTTTGTCGGATGTTTATGAATCTTCGGCAAAAAATATATGGTTGCTGTTATTGAATATTCCGTTGTTAGGTACTTGCGTTTATCATCATCGATGAGATTTGCTGAGAGTCACTCCTTTAGTTTGTTCTCTAAATCTATTTTTAATCTTGGAGTTGGATTTGTTTCCAATTTTTCATAATAGTTGGTGTTGCTCAATTGGTGGTGTGCCTTCTTTATATAATAATTTTTGTCCCAAATGATAATATTGCTGCCTTTATCTGCCATTTTTATCTCAATTTGTTCATCTTGAGTTAGATTTAATAGTGCTTTCCTCTCCTCCATGTTGAGATTATCTGAATATCTTGTTTTTTTCAACTTGTATAGATCTTGAACCACCACTTCGTGGAAGATGTACATTTTGCTGCCTGCTCCTAGTTGTGGGTAAAACCGTGATTTCGTTTTTTTACCACTTAAACCCGCACCCATTTGGGGACAAACTTCATCCAAGGCAATGTTATTTGTTTCCTCTATTCCGTCCAAATTGATTAATGTCAGTAAACCATTTGAATCTTTTGCTGTAAGAGTTGAAATTGTTTTTTCAATAGTCTTCCTAAAATCCTGCATCTCTTTATTTTCAGCAAAGATTTTAGCCAATTTGATTTTCCTCACATATTGATACAAGTCAATTCTTGTTTGTGCCATGTCCATTTGTCCTATTGCACAAAAGTTTAGATCACGTTTCAATAATGATCTTTCTGATTCAGACATGCATCTATTTGATACATTGACTATTGCCAGTTCCTGTATTGGGTCTAATATAGTTTTTTCTGTCGCATGCTTCTCGTGGTTGTTCCCAGTTTTTCTGTTGTTCCACTTGCTCCTTTTTCCTCTTCTTGTTTGTTTCCGTATCCCCGGGTACGTCCTCTTCCTCTTCCTCTTCCTCTGTATCCTTGTTGCTGGGTACTCATGTTTTGTTCCCACTGGCGTTGTGGGAGCACAAGCCGCATGTCCCCTAAAAAAGTACATTTTGCTCTCGCGCCAGTTGTTTCTGTTTCTCCTTCACTTGCATCCGTCGAAGTAAGGGACGAGAGTCTGCTTGATATGTTGGTAACGTTATCCATTTTGTCTTGTTGCTTAAGGGTATCAAACTTTCTAGCATGTGTGAAGATTCTTCCTTCCGTGTAGTCATCTTTATCGCGTTGGAATTTCGTTTGTTTGCGCAATCGGACAGTTTCCTCTTGTCTCTCGATTTGTTGTTCTAGTTCTTCCTTAAATTTAGTCATTTCTGGATTTAGTTCGAATGTTACTAGTTCTTTTTCCAATTCCTATAGTTGTTCCTTAATTTTGTTTAATGCAATTTCTATGTGTTTCACCAGTATGACCATCAGACCCCTTGAGGAATTCAGGATGTGTTCCCCCCACTCTTGCAATAATTCATTACTGGAATCCTGGTGGCTTGGCATTAGGGAAATTCTTAAACCTCTGGGTGCCCTTTGTACCTCCAAGTATTTCTTCAAGGTGATAACTTCCCACCATTTGTTAATCTCTTTTTTGACAGTTTTTCCCAGAGTTTCAGTTTACTCTTTACATTCGATTTTTTTGGGCGGATTTTTTTCCTTTCCACTTGTGCTACTTATTTCTTGATCAAAAAATGATGACATCAGTTCGTTCCATTTTGCTTCTCTTTTCTCCATTTTTATTGCTTTCGGTTTTCAGTTGGTTGCTTTATATTATACGTGAGAAAAAGAAACTTCCGTCTGTTTGTTCAATCGAAAAAGATCCCAAAGTATTTGCCTCCAGTTTACAATGAAACCCTCAGTGTGGCTTGTTCACTTGGTTTATCGATTGCTATGTAACAGGCTAACCGGCAGGCAAATTTTGCCATACAATCAAGAAAACAACAGTATTGCCGTTTACCTACTAAGCAGTGAACATGTTTTCCATGACCCTCCGGTTGCGGATGGCGTGTCTCCGTTATTCAGTATTTGCGGATTTCCGTTATTGCCGATGCACCGGCGGTCACCGGATGCAGCTAATTCATCCTCCAAACAATGGCTCCACTTTTGCTGACTTTTCCAGTGCTCTCTGGCAGTGCGTCACCCCACGGCAGAGCCCAGCCGTTTTGTATCCAACACAACTTTTCCAACGAGAAGTAATGGGTCTCCCTCACGGATCGGTTTTTAAAGTTCTCTTTCAGTAATCCAAAATCATCCGGACCGAAAGCAATACCAACGCGTTTCGGTCTCACCGAGACCTTGTTCACGATAAAACTTGTGATGCATTTTGACCAATTATATGCATTGTTGTTCAATACAAACTCAATGATCATTTCCTGTTTTTACATCACTAAGTATTCTGGGAGATGTAGTTTCCTTAATACAAAACTCTAAACAAAGTCACAAGTGTTAAAAAACGATCCGTGAGTGCGACCCATTACTTCTCGTTGGCAAAGTTGTGTTGGATATATATATATAATATATTTTTTTTGTTGTTGTAGAGAACACCAAGTAATCACGCTCTCTCAGGAGATTAGATCAGACTTAGATTTTATTCCAGTAACGCGTTTCGGGGAATGCCGTCCCCTTGCTCACACACTGGATACTTGTTTTCACCACCACATATGTAGTACATAAACCTTGACAAAGGACCACTGGCTGGATCGAAGTGCTAAGAAAAGTAAGAATGGCATCCATTTTGTAGTGGAGTATTTCTACATATGCTGTTAAACAAAGTACATTCGTTCAGGCATATTATTAACATCATAATATTCGAAATGCTAAGAATGCAGAAAAAAAAATATATATATAGGAATTCATATGCATGATATAACCTTTCTTGTAGGTTTGTCTGAATTTCGGGAGTATATTCAGTTGCACTAGTGGTATAATTGCATAGTATTGGCATTATAACTTCCCAATTCTAGTTCTACATGCAAAGGACAGGCAGGTTTAGTAACGGTAACCAACACTCCTCAATCCGAAAAAAGACAGTCAATAATTGCATAATACAAGAGTATAGTGCTGGCAATTGGAGTTACGTAAGGGCAAGGAGCATTCAAAAGTACAGACTGCAGTACTATCTATGATTATATGAGTTACGTACAAGTTGCTGGCGCCATAGTGGCTTTGTTGTAGCAATGACCTTGCTCCCATGACTGCAAACTATATTCTACCTATTAAGAAATGTAGTATGGTTCTAAAATCAGACACTCCAAGTGGTTACATCGCAGCAGACTGGTTATCGTTCTAAGTACCCTGCCTATGGTAAACTATGTTCTGTGTCAGACTCTGGTCTTTTGAATTTAACCATTTATGACCTTACTCCTCTGCTCCCCAAATAAAAGTACCTCTTAGAGTCTCGTGTAAAACTACAACAGGTGGTGGTTACAGTCCTAAGCCCTGGAACCCCAGGTTTTTTCTCACCTTTATATGTGCTATGTGCAAGTAAATAAACATTTTACAATAATAATGTTCATAAAGAAAAAAGTGAAACATAATCTTATCTTCTAACGTGCATTGTGCCAATTCCTCTTAGTGACGAAGAAAAGGGTAGGTAAACACTACGTTTGCTTCAGTAGGTCCCTTCCTTTCCTCCTGTGAAAAAAAATAAAAAAAATAAGAGAAGATTAAAAAGATTGCAAAGATTAAAATTCAACACACTTTGTGAAAAACACACTAGGCAATAGCATTGTTATTATCTGTTTGCACAAAAATTACTGCAAATTACAAATGCCTGAAAAATATATATATACAGAAAAGACGGTCTTGTTTCTCCCTAATCATCATGCAGATGTACGTTCAGTTCCTCATCCTGGTTATGACCCCACGGGCTTCTGGTCTGCAGATCAATGATATGCCATGATTCCCTCCTTCTCAGAAGTAGGACTCTGTCCCCGCCCCTTTTATTCAATTGAACTTGTTCAATGATAAAGTATCTCAGTAAAGAGCTATTGGAGAGATGGTATTCCTCGAAGTGGCGGGCCACAGGGTAATGGCTATCCTTGTTGTTAATGGCCCTAAGATGTTCAAGTACTTTTTTTTTCACTGAGAAGGTCGTGCTCCCTACATATCTCATCCCGCAGGGGCATTCTAACACATAAATTACATGTGTCGTACTACATGTCAAGAATTAATTAATCTTCTTGGTAGTACTAGGTGTGTCATAGGTTTTCACCATGTTGCTAAATTTGCAGGCTTTACAATGCCCACAAGGAAAAAATCCCTGTAGGCTATGTTGAGGTCCTCTGTGTTTTGTAGTTATGTCACCTCTGACTAGGATGTCCCTCAGACTTCTCCCTTTTCTGTATGTTATCATGGGGCGGTTGGGCAGTTCCTGTCCAACAACTGGATCACTTTTCAAGATGTTCCAGTTGTTGTTCAGTATTTTAGCTATTTGTTTTGATTCCATATTATAAGTAAGGATCACTCTTGTGGTATTTTCCGTTTCTTTGGTTTTGATTTTCTCTTGGAGAGTTTGTTCTCTAGTGACTTGTTTCACTTTTCTCACTGCTCTTTTGATCACCCAATTGGGGTAGCCTCGTTCTTTAAATCTTTTTTCATGATCTTACACTCAGACTCATATGCCTCAGTAGTACTACAGTTTCTCTTTGCTCTCAGCAGCTCCCCAAATGGAATGCTCCATTTGAGCACATCTGGGTGGGTGGCTGCTGAGAGCATGAAGCAAACTGTTGCCTGCTGTGCTTTTCCTGTGTAATTTGGTATTGCGTTTGTCTCCATCTACCGTCACTACTACATCTAAAAACTCAATTGTCACAGGAGGAAAGGAAGGGACCTACTGAAGCAAATGTAGTGTTTACCTACCCTTTCGAAGAGGACCTTCAAGCTCTACGTGAATTGATCCTTCACCAACCCTTGACCAAAAGACCTGAACAAGAAGCCAAGACAAACGTCCACACTAACCACTCCAAACTCACCCAACAGCTGCACGCACACCCCCCGAAACAGCTGCCTCCAAGGTGGGAATCAGTTCCTTACCTCAATACGAAGGAAAAATCCTCTATCGGATAAAGACTTATTCTCCCTACTACGCTCCTATGATCTCCCGCATCCCACCCTTAACACAGTGCTCTCAGACGACTTGCACAAACTTTCCCTAATCCAAACTATCCCTTCCAATACTCACAGATTTACAAGACATAATCCTAGAGGTATAGTTCAAAACAACCTTAGGCCTGTCCCCCTCATACAAGAACCCAACACAACCCTCATCAACCCCGTCTTAAATGCAGACTCCTAAACTGTAGATCTGCCTCAAGACATGCAGCTAATTTAGCTGACCTCATACTTACACATGAACCTGACCTACTAGTTCTGACCGAAACCTGGTTAAATTAATCTTCTACGCCCATACTCGACATACTGGTACCCCCAAACCATGATATCATCAGACTAGACAGAATTGACAAGCCAGGTGGTGGTATTGCCTGCATACACAGGAACAATCTCTCAGTGAACCGCTCCCAATCTCCAGTATTTCCCTCTTGTGAATACCTATGCTTAGACATCACTAGTAATAACAAACCAGTTTGTTCTCTGCACACTCTCTATTATCCACCAGGTGATAACCTCACCTTCATCGAACATCTCATGGACATTGTTTCTACTAATGCCGGACATCAAAACACCCAAATATTTCTCGTAGACCTCAATCTCCACTGGAATGACCCTAATGATTCAGCGGTCAATAGCTTCAAAGCCTTCCTCTCGGACCTTGACTTCACCCAAATCTGTAACAGCTCCACACATGATAAAGGCTCAATCCTTGACTTAGTCATCTTTAAGGCCGAATCCATTCAGCTCGATACGATCCTACCATGTGATTGGTCTGACCATCACATCATCACCTTCTTCATCAACGAAACAGTAAAACTTAACTCTGCTCAACCCACGAGAACTAAAATATGGAAGAGGGATCTGAAAAATGTCGATGCTGACCTAATCGCAACCTCCAGCTCCAATATCCTTCTTCCCCCAGTAGGAATATCTGATGTCCAAGATCTTACCAACCACTACTTCTACTCAATGAACATGGTATTAGACAAGGTCGCCCCCCTACAACTGAGAGAGTCTCCATAAAAGATTCAAAACCCTGGTACGATGGAAGCCTCAATAAGGACAGACGATTCCTAAGATTGATTGAACGAAGATGGAGATCTGCACCATCCACCAACCACCTCAAGCTGCTAAGAACGAAGAGAAACTCATACTACAGAAAGATCAGACGATCTAAAGCAGACTTTTTCAGTAATCAATTAGACCAAGCCAAGAATCGTCCCAAAAAACTATTCGATCTAATCAAAAGACAATCTAAAGATGCACCTCACCCCCCCCACGCCATTACAGGCTCACTACCCAATTGCAAAGCGTTTGCCTCCTTCACTCTGAAGACCGAAAACATAAAGAAGGACCTACTCAATGATTTAATAACACATACTGACACACACATGGACACTTCATCATCCCTTCCAGGAGTCCCACCCCGAAGTTTACCAAAGTTTGACCTAAAAACTAACGCCTCCTGGTCCTGCTTCAATACTTACAGTGAAGAAGCTATACTCAAAATGCTCATGGCTTTGAATCCCGCCAACCACTTCACAGACCCTCTTCCCGCAAACTGCATAAAAGACTTCATTCCACTACTACTACCTCTGTGGACCAAGATTATAAATACTTCTCTCCTTCAAGGAATAATCCCTGAAATCCTTAAGTCTGGACAGGTATCCCCCATCCTAAAGAAGCCAACGGTTGACCCCGCAGACTTAAATAACAACCGTCCAATATCCAACATCCCTACCCTGGCCAAACTCTTAGAAAAATGTGTACACATTCAGCTTGGCAAACACATAGACCATTTCAACCTTCTCAACCAATACCAATCCGGCTTCCGGGCAGGGCACAGTACGGAATCAGCCATGATCAGAGATGATGCACTACAAATCCTTGACCGAAACGAAGCCTGTTTGCTAATCTTGCTCAACCTTTCTTCGGCTTTTGACACCGTCAAACACGACAACTTGCTAGACCTACTGAAACACAGAATGGGATTATCTGGATCTGTCCTAAATTGGTTCACCTCGTTCCTTCAAAACAGATCGCAACGATTCAAAGTTAATCAATCCCTGTCCAAACCCGTCCCAGTCACTTTAGGAATCCCACAGGGATCATCCCTCTCTCCTACACTTTTCAATTCATTTATGGAACCACTCACCGAAATTCTTAACTCCTCTAATGTTCAGTATCATATGTACGCAGATGATACATAACTATATTTAAAGATCCACTCACTAGAAGACATCAAATCTCTCAACTCAAAGCTAGAAAAAACTCAGACCTGGCTGGCCAAAAACCATCTAAAACTAAATACCCTCAAAACCGAATTCCTCCTAATCGCTCCTTCCTCCCAAGTAACCATAATTCAAGACTGGCTGAAACATCTAATGGCACTCAACTGCCAACCTCTGATCATCGACTCAGCGAAATCGCTGGGAGTAACTCTGGACAGAAATCTAAATATGCAGAAACACATCAGCGCCGCAACAAAAGGAGCAAATTTTCAGATGAACACATTGAGAAAACTAAAACCCTTCCTGCCCGCAAAGGACTTCAGACTGGCAGTACAAGCACTAGTTATCCCAAGAGTGGAATATGGGAGTGTCTCTCTTTGCGGTCTTCCCAGATCCTCGACGGTCCCTCTAAGAGCTTCAATCAACGCAGCAGCTAGACTTATTACTGGCTGCAAAAGAAACTCTCACATCTCCCCGGACCTCAGATCCCTTAACTGGCTACCTTTCGAAGACAGAATTCAACTAAAAATCGCATGTTTGACGCATAGAGCCATACATCACAACACTCCTAGCTATCTAGCACAGAAATTTGTGCCTTCATGTGGCAATAGATCCTCCAGAAGTGCCAGTAACCTTTTACTGAAACCAAAAAGATTCAGCAAGAAGAAAACATACAACTGAGCCTTCTCGGGGATGGCGCCCAGGATCTGGAATGCACTGCCCCCAGAAACTAGACTGAATCCCTACACTGCATCTTTCAAAAAAGAAGTGAAATCGCTCCTCATGGCTAAATTCACATGAGCTATGTTTACAAGTGGTTATACGATGCTTGACTGTACGGAACATTATGTTATTTACTATATACCTGTTTGTTTCCTATATTTACCTTGTAAAACGCTCTGATACCCACAAGGGTCTTGTTCGCGCTATATAAAACCTTCAAAATATATAATGGTTTCCATGTCGGACAGGCCGGCATGGAAACCATGTCGGAAACCGTGCATCGTAATCTCAAGGGCGGAAAGGCCAGCCCTTGAGATTACTAGCCGGCTTCCGACTAGTGGACGGGCTCTCCGAGCCCATCGGATGCCAGCCAGAATGACCGGCCAGTTTCCTTTTCGACCGCCTCCATCATAATGAGGCGGTCAGAAAGTAAACCGAGCGCCCCATTACGATTCGACCCTGGCCTTTACGGGCCGCATCGTAATCGGCCCCTAAGGCCCTGATTATGAGTCGGCCGGTAAATTACAACCCGTGCGTAAATCTCTGTATACACACAGGTCGGAATTATGAGTTTAGTTGTGTTTAACGCATCCAATAATTATCTGAAGCGTTAAATACCTCAGCTGTTGTTAAATTTTGGTAGGCTAAACCTGTTGAAATTTAACAGGGGAAATTGAATAGTATTTACCATAGTGGATTTTGGTGACTTAATCACCAAAATCCGATGTTATTCCCCATAAATTCATGATATGTGCTATTTATCGCACATGATAAATAACTTACCCCCTGGTTTCATTATTTATCATGTGCAATAAATAACGCCTACACTCGTAATCAGGGCCATAGAGATTGCCCTCTCTGAAGTTCTTTTATGGTTTCCCAGACTTCTGATTCATATGTGAGTGTAGTTCTCTCCACTGTCTTAATTAAGGAAAATGTCAATATGTCCTTCTATATAACTGGGTAATTGATGGAAGTTTATGCCCCTTCCTCCTAAATCCCACAATTACATTGAATTACAACCGCAAAAAAAGCAATAATCCTTAATATTGAATATAGCAGCCTCTCTTAAGTAAGCCATTCTCGCCAATTAAATATAAATATATATGCTCTACACAGACCAGGATTTTATATACGTCATTTGGTTTCCTTAATTTTGTGCAGAAAGGTATTTTGTTAAAATATTGCAAATTACATTGCATTAACTTTGCAGTGTACTATTTCGTTTTTCTGCTTCCACGCCAGTTCACAGATGGGTAAACCAGGGCTGATAGACATGGCCAGACTGAAAGTTATTAATGGTTGGCTATCCTACATTCCTCGCCAATGTGCGAGATGCCTACAGTGCCTACAGAATGTTTTGCTGAAAGCGGTCTTCTACATAATAGTAGCCTATGAACTATTAAATTCAAAGTTTAAGTACACTGGGCCCTAATCTAGTCAAACATGCACACTTATTTGCTAGGAATCTTAATGTATATTTTAAACAAGGGAGCAAAAACGAAACTACAGATATATAAAAGCAGTGCCTTAGGCAATGGACTTTACCCTATTCGGATACGTGAAACATTTTACACAAACATCTGATGCACAATTCATCCTCTGATGTGCAGCCAAGTTGACCGCTCAATACACTGACTTTTCGGCTGCACGAACTGTCACTTTAAATCACACGCAGGAATCTTGCTTGCACAGAAGGGCTCGACTGATAGCACAGGGCCGGGTGGCCGCTGGGCACAGATGGGGCTCTGTCTGGTGACGCGGTGGTCTTCTGTGTCAGCACGTCTTTGTGCTCTAGCGCATGGTGAAACAATGGGGGCTGCCAGCGCTAACAAATGCAGCTGATCGGCACACTCCAGCTGCGAACAAGGGATCGGCACTCGCATTTTTCAGATATTTGCGCCTTTTCTCCGATCCTTTATTTGCTTAACTATTAATATTTGTTTGTTTTGGTTGGTTTAATATAGAGTTTGACTCAAGGTCACATTTTTCGCTATAATAGGATTATTCCAAAGGAAGGCTTTATAATTATTTTGTATCGTTGTTGAACAGAGATAGATAGTCCCAGTTAGTGCAACGTTATTCAGAGGGCCATGCTGGGCTGAAAGAGTTGTTTATTTACAGTGCAGCAACGAGTACGTCTGAGTTATGCGTGAAGAGATTCGAACGCACGGGAGGAACTTTAGCTATTTGTGGCCGATTCTCAGCGCTGTTTAAGTGTTAGGCCTAAAACCCACTTCTGCTTCTCTCAATAGTTGGTTTCGCACTTCCAAAAGAATTTACTGACGCAAAGATTTTCGTGTGAGTAAGTCTAAGAGTAGGGGCAGCTGATGAGTGTGGGGTGGGCTGGAGGTCACAGGAATCTCTTGTAGGTTTGTGAACACCCACAAAGCTACATGTTTATTGCATTCCCAAACACGCCTCTCTCTCCTTTTCACCCAGGAAAAGTTATTTCCTCTTGACAAAGGCTGAGTAAAGGTAAACCCGTCAAAATTGGGGTGTGGGGTGGTGGTAGGGAAAAGGATTTATTCATACGGAAAATGTGTTACCCATGTTGAAAAAACAAACACAACCATCTGCATTTGCATTAGTGATTTTCTGATGCAAACATATACAAGTACATTTAAAAATTTTGGGAAAATAGAATTCACATACAATTTGTCTCCTCCACCAAAATATTAAAGTCTTTATGGAAGGTTTCAATATACCATATTTGTTCAATTTGGAGTCCTTTTCTTTTAATAATTTGAAATTGTTCAGGTAGCTAACAATTGTTCTGATTGATGAGATCAAAGAAGTAAGAAGTTTGGGGAGGGAGGCATGTCCGTTCCAAAACAAAGCATACTGTAAAATGAGTCGCCTCTAGGTGTTTGGGTGAAACTCAGTAAGTGGGTGCGGGTGACGGAGTGTTTTTGAAAGCCTCATAACTGAGACTGAAGGCACCTTGCGAGCTGTTCAAATAATGACAGCGCTAAAGTTAAGTTATGCAGAATTTCTGATCACACTATCATCTAGAACGGTATCCCGACACTGAGCAGGTGGGAGTCTAGCCAAAGGTAGGGTTTAGTGGGAATGTTCGAAACGCCAGGTCTTTAGGTATTCAAGGAGTGAGGAGGAGGCTCTTACATGCAGGGCAGGTCGTTCCACGCCAAAGGAAAAGGTTTACAGGTGGAAAGAGCCTGTGTGTGAAGGAGAGAAAGGGCAGGTGATGGAATTAAGTACACGCAGAAGGACTGAGAGAAAAGATAGTGTAGAAGAGGAAAAAGATTACCTGTGAGATATGATGATGGAGGATTTTAAAAAAGAGTATTGAGAAAATGGATATTAAATTCCCAGTAAAGTTTTGATGGCCACAACCCTTTAAGAGAACCCACTCCCCAACACACTTTTATCATTCCATTTAAATTTATTTATTTATTTATTTAAGAGTTTTATATAGCGCTAGCCAGACCCGAAGGTATCGGAGCGCTTTACAGCATGAACACTTTTAAGATACATAAACATATAAGTATGTACAATGTCTCAGGACGTATCACAGAAAATCCGCGTGGAGCGCACAATGTCAATCATAGGGTAAATTATTACAAAAGTATATACAAGGCCTTATTGTCAAAGAGAGCATAACGACACGTGACGCGATATGGCCGGGGGGTACAGGAGATAGTCCTGGGGCAATGGAGGTAGAGTTCTTAATGTCATGAGGTAGAGTTCTTAGCGCCAAAGTGATTGTGTGCTGCTGTGGGCAAGCTTCGAATGTTAGGTTGCAGCTATCCATGTGGGAGAGATCTGTTGAGGAGGAGGTCTTTGAGCTGCTTTTTGAATTGTAAGTAGGAGGGGTTCGTCCTGATATGGACTGGTAAGGAATTCCAGATTTTGGGTGCATTACCTGTGAAGGATCGGGATGCGGTTCTTTGTTTGCAGAGTTCTCGGAGGGATAAGGAGTAGGGTGTTGGTGCTCCTCAGGCTTCTCGTCTGGCCGGCCTTCTGGAGTTTTGCGGCCAGGTATGCGGGTTTCCCCGTGTGCAGTGCTTTGTGCGTGAGGCAGGCAGTTCTGAAGTTGGCCCGCATTTCAATCGGGAGCCATTTTAGCTCCTTGAGTGAAGGGGAGATGTGATCATATTTCTTAACTCCTGTGACCATTCTGGCTGCAGCGTTCAGAGTTGATCTGAGGGGAGCTAGGTGAGATTTAGCTGATCCTGTGAGGGTTGCAATCCCGTAATCCAGTCTGGACAACACTAGGGATTGAGTAGCTTGTTTGAGGTCGTTCTGAGGGATGAAGGGTTTTATTTTGTTTAGTAGTTTTAGGTTGAGGAAGGCGTTCTTTGCAGTGTTCTTGATGTGTTTGCTCATGTCTAATTTGGGGTCCAGGGTGATTCCCAACGATTTTGCAGAGTCGGCTAAGGTGGGGTTGTAGTTGAGCGCATCAATCGCTTTTATCCATTCTGAGATTTGGGGGTTATCCTCAGCGTTGGAGATTAGGAGGATTTCAGTCTTGTCTTGATTGAGTTTTAGGTGGTTGTGTGAAAGCCAGTGTTGGACTTCTTTAAGAGTGTCGTTCAGTCTCTTAATGTCATCAAGAGAGGAGGTTTCCAGGTAGATTTGGGTGTCGTCTGCATAGAGGTGGAAGGGAATGTTGGATTTTTTGAGTATGGTGGTGAGGGGTTCCATGTAGATGTTGAACAGTTGCGGGGAGAGTATTGATCCTTGGGGGACACCCCGTCTAACGGGGAGTGGGTTCGATGAGAAGTTTTTGATTTTTATACTTTGGGTGCGGTTCTGTAGAAAGGAGGTGAACCACTGTAGTACCACCTCTTCTGCACCAGCTCTTTCTTGGAGTTCTTTAATGAGTAGATTATGGTCAACCGTGTCAAAGGCTGCCGATAAGTCCAGGAGTATGAGTAGGCAGCATTGGCCTGTATCAAGAGATTTGTGCATATCATCAATTACATTTAGGATTGCTGTCTCTGTACTACATCCTTTTCTGAAGCCTGATTGGTGAGGGTCTAGGAGGTTAGTGCTGTCTAGGTGTTGGGTGAGTTGGAGGAGAACACATCTTTCCAGGACTTTCGCTAGGAGAGGGAGGTTGGAGTTAGGTCTGAAGTTGTTTAGATCGTTTGTGTCAGCACCCGTTTTTTTCAGTAGAGGTGTGACTTGGCCGGTTTTGAGATAGTCCGGCATGACTCCAGTACTCAGAGAGCTGTTTATGATCTTGGTCCAGTGTGTGGCTAAGGATAGTTTGAGTTTTATGGCCAGGTGGGCAGGTATGGGATCCAGTACGTGTGCTGAGGGTTTCATGGTGGGAATCATTTTGACGATCTCTGCTTCAGAGATGGGGTTGAAGGAGTTCCATAAGTTAGGTGGGTGCTTAAGTGTGGTAGCTCCATCTGTCTCTGTGGGCGCTTTGCTGTCTGGGGAACTGCTTTGCACGTCCAGAGAGAGTTCTATCTTGGTGATTTTTTCGTTGAAGAAATTGGCAAAATTGTCACACATGTCCTTGGAGGCCACGACTGGGGTCGACGGGGGTTTGGACGTTTGTTGTCTGATGAGGTTAAAGAGTTCTCTAGGTCTGTTTTTTGCGTTGTCAAGGGCATTGCGAAAGAAGGACTCTTTCTCCATCTTAATGTGATTTTTGTATTTCTTTCGGGTTGATTTGAGTTTAGCTCGTAGGATTGAGGACGGGTTTTTTTGCCAGAGTCTTTCTACTGCTCTTAGTTCACGTCTTTGGGAGTTTATGTCTGTGTTGAACCAAGATCTAGATGGTATGTTTCTGACTCTTTTTAGTTTCATAGGGGCTATTTGGTCCATAATGGAAGTCATGGTAGTGTTGTAGTGGGAGGTGAGTTCTGTAGTTGAGAGCTCATCAGAGTTGCTGGGGAGGAGGGAGCTTATCCTTGCCTCCAGGTCTGTGAGGGGAATCTGACTTAGATTTCTCGCCCAGCAGGGGGGGTCCTTCCTACGGGGCTTGGCTTGGATCTTTTGGTTTAGGTGGAACAGAATGATATGGTGGTCAGACCAGTCAACAGGCAGGGTGTGGTCGATGGAGACTATGTCTGCTTGAGTGATAATTGCATCGAGTATAGAGCCTTTGTTGTGGGTTTTTTCCGTGCAGTGTTGTGTAAGGTTGCTGTTGCTTAGTAGGTCGTTTAAGGTTCTGATTAGCGTGTTGTTTTCATCATTCCAGTGGAGATTGAGGTCACCTAGGATGATGTTGTTGGAGTCGTGGAGTGCGCATTGTGTGATCAGGTCGGAGAGGTGTTCCCCGAAAGTGGAGGTGTTTCCTGGTGAGTGGTATAAGAGGTGGCAGAGTAAAGGTCTGTTGTCATTCATCCTGATAGTGTCAGTGAGACATTCGAAAGAGTTATATTTGGGGGCATCCCTTTCCCTCATGGAGATGTTGTTCTTATGTATGATTGCTATACCCCTCCTCGTTTGATTTTTCTGTCTTTGTGGATGATTGTGAAACCTGGGGGCACAAGCATGTCCATATCTGGGGAGAGAGAAATCGTTCAGCCAGGTTTCGGTGATGAATGTGATGTCTATGTCGTGTGAAAGGATGGTCTCTGCCAGTTCTGTTGCATGTTTGATAGCCGACCTGCAGTTAATGAGCATGCAGTTGGTGTTGGATCCTTTGTTCTTGAGATTCTCACTTGGCTGAGCCCTTGGGATATTGGTGAGGGAGGCTGGGGGTCTGGCGGATCTCTGGGGGGAGCGGTCTCTTCTAAATCCGGTGATGACCTGGATCTTGGAGTAGGAGGTGGCCGAGGTGGAAGTGTCATATGAGGCGGCAAGATCCAATACTTCACTGGAGGACCTAGCGTCTCTGGTTCTTTTGGGTCTCTGCATCTGGTTCGGGAGGGAGTTTGTGTCCCATCTGGGCCATTGGGTCTTATAGGGTCGTGGGTGATTCGAGTTGGTGACTGAGGGTGTCGGGTATGAGTGTTGGATGGGCTTTTGGGGTGTGGAGAGGTTCATTAGGATTTCTGAGAGGCCCCGTATTATCGTTTCTAGCTTACTTTCCATCAGGACGAGTCGCTGGGACGTCTCTCTGTTGGAGTGGGTAGGGCGTCCTGGGAGGACGTTGCGGTTCTTGTATTATTGGGTCTCTGTGTCTGGTTCCATATGGGGTAGTGGTCGAGCTAGCCCGTTGAGTCTTGGGAGGTCTAGTGTGATTGCTGTCAGTGTCTGTGGTTGATGGGTAAGGGTGTATTCCGGGCTCTCTCTTGGCAAAAATCTTGCGCTTGCTTTGTGAGATCTCATGGGGGTGTGGTCTATTGTGGGATAGGGAGTCGGGTGAGCGAGAGTTGTGCAGGTGTGCTGGGGCATCGCGGAGCGATGGAAAGATGGAGTCAAAGGCTTCCAGGTTGTCGTTATTGCCTTGGATCATGACAGTGCCGTTGGTGAAGATGGTCACTGATGTGTAACCGTTACGTTTAGGGCGGTTTGGGAGTGTGATCGCTAGTTTGCAGCTGTACGGAGTGGTAGTTGTTTTAGATATGCTTAGGCGGGTTTTAAGGATGTTGTTCCAATTGGCAGGTCTTAAGGTGTGGAAGATGAGGTCCGTTTTTAGCTGACCTTTGGAGGAGCAGTGGTATATGTCCGCGAATAGAGTTTCTGGGTGCTGTCTAATCACTCTATGCTTGCGGTTTCTTTTGCTTTTGGAGTGAGGTTGGGGGGAAAGTGATGGAGAAGGAGTTCGGGCCGTGTGGTTTCAGTCCATTAAGTGTGGGAGGAGGAGGGGGTTGAGGTGGGAGGAGACATTGTATCCTGAAAGGGAGGGTGCGGGGTTCTGCAGAGCTGTGTTCAGTCTATATAACGGGGTAAGGGAGAAGGGGTTTAGGGTAGGAGTCCTTCTCTGTGTTTGGGTAAGAAGGGAGGGGTAAAGTTCTAATATAGCCGGAGTGCTTAACCTTTGGTCTGTGCTGTGATTGAGGGAGTGGGGACTGCCTTTCTGTTTCCTCTTCTATCTTAAGGTAGGGTCCGGTATCAGGGGGGAAGCCTCTTGACCCTATAGCGAGGTTAGGTAGGTGGGGGCAGTCATTTGGGGGAGTAGAGGGAAAGGGGTGGTGAGGTTAGTCTAGTTTCCTCTCAAGCTAGTGGTATAGGTGTAGTTGCGCGGGGTAAAGAGCTGTTTTGGCTGGAATGAATTTAAGCTGCTGTATGTCTTTGTCATTGGGTCAGAGGGGAAAGGGGTGGAGAGGCTAGTCTAGTATCCTCACAAGCTAGTGGAATAGGTGTAGTTGCGTGGGGTAAATAGCTGTTTTGGCTGGAATGAATTAAAGCTGCCGAATGTCATTGATTTGGGTCAGACAGTTGTTTCTACTGTCTGAAACACGGATTTGGGGCGGGGAGCCGCCGTTATTGGGCCAGAGGTGGGGGGAGGTATCACCCTTTTCTGTGGCCAGAGAGTCAGATTGAAATGTTGCTGTGGGGCTCTGAGGAAGATTCCTAAGGATGGGTTAGAGGCTGTGCTGGCATGGTGGATTAGGGGCGGGCAATCTCCATCTTTGGTGCAGGCATTGTCTCTATGCTGCCTCCATCTGGGGTCAGGCAGGGGGTGGCGTGCCTTCTTTTTCCCAGTCCTTGGATCTCTTGTCCGCTTGAGTATCTATTCCCTGCGTCCTGTGTTCCGGTGATTATTTAGTTGACCGCGGGTGGGAATATGCTACGTAGGTGTGAGACGGGTTAAACTGATTGTTGCCGCCATTTTAGGGTCAGGCCGGGAGTGGCATGCCTTAAATCTGCCAATCCTGTGCAATCGTGATTTAGTATGCCACTTTGCACCGTTCCGAGTTCCGGGTGCGGTGAGGAGTCTCGTCGCGGAGTGGCGAGATTATCTGGGTTTGCTCCGTAGGTGGGAGTAAGGTTAACTCTTGGTTGCCGCCATCTTGGGGTCAGGTCGGGGGTGGCGTGCCTTCAGTCTCCCTAAACTTGGGTGTTTCGGCAGATTCTGTTTCTGTGCCGCTTTGCACCGTTCCGAGTTCCGGGTGCGGTGAGGAGTCTTGTCGCGGTGTGGTGCGATTTTCCGGGTCCAGGTGCGGTGAGGAGTCTCGTCGCGGTGTGCGTTCAATTTCCGTTTCAGTATCCTACGTTGTTCCCGCTTTGCATTGGAGGTATAGATATAGTTTTCATTATCCTGTGGTCAGCGATTCTGACTCCTTGCGGGTCCAAGTGTGAGTGTGAGTTAAATCATAATACATACTTACTCTGTCACAATAAATGCGAAACCACATCTAAGAACTACAACTAGGGTGCACGTAAAGTTATGGGGTGCACACGGGAGCAAGAGTTCTGTAAGGGATTAGTGACTTGGAACCACACAGTGGAATAATAGTGCTTGAAAACATTAGGGGGATGAGCAGGGGGAAGCTAAGGAGAAGATGACGAGTGTCTTCTTAGTCCCAGGCAGTGACTGAAATGGAAATATATCAGTGCTGGTACACACTATCCTAAAGTCCCATTTGTTAACACGAAGTGCTGGTACTCTCCTATCAAAAATATTTAATCCTTATTGAGAAATGCAGGTGTTTCCCTTTCAAATTAATTAAGTGCAGATTCACACTGCCTGCCTATTTAACCAATAATCCCAGGACATGCTTTATTAATATTAATTCTAAAGGCCTGTTATACAAGGGAGAAGATGTAAAAATACAAAATTATCTCGAAAAATACAGAAAGCCACCCCCTAAAAGTTGCAGGCTCTACAGACGGCAGGGGCAAATATTGGGCTGTGTCTATGACTTTCAATATGTTCACATCAGAAATAGACTCATGCTTTTTATAAAGTGGAAGATGTCCCGTATCGGAGATACATTTCTACTGTGCTGCAGATCCAGCAAGGGCTCTGGGGGCTGAAGGGTATCCGCAAAGCTTAAGGGTAGCATCAGGATGTCAGTGAAGAGAGGAGGCTACAGTCTATACTATGCTATCAGCAGTTCTTCTTTTCTGATATCTGAAGGGCATATTGCCAGCGTCAGTGTCTTGCAATCACAGGGTGAACAGATACAGGGTGCATCCATCCTGGAGACATTGAGGGTGTGGCACCCCGAGCCACATGAACTAACTACAGGATGGATGGGTACCACCTTTAGGCACATACCTGCATAGCCCCCTCTTAGTAAGCTGCACAGGGAGGCAAGACAACCATAAGTGACCCTCAAACATCTAGTAACCTCTCTCTACGGGCTCTTAACAGCACCTTCTTGGCACAAACATTACTTCCACCCCCGACCCAGGTGCAGCTTCACGATCTCACTGGCGTCTCCCTCATTTATCAAACAGAGCTGAGTGGAAAGTTGGACGCCACTGACCTCGAGCCACTCTCGATCTGTAGCTCAGAAACTGCTTGTCAGAACCCAGAGACAGGAGCTCACACTGCTGCCATCTTCCTCTATGATGGAACTAACTTGCTGACTGTTTGGAGACCAGCATAGAAATAGAAGAGGGACCAGCTTAGAGCCGGTGAGCATCATGAGAAAAGACATAAAGAAAAGATAATTTATTACCATTGTTACCATTATTCTATTGAGCTGGTAAAATGGCATATGTATGGTGCAGTTCAAACTTTTAATTCACAATGCTGGGATTGATTGAGGGTCATTCAGAAACACGTCACTATCTCAAGATGGCAGCAGCTTTACGTTGAAATGTCTGCATGCCAAAGAGGCGGTCCGTCTTTTGTTTCCATGGTACCTCACTCACGTTTGTGCTGCCTGCAATTAGCACACATGGACTCCTTCGCTCTGTCCCCCTCCCTGAGGGA
This sequence comes from Calotriton arnoldi, assembly GCA_963921515.1. Lineage (NCBI taxonomy): Eukaryota > Metazoa > Chordata > Amphibia > Caudata > Salamandridae > Calotriton > Calotriton arnoldi. Next base: position 487,861 of record CAWUFW010012456.1, read on the forward strand.
TCAAGAGGCCTCAGACAGAGGTAATGGGACAGCAAGCAACAGAGCGGGAGGTGCAGGAAGGCTGACAGCAACAACGGGGCAGGAGGGGTCCGGGACAGAAGATGCAATGAAATACGGGTGCCAAAGCTGAACATGCACCCAAAGTGTAACAAGAGTAGGAAAGAAAAAACAAATAGTCCCCCAAACAACAGATAAACAACCAAAGTATAATGATACAGTACTTGGTCCCTGCTCTGTGGGAGAAAACAGAAAGACAAAAAGGAGGGACAAAGAGAAGGATTGACTATTAGCAAGCAAGGATTTTTTAAGGACACTGAAACAACCAAATGAAAAGCAGTGGGAGGGCTGAAAGGCCACAAAGTAGTATATACAAGAGATCTTGAATGCTTAACCTAAAACCCACCAACTAGATAGGGAGACCTTCACAGAGTTCTACACATTGTTTGATGAGGCAAAAAGGACATAAAATCTATAGTCAGTCAGTCAACTTTCCATCCATATGGACATTTATAACTTACTTACTGGGCCCTACAGATGAGAGGCAGCATTATTTTGATACATTTTTAGCCATGTGCTGCACAATTTCATGTGCAATCATTGAGCATTTCAGTTAATTTCCTTGATGGATGTGGAATATATAGAATTGCCTATGTGGTACAGCTCATTATTTGGATGAAACAATGTTCATAGGCTGGAAAGCCATGAATGTGTGCCGAAGACTGAAGAACACTTTCCAACATACGACTCAGAGAGTACTATTGTTTCTGCACCGAGAACAGTACATAGAGCTTACCAGAGACTTAATGTATTTTGGAGAGGAAGGGGAGACCAATGTGCTGTCGGGCAGCAAATTGCTTAATGCCACGAGAAGGATGTCAAACTTGAGCTACTTTTTCTCTTACCAGACAGTTGCTATTAGACCTGGCATCCTTAGTGTGGTTTTCCCCCTAACCTTTTGATTTCAGGTATCCTGTTTTTCTGAGTTTGTTTCTGCTGGCTTTAGGATTCTGCACACTTTACCTGTAAATTAAATGCTACTAGTGGGCCTACAGCACTGGTTGAGCCATCCATTTATATAGAACTTTAAACATGTCTCAGGCCTGCCATTGCAGCCTGTGTGTGAAGTGTTAAACTGCCAATTCGACCTACCAAAATAACCTTTTGCCAGACCCAAGCCTTCCTTTTTAATACATATAAGCCATCCCTAGGGTAGGCCCTGGACAGCCCAGAGGGCAGCGTACAATGTATTTAAAAAGTAGGATATGTACTCTTAAGTCTTACATGTCCTGGTAGTGAAAAACTCTTAAATTCGTTTTTCAGTTCTGCAAGGCATACCTCTCCCATAGGATAATATTGGAGTTACCTTATTACATTTAATAAGCTGTAATTTTCAAATGGGAACAGGCGACCAGTTCATGTTTGGTATCCTTGGAATTGTAATGAAAAGACATAACTTACAGTGAAGTTGAATTTTAGATTATAATTTTGAAAATGGCACTTTTAAAAGTTGGCATTTTCCTGCCTTAGCTGTATGGTGCCTGCCGCCTGTCCCTGGGTCACATGTCTTGGTGTAGTTCACAGGTGGGCTTTGTGTATTCCTCCTAGACAGCCACACACAATATGGAGCTTAGGTGTGCCTGGATGGACCATCACTGGCAGGTTGAGAGAGAGGAGCTGGGTACAGCCCCACTTGACTTGATTAGGCTGTGTCCTGCCTCTACACAAAGGACTGCATAACTTGTGTAGTTAGACTAATGCCAGGGCAAGGAAGGCAGGGCACCCATGCGCTTAAAAGGCATACCTCTGGAAGCTTCTCCCACATCAAAGGCAATTCAGGGCGGCAATTATGTCTTGCATATTATCTAAAATGTCACCCTGAAGCAGCTGCACCCCTCACTTGTCTATTTAAGTTTGCTGTACAACCATGTGATGCCATGAAATGGTAATGCTCTATGTAGCTGATCAGAGCGAAAATGGGTCTGCTGCATGAATTACAATTCATTTGCCTTTCCAAGGGCAGGAAACCAGTCCTGGAAGTATGGGGTGAATTTGGGAGGCGGTTAAAGTGGCCCTGATGTGTAAGAGAAACTAGCACAAGTACTAATTTAGAGTGGAATGTGTTTTGAAGCATAGACTTTCGAGCAATAACAGGAGAGAAAGAGTGATGGAGGAAAGGTTCGATTGTATCTATCTTTAGCTTTTTGGATTTTGTTATCCTTCTGAAGAGATTTGCTGGTACATTATCACATTATAGTCTGGTTAGGCAGCTGGCCAATCGTGCAGGCTTCATATGTCTCAACTTTTTGTAGTAGCTTGGTCGATAAGACTCTAAATTTTAGTGGGAAACTCCAGTTTCTTTGTTTTGTTTTTTAAAACAAAGTACAGCATTTCTTTACCTATCACCCATATTTTAATGTGTCTTTTTTTAGAACACACTGGATATTTTTTAAACTACACGTCATATTTAAAAAAGTAGTGTTACCTTTTATTAATTGAGCTCTATTGTGCTTCACTCTCCTGCCAGCTGTGAGTCCACAGTCCGTATGATGGAGAAATAGTTCCATGAGTTAAACTTTCCATACTTGAAGAGAATGTTATTTGACAAACCACAAGATCAGTTCTCTGCATAGCCCATTCAGCCTTCCGTTCTCCTGGAGGTTGTAAATGTTGTTCCCTAAATTGGGCAATAATGGCATCCGTTATTTACACTCTGTTATTTATTTTTATTGTACAAAAGACAAGCGATGTGAGCCATTTGTACCCAACAGTAAGGTGGGTGAAAGAGCTGAGGCTGTCAGGTGAGTAGGTGCATGAGCCCCAGGGAAAGTGTGACCCACCAAAGGCAAGAAAGTTGAGAGGTATGAGGTTCTGCCAAGTACATATCTATCTGCCAAACATTCTCAGGACAAGTGGGGATTCTGATATCAATATGTTTGCAATAAAAAATGCACTTGACCAATATGCTTGTTCAGGGTTGTGAGAATTAGTTGCTGATATCCTGGCTCTCCAGGAATCGGATACGAGAGAATAAATGTGAAATGACTCATTTCTTACAAGAACTTGAGCAAATACATCTCAGAGACTGGGCAGGTATGAGGTGAATATCTAGAGCTAAAGTGATGGTTTAGTTCTTAGGAAAGTAAATAGCACTGGCTGATGGAGTAGTTTACCAACACATTCATCCTTTGGGATTTCCTTATGGACAAACCGATATCAGACATATTACGTAGACTAGAAGGTTTGAACTTTATGTTCATAACAGGGACATTTTGCACGTAATACTCCTTACACAATTTCTCCTTATCACCGACTGGCCACCACAGCCACAAACTCAGTCAATGTCTGTATGTTCTTCCTTCACTACACATCAATGTTCTTTCAAGAACGATTGTTGCTAGCACATAGCTTCTTTCAATTGAGAGATTGCATGTCCAACCTTGTGATCAATGTTTATAAAAGTATGAATTATAAGGGGGCATGCCACCCCAATTAGCTGCTTTGTGGAGCACCTCTTTGCCCATCCTTTAGGTGAGCCAACCTCCACAAAAACAACTTAAAAGCATAACAGCTTACTTTTTAAAAAAAATTCTTTTTACTGTAAACAAACAATAAAATATACAGATTCACAGGCAGTGTTGTAGTCGCATTTCTGTGGGCTTCAGAGAACTCCATTACTGTCTTTACAATCAACAAGTCCACGATATTAAATTAAACTCCCCCCTCTATATCTCCAAGTCTTCCAGGGAGGTATGATCTGGCAATTTGGGCGGAGTACATATGTCTCCTCTATAGGAATTCCACTTTCCCCATATTTGTATCCACTTTTTGGGGCATCCCCTGGAAACATACACTGTTTTCTCCCTGAACATACACCAATCCATATCCTCAACCCATTCCCTTACCGTTGGTATCTCCTGCACTCCCCACTTTTTTGCAATATTTCTCTTTGCTACCATTCCCCCCAGTGTCACCCATAGCTTCTCCTTGGTTCCTATGTCAGTTGGTTCCCAGATATTCTACAGGTACAATTTTGGATTTGGTTCTAAGTGGGTTCCCAATGCTTCCCCCATGCACTTGAGAACGGCCTCCCAATACGTCACTATCCGTGGGCATTCCCATAATATGTGGAGGAACGTACCCTCTTGACTGCAATTTCGCCTACAACTAGCGTCTTCCTTATAGCCCATCTTAACTAATGTGTGCCCTGTATAGTATAGTCTATGGAGTACTTTCAGTTGCACTAATTTCAGCATCGACGAGATCGCCACTTCTCTAGGCGACGCTAGAGCCTCCCGCCATTCCTCTTCATCTAATTCCTGTAACTCTCATTCTCATTTTGCTCGGAGCTGCTGAAGTGGATCCGGGGAGTTGTTAATCAATTTGGAATATGTTAGCGAGATCGCCTTGCGTGGCATATATCCATCTAAAAGGCGATCTTCAAGGGGCGAGGCCTCTGGAAACAATTCCTCTCGAGGCACCGCTGTTTTCAATGCATGGCGCACCTGCAAGTATCTAAATCTCTCACTCTCCCCTAGCTCATACTCTTGTTGCAACCTCTCAAAGGTCACCATCTCTCCTCTTTTCCACAGATCTCCAACCCGCGATATACCAATAGTGTCCCACTCAGCAAAACCCTTTGTTTCCCAAAGGGACCCAAGCTGCTCAGCGTCCCATGGCGGAGTGGCCAGTGTGACAATCTTTGCCCAACCCATACTTTTCTGCGCCATGTGCCATATCTGGACTGCGTGGTAAGTAGGTCCTGTCAACCCCATCTTGTTTGGGTTAGAATATAATGCCCTTGTGTAATTACCACCTGGCAATAGCCACCTGTCCATCGCATATCCGGGATCCCCATGGGGTTTATAGGTCCAGTGATTAATGGAGGATAATTGAGACGCCCAGTAATATTTCTTAATATTAGGGAGCCCAATACCCCCATCGTACCAGCTTTGTACCAATTTTGAAATTGCAATTCGGGGCGGGCTGTTACCCCAGAGCAATGCTCTCTGCTCATTCTCTACAGCCTTGAAGTAGGCCGCTGGAACCGCCTCTGGTGCATTATGTAAGACATACAGGAAACGAGGTAGTGACATCATTTTGAATAATGCCGCTCTACCCAACAGGGAGAGCGGAAATGTCTTCCAGTGCTCTACATCTCGTCTCAGCCTCTGCAACGGCGGCAGTAGGTTGGCTTCGTAGAACAGCTTGGGATCCCTGGTAATGTACAACCCCAAATATTTAAATCCGTCCTCGGCAATTGGCACTGGACAATCCCTGGGGAGGGAGGGAGGGTCTCCATGCAGTACAAATATCACCGACTTAGTCCAGTTTATAGCATACCCTGAATGGGTGCCAAAGTTTGTAAAGATATTGAGGACCCGGTGCAGCGACCTTGTTGGAGAAGCTAAGTACAGCAAAATATCGTCTGCATAGAGAGATATGCGGTCCACCCAACCCTCTGCCCACTGCAGCCCTCGAATTATGGGGTCCCTACGGATCCAACAGGCCAAAGGCTCCAGCTTTAATGCAAATAACAACGGGGATAGAGGACACCCCTGACGCGTCCCTCTATGAAGTTGGAAAACAGTAGATTTTGTATTATTAACCACTACTTGGGCGAGCGGTTCCGTGTATAGGAGCTGTACCCAGCCCATGAATCTAGGGCCAAAGCCCATCCTCTTCAGAACTGCAAACAAGTACGGCCATTATATAGCGTCAAACGCCATGGTGGCGTCTAGCGACACCACCACCGCATCTTCTCTCAGTGTGCCAACCCTACCCATGACCCCATGTAGACGTCGGAGGTTCAGTGATGTGTTCCTAGCTGGCATAAATCCAGATTGGTCCGGATGGACCAGTCCGGAAATCACACGCACCAATCTGATTGCCAACAGTTTCGCCTGTATTTTAACTTCTGCATTTAGCAAGGAGATAGGCCTGTATGAAGAGCATTTGCTTCTAGTTTTCCCTTCTTTATGAATGACCACAACCGTGGCTATTCTCTGATCTTGTGGGAGACGTCCCTTTTCCAGACTCTCTTCATACATTGATTTAAGGTATGGGGCTATCCTGTCGGGTTTCAATTTGTAGAGTTCAATGGGAAGCCCGTTAGGACCCATTGCCTTTCCCGACTGGAGAGTTTGGATGGCTTGGGCTATTTCCTCCTGAGTGACGTCACTATCCAGGGAGACTTTGTCATCCTCTGTCAACTGTGGTAGTTGCATTTATGACAACAGGTCTGTCGCCCCGCTATCTTGTCTGGTCACTTTGGACGTATAAAGCTGCTCATAGTATTTCGCGAACTCATTAGTGATTTCCTGCGGGTCTCTTAGAGTGCCACCTGCACTGCCCTACAACTCCACCACCAGCCGGCTCGCCATTTCCCTCTTATCAAGCCATGCCAATAATTTACCGGCTTTATCTCCCAATTCGTAGACGCGCCCAAGTTTGTGCCTTTCTAACGTTTGCACAAGTCCTCTGGCTTCATCCCTGTATTCGATTTATTTAAGTTTAAGAGTATGTGTGGTTTCTTGTCTCCCTCCCTTGATGACCTCACTCTCCAGCTGCGATATCTCCTGTTCTAAGCTGAGCAGTCTTGCGTTCCTTTCCTTCCTAGCTCCTGCTATTTGTGCCACTGCCTGCCCCCGTATTACTGTCTTGAACGCCTCTCAAAGAGTCCCTGCCGACTCTACCATTCCCTCATTCTCTTTAAAGTAATAATCAATTTCTTGAGTGACCTTTTGTTTGATTACTGGATTGCGCAGGTGCCATGGGTTTATAGGCGCTACACGGGTAGTGCTACTGTGCCCTATCGCAAATTGTGCCCATAGCGGGGAATGATCCGATATACCCCTCGCCAGGTGTTTGATCTGATGAATATATTGGATCTGGCCGGAAGGGGTGAGGATGTAGTCAATGCGAGAGAAGCTATTATGGGCCCCTGAATAGAAGGTGAAATTCACTTAATTAGGATGATGTATCCTCCAACAATCCGCTAGCCCCATGACATCCAGAAAATGGGAGAAACCTGCCTGTGACGTGTTGATTATTCTAGGGGGGTAACGGTCTAAACTGCCTGAAATTACTGAGTTGAAATCTCCCCCCAACACCAGCTTTCCTGTAGGGAATGCCGTCAGTACCTTCCCCAAGTCCCTTAAAGCCACCTGTTGTAGGCCTGGCGGTAAGTACACCGATAGTATATTGAGTGTTTCCCCTTCCCAATTCCCCGTTGTTGCGACATAGCGCCCCGAGCTATCTGTTTGCACCTGATCAATCGTCATGGGGAAAGACTTTCTCTTCAGTATACCCACTCCCCGGGAACCCGTGGTAAATCCGGAGTGAGCAACTAACTGGTATCCCATGCGTCCCAGTGCTTTGCACATGTTACCTATCAGGTGTGTTTCCTGAAGCAAACTAGGTCAGGCGCCTGTCTCTTGATAGCTTGCAACACCACTCCTCTCTTCAATTTATCCCTCAGCCCATTCACATTCCACGAGAGCAAACTGAAATGTTTCTCATACCCAGTCCCCATATCAACGCATATCAGAGTTCATCAAAACGTGCGTATTTATGAATCCTCCAATCATTCTGGGCAGCATCGAGGGGAGAAGAGGGGGCGAGCGTGCTTTCCCATTTAAATGCTGGTTTTAGTCTCGTGCTCAGCATCAGCCCTATAGCATCGAGCAATTTGCTGCCTGAATCTGTAATAATTAAACCTAACCATAACAGCTTACTTACTTACTTCAGCCAACTACCCCTCCTGTGGTATAGGCCATCAACCAGGTCTCTCCAGCCACCTCAGTCCTGGGCTTTTCTTTCAATCTGACTACAGCTGTAGCCCATCTCCTTGCAGTCAGCCTTGAAGCCTCGACGTCAGGTGTTTCTTGGCCTTCTTTTCCTTTTCTCTTGAGGGTTTTAGGCCAGGGCTTGCTGGATGGTGCCTAAAGTGGAGTTGCATACAATATGAGCTACCCAGCTCCAGCGTCTTTTCATGTTTTCTTCATGAGCAGGGAGTAGGAATGTCTGCTGCCATGGGTCGGTGTTGCTGATCGTGTTTGGCCGGCTGATTTTGAGGATTTTCCTCAGGCAGGTGTTGATGAAGGTCTGGACTTTGTTGGTGTTGGTCACTGATGTCCTCCAAGTTTCTGCTCCAAAAGCATAACAACAGTCAAAGATATTTCCCAGGCACCTGTTGAGTGGTTCTAGTTGTGCAAAAGTTCCCAAAGCGAAAACAGAAGAATTTCTATGAACTGGCATTAAGGCTTACTACAGCAGAAGCAAGACAGAGCTGTCAAAAGGGTCAAGTGTTTGCTCTATGATAAATACTCACTGGAGACTGTGACATGCTTGCATAGCTCGATTGTACCTTCTGAGCAATTGGCTAGTGGGCAAAAGAAGCGAGGTGGAGAAATGTAAGGTGACTTCAGAAGGTGTATGAGTGGTGCGGATGCACCCGACTGTACCATGTTTTGCAATGAGTGACTGATGTGGTACGTTTGCACAGAACTGAAATGATAAATGGAAGGATAATATTGTTGCAGTCACATTTACCACTCTCTTCCCTAAAAAATGGTCTGAAGATATCTCACGATCATATAATACAACGGTCTCTGAGTAAAAAATGGTAGTCATGTTGGAATAGTGTGCTGAATTTGAAGGATTACCACTGATGTTTCGAGCTCCTTGTGTGTTCTCTTAGATAGGAAGATGAACAGCAGCTTCTGCAAATGATGAATGGAGTTATCCATGACAGCGAATATAGCTTTGCCAACCAGGATAGGAGCCGCTGCTTAGTTGTCTGGCCTTCCTTGATGGCTTCACACCACCAGGAAGAATGCTTTTAGTGTAGTCTTATGTAAAGACTGAGGTGGTTTTGAACAGAAAGGAATTGATGCCTGACCTTTTATGAGAAAAGTTATTTACCTCTGTCACCGAAAAAGATTATATTTTAATGAGTGTTCCCCAATCCTACTGAGGGCAGATCTCTGGGCGTGCAAGGAAGTAGATTGTGGACTGCCTGTAACCCGCACCTAAGGTTTCAGCCAACTACTTGCGGTTCAGTAAACTTTTGCAAAATGAACTTTTCAGGCTGGCCTTAAATTGAGCCTAACAGAAGATGTGTCGCCAGCTATCAAAGATGCTGCCTGGTTGTACAGCAACGTCCCCTCATAAGCAAGCTGTATTTTCCTCTGTGAAGCGCTCTGATGTAGAAAGGCTCCATGCAGCACTTTATAAAACTCTTCAATAAATAAATGCTGTGCAGCACTTCAGTTCGTGGAATACTACTTGTGTATAGTTACATTGTGCTCGATAGTTTAGCAATTCAACAATTATGTTGATATTGCATTGCAGTATGCAGGAATGAAAAAAAAGACTAAAAAAGACCAAAAATAACCGTGTCCTTCTCTCTGTTTTTTAAAACCTGGGTTTTCTATTTAGCAGGTCAGGGTGACTCTGTTCTGAAGTAGAGCCAAGTCACAGGTGACTCACGGTCACCCAATCAAGCATTTTGTAGCTAAGTGGAGATTTCTGGAGCGCTGCACGCTCCATTTATTTCCTTGCAAGGAAGCAGGGCGCATTGTCAATTACCAATCAGCTATATTAAAATAATTGACTTGCTTTTAATTTTAAACAAGCACCATCTATTCCATTGTCAGTAACGCTGATCTGTGAGAAGGAATGCATCGATGCCAAGGTATTATTTGCTACTGACGCTTGACAGTGACAGCCCCGCCACTTCCATAATGTGCCTTCCCGGAATTGTGTAACTCTCAGAATGCATAGGTCGCCTAGACATTTTCTCATTTCCTATTACCTGTGAAATGAGTGACAGAAGACGCCGGGCTATCAGTCAGTGATTAAAATCCTAGATTCTCGTCGCATCGCCTTTCTGTGTGGTGCCTGGAGACATGGGTGGGCATGTTCTCTCATTTTAAACCGATATGAAATAAATAACCAAACCTTACGGAGAAAAGTCGATGAACAAAATGTTAGTTAAATTAGCACAGTGCCAATAACATTTGAGCTGCAATTTCACAAATGTTGTTCAAAAAATGTAGTTTTATTGGGACCTCTGTTGCTCTCTATTTAAATCTGAGCTGTACAAATACACATAAACAGTGCTGTAAATGGAACAAGCATTTGCAATGCAATAGGTCTCGCATTTGCGAGAGTTTAAGCTATTGGCATTATAAATGACAATGCCTTTTATTTATCATTTTTGGTAGTTAACACATAAATAAAAGGCATTGTCATTTACAATGCCAATAGCTCAAACTCTTGTAAATGCGAGACCTATTTCACTTCAAACAAGCAGCCGCCATTGTCCCAGGCTGCTTGGAAAGTGAAAGCGCGCATGGCGTGCTGAATGTTGCAGGAAAGCATGTCATGCCTGCAGTGGGAGAAACTCATTAAAGAAAATAGTGCTTACAGACTAAATAAAACATACCATGTAACAACCGAAGTAAAAGGGCCAGTCCTCATGGGAGGTTACAAATGAAGACAAGGTGGTACTAAGGAGGGACTAACAAGCCTATTAACGAATCAAAAGCAAGCATTTACGAAGGACAATGACACAAACCAATGACAAATATGGGTGGAGAGTGGGCGGGACTTCAAGTCCATACTCCAATACAGCATGCCTCGCAGAGCAGCACATGCGCTGCCTAGGCTCAACCTAAAAATGTACCTCAGAACCAACAAATTAGGGAAGGGGTATTTAAACTGGGGTGCCCCAAGTGATGTGGAGGGCGCGCCATCCTCTGGCCAAAAGAAGCATTATGCGGATAACAGTCCTTTGTTTTCAGCAGAAAAAAATGAGAGGCAGTTAGCCGCTCTGTAATGGGCCATCACTAACAACTTTTATCATTTATATTCTGGCTGGGAGAAGGTGTCAAAAGGAAAGGGACTCCAAATATTATTCAAAACCCCCACCTTCATTTCTAATAATCACACTGTGGATACTTTTACACCTTAGAAAGGCCTGCCTGACCAGAATGGTATGCTTGGCAGTCATGTATTTGATTGCATTTGTAAAACGGTAACAGAACTTAGCTGCAATGTTTAAATAAGTCTATACATATTTAAACATTGCCAGTTTATTAGAATAATTGTGAAAAATTGAGGGGGCCCCCAGTGATTTTTTTCCCCACTGGGGGGGGGGGGAGGGCGCAGCATTAAAAAGTTTAAAGACCACGGTGGCTACAGCAAAAAGTGGGCTGAGTCATGGGAAGCAAGCACCCTATGAATTATTTTTTTTACAAACTCTATCCGTAAAGCAATTGGCAACAACAGTGGACTGCATTTTAAGATAAATCTTCCAAGGCACTTGCTTCATAGGGCTATGTTGCACAGTATAATAATACTGGTAAGATAACCCAGGTGGTTAATGCACTTGCTGGAGGGATTATTTGTAATTATTTTGAGTCATTTAATAGCAGAGACGTCAGATGTGCTGCAGGGAATTACATGTAATGTGTAGGTCAAACATTTCTATTTTATGTAAGATAGCTCAGTGGGCATTTGCTTCTTTTGCTCATATCTCTATTTGACTTGAACATCAAAAGTTACAATCAGGTAAAATAGCTCACTGAGTTATGCATGCAATGCAAACAGCTATATGTAACCTGCAAGGCATTTTTCTGAATCAATGTAGGTTTTAACACAATTTTCTCTATTTCGGTTAATAATGTGGGTTTGATTGGGCAGAGGTAAATACTTGTTATTAAGTGCTGAAAATATTTGCTTTCTGTTTTTGTTACATAAATGAAAATTAGCATAAACACACAGACCGAGATACCTGATACCTACAAATCACACATTTTTACATGTAGAGAAAGCTTAAGTCAAAAGCTCTTTTAAATTACACTTTAATTCTTGTAAATGTGTGATGGCACACCTAAGTGTTGATTGTTGTTTAAGCCAGAGACAAAGTTCCAGGTGTTCTGCTTAGTATGGCTTACAACTGTTCCCAGTAGGACCCTTAGGGCCTGATTCACAAACTGCAGTTCTCCTTGTAGTAAATTTAATATTAGAGCAAGTTTCTTACTTTTCAGTAACCCTGGGCGTAGTTCGCGTAGTCGCGCTACGCGAAGACGTCGAAGCGCTACGCGAGCTACGCGTAGCAACGCGAGCGAGCGTAGTTGCTTGTCGTGCCCGTTCGCGATGCGTTTTTCTTCTTCGGGAACGCGTTGTGCGTGTTCAGGACGCTGTTTGCGTGCTCGGGGGATAGTATCTCGCGAACTTACCCATGCGGTCCCCTATGGGCGCGGCCATCTTGTTTTTCACTTGTCCCGCCCGTTCGCGATCCCTTATTTCCTGTTCCGGGTCGCGTATAGCGTGCTCGCGATGCGCATTTCATGTTCGGGAACGCGTCGTACGTGTTCGCGACGCTTTTTGCGTGCTCGGGGAGAAATATCGCGCGAACTTACCCACGCGGTCGCGAAGGGCGCGGCCATCTTGTTTTTCACTCTATGCTATGGTTCTGGGCCTGCTTTTCTATCCTCCCTCAATCTTTGCAATTCTTAGTTTTTTACACTGTTTTTCAATTTTTCTTTATTTCTTATCTATGTCTCTCTGTGCCTAAGTCTATATTTTGCATTTATTTCTACTTTTTACTGTGTTTTTTTTACTTTTCTACTGTTTTATATAACTTTCTTCTTTAAGCTCCTACTTCTTCCCCTAACTTTATTTTTCCCTTCTAACTTTTCTATTCCGCCTCCTCCACACACCCCAGAACCATGGCGAAGGGTAGCAGCAGCAGTAACGGCTCCAAGGGCAAGCCGCATGCGCCCAAGAGCCGCCTGCCTTGCGGCAGACTGCGCCCTGCAGGGGTGCAAGCCCGGCAGCTTTTTAGTGAGGCGGAGGTGGCCGCCCTTGTTTTTTTTGTTCAGCGCCACCTCCCCTTGACCTTGGCAGCAGGCGGCAGGCCAGGCTCCGGGTACCCTACCCAGGAGCGTCACCGCTGGTGGGCGAAGGTGCGCCGGGCAGTGTTTCGCTGCTCAGGGGTCCGGCGCACCCATAACCAGCTGGCACACCGGTGGTCAGACATCCTGGACCGGGAGCAGGACCTGTTGGACCTGCTAGGTGTCGAGGTCGTGGGGCTTGGTGAGTAGCTAATATATATAGTAGTATAAATAATAAGTATTGTGTATAATTTTTTTACGAATAACAAGAATACTGCTGCTTACATTGCAGGTAAATTACGTTTCAAAATCTTCTGTGATTGTAGGACACCGGTGCTGGGCGCTACTCTTACTTGTTTGCAACTTTGCACTCGCTTGTCCTTATTATTATGTAAGAGTTTACTTTAGAGAACTTAAGTTAGGTAATGCTATTGCTAGAGAGACTCTAGTCCTTCCTTTGTCCTCCTGTCAAATAGTGGTGGATGGATTGATACTAGGTTTAGTTACTATTAGTTGATAATTTTTGAGCGGTCTGCGTGACGCATCCTCTGTCACTGAGTGCTGCTTACCCCAATCCTTAGTAGAACCTTTTGTAGTTTGTTTAGTGAGTGGTAGGCATAGCAGTGTCAGTCAGTAGCAGAACATCAGACGCAACCAACCAACAATTTGGTGTATGCACAAATTTATGCATGTGTCCTCCTTCTCATCTATGCATTTTTGAGGGCTAAAAAAAATGGAAATGCAGACTTAGTGAACAATTGGCTCGTCTGGAATAGGTGGGCTAGGTCAGGTGGTACTTAGGCTTAGTTAGTGTTCTGGATTTTATTTGAATCAATCAGAATGGAACACTGAATTAGTGTTCCTAAATAAGTAGACTGTCCGTGAATCCCGCAAGCCAGTAGTCGATCGGATTAGATAGGTCAATTTTATTGCAATTTTTGTTTCCTAAAACGTTTTTTGAGCGTTTTTTTAGATAATTTATTTGTTTCACAGCAATCATTAATGTTTGTGTCTTTCTTTATTATATCTTACATGATCACTGATCTGCAGCACCCAGGGGCAAGAAGACGGGGTCCGAGTCGGCGGGACAACCACCAGAGGACCGCTCCTCTACCGAGGGCCCTGCTGCTGGCCCCAGTAAGTCCTCCAGTGGTTAATATTAACAATTATATTGCCCTAACTTTTACTGCACCTTATTTTTTACGAACTATTAATTCTGGTTCCACTTCCTAATTCTATTTTTTACAAAAGCTTCTTTGATCTTGACTTGACTATCTGTTTCTAAATTCTGGTTATCCCTGCCTCTAAGTTCTAACTGCCTCTGCTATGAATGTCTGTACTACTACTATTAGTCTGTCGCTAAACTTGCCCAGTTTGCCACTCTTTATTTTACGGTTTTGAATAAAACTCAGATTGACCAATAGCTCTAGCCACTGAGTCCAGTCCTTTCGGTTGTCCTCTTCTAGTCTTCTTAATCTTGAGGCTTTGACAATTACCACAAACAAAATGCCCAACCAGATATTTGACTATTTTTGAGAGGATATAGTACATACTACTACTGATGTGGGGATTCTGCACAGCCACATACAGAACTATGCACAAGAAAATAGGATGTTGGTGATGGGAGGTTGGACCTTCCTCACACCTCAGTCAGAAGTGAACCCACAATCCCCTGAACGACTAGCTATAGTGTCTCATTAGGTCCCCGAACCCCCACCCGAAGATACCCAATGATTACACAACCCAGAACAGATAACACCCTTTCGCTCACTCACTCATGTAAGTCCACCACCACCACCACACCAAATACCACAGAGTCTATGTGTAAGTTCAAAAGGTTTATTTTCAACTAACAAGCTCTGTATGTTGTTCTATAAAATTCAGTGTACTCCAGCCAGCTCCAACAGCAAAATGCATAAGATTAAAACAATAAACATTGTTACAAGTGCATGATAGAAGACAAAAGATCTGTGCGAATTCTGGGAGACTCCTCACCGTAGAACGTAGATTTACTGGTTACATGCATCATTCATAAGCTCTGCAAATCTCTGGTTCGTAGAAGAGAATCTTCTGCCTGTTATGAGAAAAATGGTGCGCGCTAGATAGTATAATGCAAGCATTTCTCAGTCATGCCAAAAAAGTGTAACATGTTACTTATGGCTAAGCAATACGGACTAACCGAACTCCATAACAAAGTGGCTTGTTTTTCGACCTCTTGTACGCAACGCTCAGACAGTAGCTGTATGAGCTCATGTGGGCTCAAAAAGGCATCTTACTGTTACTGCACAACAAGCTGCGAGGTAACATGCGCAAAAGACATGAAGCGAAAAATGGTTGCATGGCTCAGGCTAACTTTGCAAAGAGTAGAGTATACTATAATAATGACCCTAGGGACCATAACACTACTAGTGTCTACTGACTCTACTAGTACCCGATTTGGACTAATGAATGTGATGTTGTATATGTATGTATTAACTTTTTTTTCAATCTTGCTAGTGAAAACGAATAAAAACGGGGAGGTGTACAGGCATCGAAAAATGTGTCATGTTTTTATCTAGGCGTACTAGCGACCACCAGTGCCGGCGGGGCCAGCGGCGATGCGACCATTCCGGAGGGGGCAGGAGAAGCGGCACCTGCAGGAGCTACAGGGGGTGAGCCAGCAGCAGTGGCGGGTGGTGGTAAGTTATATTCATTACTTATTGACATTGCACTAGCTGGAAGGGTGTTCACTTCACTCACTGTACTGTTGTTGAGACTTATTAGGTATGAAGTTGTAGTGAACATTATACAACGGTTGAAGAAGACACCCTTTACTTAGCATTAGCAAAGAAGTAGCAATAGCATTAGCAGCGTGACTTGATTAACCAATGGCCTCTTCAATCTGACTCCAACTCAGCTGTGAAAGTTTTATGGAGGAGACTAAAAGTCAGATCAGATGACCTTGATGGATGTGTTGAACAAAAAGGGAAAGAAGGGTGGAAGGAGGAAGGACGGGCGAGATTTAATATGACTGGCAGAGAAGGATACGTTGGAAGCATGGATAGGTGGCTGATAGGAATCAGATGCATGTGTTGTTGAAGGATGGGTGGAAGGTGAAAGAAGAATGGATGCCTGCCTGGGTGGGCGACACAGTATGGGTGGATACTGTGGATAGCAAGAATCATCAGCGGTGTTTGGGTGAAACTCAAAGCCAAGGCAAGCAAGGAAGGAGTGGACGCATGAGTTGTTGTTGGTGAAACAAAGTAAGGTTTGTGGAGAGATTAAGAAGAATGATAGACATTTACTTAGAATGGATGGATACCTGTATGTATTCATCATAGACAGCATAGGTGGAGACTGTCACGGGATGCAGAGTCTTAGTTTTAAGGGAATGTAAAAGAAACCGCGCCAGAGTAGCAACGCCAATGTGGGGTGGGGCAGGGTGGGAGGTAGTAAACAATGTATTACGCGCCAAATACAGGTAACTTTACTGTAAACATAAAAATAAATAAAGCGAATTTCATTGTGCGCACTGCACCGCCAAATGCGATGCAGTGCGCGCAACGAAATTAGTTTTATTTATTTATATGTTTACTTACCTGTAATTGGCCGTAATCCATAGTTTACTACCCCCACCCTGCCCCTCCCCACGTCACCGCCCGGCAGCACTCCCCGAGTCCCACCACCAACCGCTACTGACCTTATGTCGTCGTCCCATATATAAACACGATATATAAACAATGATCATTGGATCAGATATATATCTGCCTTTTTGAAGTAGCCAGGGCACTGTGAAAGTGAAATTGACCAATTGCCCTTCATGTAACAGAGAGAGTATGGACAGTGCCACCCGTAATAGAAAAATACAAGCTTCCCCACCTGCAGACAGTAGCAAATAAAACTAACGGGAGTCTGCGTCATGACTCGTATGTTTGTCTTGGGTGCAAGCATAGATGACTGAGCTGGCATGCCGGCTACAACCAGGTTATGTAATTTCACTAAACTAGAGATAAGAAGAAGACTGGTGTACTGTGTACTGGAGTCCATAGTGCTAGTATAATGCCTGAAACTCCCACAAATGTTAGAGGCCGAGGAAGTGGGAGGATAGATAAATTATTACCACAAATGTTATGTACTGTGCTTCTTGCTAGTGCTACTTGCCACTATGTGTTGAATTAATTTTGTGTTACTGTTTTGCTAAGAGTACTGGTTACTTACAACAATATTCTTTTTCTTTCTTGATATAGATAGTACTCCTTCCCAAGAAAAACCATCCCGGAAGGAGTTGGCAGCCAGGGCCCGGCGCTGGAAACTGGAGGCCATCTGTGAGGAGTACCGGCGGCTGGTGGCTCAGGCGGAGGAGGAGGAGGCGGCAGCAGCTACAGCCTTGTCCGATGCCCCTGGCCCCAGCCAGGCCCCAACTCCAGTGGTACGGCGGCGCAGTCTTGCAGCCGCCCGCCGCCACAATTCTCTATCAGCCAGCACTGCTGTCCCCCACCCTGGATGCCACTGCAGGGCATTTTGCCGCCAGATGCTCCTCCGGATGTCACGGCTAGAGGAGCAACTAGAGGAGCGTGTGAAAATACTGGTGGACAAACACCTAAAAGCCCGCCGAATATAAGAAGAACTATAGGACCCTGTTGGATTGCCCCTTTTTTATTCCTTTTGTTGGTGGGTGGGAATTGGGCGTTGGGGTTTCTGGACATTCTTTGGACATTTTTCGTTTTGGACATTGGTTGGGGTTAGGGAGAGGGGTGGGTCAGGTGTGGGATAGTTTATTTTTGTTAGGGTAATAAATTATATTTAGACTTAAACATACAATGTTAATGTTTTGTGGGGGGTTACTGTTTTACGAATTTACGTCACATTGTTTCCTTGCTGCTGCAGGGCCGCAGCCAGTGTTTGATTGAAATAATCTGCCGATGATGTAACACAAACAGATAGATGCAGTACCCCTCACTGAGTTATTTGTCCTACTAGTACTGTCAGTCTCTCCTCCTAGTCCATTATACCTCCCACCAAACTTATCTTACCTGTGATTGATGATGATTAAGTTCGGCACAGCGATGGCTGCATGGTTTCCCAAGAGAATGTAGAAGATGCCATGGTTGTGTTGGTAGTAGTAGACACTGGCAGTAGCATTTGCAAAAAAAATAAAAAAGAGACAAGCACAAACTGGAATGGCATGGTGAGCAAAAAAACGATGGATTTAGGCCCAGATCTCTGTACTGGGGTGAATGTATGACATTGTTCTGCATTCTGTCCATCAACTGTTGTTTTTGCATGTAATGTAATGTTATCTGAAGGTTCCCCCAGCTGCTGTAATTCATTTAACGTTCAGATTGCTTTCCTATGGGAGATATTTGATTTTGAATGATCAAGGTTGTTGCGGGATGAAACAGGGAATACAATATCTGGTGACGGTTTCTGCGGTTACGACATGTTGTACACAAGTGCTTTTTCCACCTGCCCGCACAGTTAGGGAGGCAACAATTTGGCCTTCGATTATAATTTCGAATATGAACTTTGATGCTTTAAGCAGACTGAAAGCCTTATTGTTTCAGAAGGAAGTGGCCATCAACAGAGATGTTTGTTCTTCAAGTTGCAAGGTCTTCTTCGGAAATATAGTCGCCACTTCACACCAACCTCCCACACCATTTTGGGTAATTAGTGCATTGCATTTTTACACAATCAAGGCTGTGTCAGGCTGAGCCCTTGTGGGGTATGATAAACATTACTTAGGAGTAACTACTACACAAGTCAAAAGTGCCTGTGTAACATCCATATCATCTAAATAGGTGCCTCTGTCTGCCACTATTTCAATGTTTTGGATACAGTGTTGGATAGACCACCAACTATGAAAGAATGCCGGCAATACCAGAATTACTGGTATTGCTCATATTAGTAACTCTGGGGTGCGGAATCACCGAAATTGCCAGGAGCTACACCCTAGAACTTAGAGTAAGCTTTAAAAGTAAAGGGGAACTGCCAGTCTTGTAGAATGGAAGCTCCTTGAATTTATGGTAGACTAACTTGCTCTGTCAAATGTAAATGATCCGCTTAGTCTTCACCTTTTGGTGCAAGATTTAATAGGCTTCTGCACATCCCTTACAAACCTACTCCCTTAGCTAAGCATCAGTGAGTGGAATATACCCTCAGCCCCTAAAGTTCAATTCTGTTAATACAAATAATATTATAATAAAAAAATATGGACACAGTTCGGTTTTCAGTGTGCATGTATGTAGAGCATGCGCATCCCACAAGTATAACTTTTTTTCTCTTTGACGCTTTCTGCATCACGGAAACTCCTGCCGATAACATGTTGATGCAGGCTTCTACAGGGTGGTGGGTTACTGCGAGCATATAGGCATTGTGGAGGGGCCTCATCATGATTCATTGCAGGGGCTCCTAAAGATTTTGTTACACCACTGGGGCAAGGCTTGTCTTTTAGCTGAGGAATCCTTTTGAATTGGCACATCTGGCAGCGAATGGCCCATTTAAGGTTTGTAAATTGACCAGAATTGTTAACTTACCATGATATGTCGTCTGAGGTCCTCTAAGGTCTAAAAAAGCCAAAGAGATGGAAATGTTTTTTATCGCTTTTTGAGGTGGCGTTCACACTGCCTGAAATTTGGTGTTTGGAGTTCTATTAACATTTTATGGTAGTACATCTTTTTTCTGCATCTGCAAGTTTATTTATGATTTAGATTATATGTATTGCTAATGTTTTTGCAGTCTTTTTTGAAGACTTCCAGTGTGTATATTTAAAACTCTCTGGGTTTCTTGCTCAGTGTCTGTAGTGCATCCTCGGTGTCATAATGGGCAAACATTTGCAGAAAATAACATCATCTTTCCCCTTCTTCTTCAGAGAAAATATTTCCTAGGCTTGGGGGTCATTCTCATGGCAGGCCTGGACTTCCCCAGTTGCTGAGTGTTAGACTTGACATCCTTATCATAGTATTACTTCAAATGTTTTGCCCTCACAGCTCCTGTTTGCTGAATTTGTTTTTGTTGGTGCTAGGACTCTGTGCACTTTATCACTGCTAACCAGCGCTAAAGTGCTTGTGCTCTGTCCTTCAAGCATGTTAAAGTTGACCTACATCTAATTGGCACATTTAATTTACTTGTAAGAACCTAGTAAATGGTATTACCTGTACCCAGGGCATGTAAATTAAATGCTACAAGTGGGCCTTCAGCACTCATTGTGCCACCCACTAACACAGCATTTTAAAAAATATCCCAGGTTTTAAACTGACAGTTTGACCTGCCAAAATAAACCTTTTGCCAGGCCCAAACGTTCCTTTTAAATGCGTATAAGTCACCCCTAAGGTAGACCTAAAGGCTCATAGAGCAGGATGCATTGTATTTAAAAAGTAGGACATGTGTACTTAAGTTGTATATGTCTTGGCAGTAAAAAAACTCCTAAAGTTGTTTTTCACTGCTTGAAGGACTATCTCTCTCAGTGACTAACACTGGGGTTGCCTTATTACACCTACTAAGTGTGACTTTAGATTGAAAACAGGTAAAAATATACTGTTTATACTCAAATGAATTGTAAATTAAAATCCTCGTTAATTGCGAAGTTGGATTTTAAGATACAATTCTAAAAATGCCACTGAAAGAAAATTGGCATTTTTGTGTCCCAACCAACTGTGCCTTCCTGCCATGTCCTGTCTCACATAACTGTGAATGGTTCTGCTGTTGGGGGTTGTGTATTACTTCCAGACAGTGACACAAAGGGGGCTTTGGTGTGGACAGGATGGGCCATTCTGACAGAGTGGCAGGGGAGGAGCTGCACCCAGCCTCATTTACACTTCAAACGGCTTTGCCTACAGCACACACAAAGAAACCTGACACCAGTTCTACCCTGCCTTTTGTCACCCCAGACAGTTTGAAGAGTTTGAAGCCTTGACCAGGGAAAGATGAAGAACTTTCCAGACTCAGTTGTGGGGGTAGGACACGGAGTCCATCCACAAAAAGGCTGGCAGCAGGTATACATTTTAGACTACCAGAGTCACTCTTCAGAACACTACTAAACCTGTGTAAGATTCAGAAGGATTGCCCTGCTGCCGCACGGCTGCTCTGCTTTTTGAAGAACAGCCTTGCTGTCTGAAGAAGAAAGATTTGACCTGCTTGTCTTACTCCCATGCTACCCAGAGCGACTCCAAGGGTTAGTTGGTTCCCCTCCTGTGATCAGGGCACAACAAGCTTCAGAGGCCTTCCTGCAACTGCCCAGCTCACCTGCTGCAACTGGACCGGCTTGGACCTGCAACTGGACCTGCCTGAGTCCTGCTACTGGCCTCTACTAGAGTGAGTCCTTATCCCTAAGGGATACCCCCCAGGTCCTCGACCCTTTGTTTCAATTAGTGAAAGTTCCCCCTAAAAGAAAAGGTGAAAATCCTGAAGTTTGGGTTCCTTGTGACAGCGAACATGCCCATTTGCTTCCAGACTTTGCCGCTCTCGATGACCACTAACTGGAAACTCCGGTGTAACCTGCTCTTTCCGCAAACAATGACTGTTCGCGACAACCAGCAATGTGAGACCTACACTTCACACTACAGCACCGACAGCCTGTGTTGACCACAAATATGAAGCTACAGCAATGAAAGTCTGCTACGCTCAATCTGCTCTTCACACTACAGTGACGAATGCCCATGATGCTCAACCTGCTTCTCGCGGCCCCCTCCAATGCCAACAAAACATTTCACACTGGATTGAGAAGGTAGCTTTCCCATGGGACTAACCTGGTCCTCGTGTCTGAACTGTGCTCCATCGCATTCAGCCTAAACTTGTGACTTGCGACCAGTTGACCACGAGTAGCTCTTTCTGCTTCCAGGCGCTATTTTCACAAAAAACTTTAAAATGTATAATTTCTTGTGTTACTATTTGGATGTCTTTCATTCTGGCATCATTTTATTTATTAAAATGTACTCTATTTTCCTAAATGTTCTACACTGAGCGAAATCTACAGGAGATGGTCAGATCACTCTCTGAAGCATATGAGTGATACAGAGGAAGAGCAGTTCCCCTCATCAGTCTCTGCCTTCTCCAGCTTCCTTACAATTGTTTGTTTCTTACCCTTCTTTTGCTTCATTCTGGGCTTTTCCTGATTTTGAAGAAGAATTGGGGTTTTCTGATAGTTCAGCCACCCAGAAGGAAGTACATTCAGAGAGAAGAAATGAAGCCAATACTTTTCTATCTCTCTTCTAATCTTTAGCTTCCAGTGGACACAGAATAACCTTCTACGAGTTCTGATTGGTTTCACCAGTTCCAGAAGTATAATGTTCCCAAACTCCCTGTATTCTCTGCCATTAAGGGTTGTTACAAAGAGAATCGAGGGACCTGGACAGGGTGTCAGTACCACGCTTGATGGGTGGACTTTATCCTTTGGCAAATGGAGACCTCGAGCTTCCTCCGGCTTTGTCCATTCACTTAACTTAACACAATCGTAATTCGTAACCTTTACTGCTGTGTGGTAGGAGTTTGATGATGAATCCAATCAATGCCGGCAATTAATTATGATGTACTATTAGGTGACGGTCCCTTTGGAAAAAAAATTGGCTTGCACATAGACTGAGCATGGGTGGGCAAGCAGAAGAAGCTCCTCGCCCTGCCTTGAAATTGAATTAGTGTTGCTTTCACCACATCTGCCCCAGCAAGCGTGTGATCAATTGGTGTACATTTTATGTAGTCACATCACACCTCAATATAAATCACAGCCCGGGGGAAGAGGGTTAGGGTTTGATGAATGGATGGGAAGGGGGTTTGGGGAAAGGTTTGACAAAGAAAAACAGTACGCATGGACACAACAAAAGCAAAGCACAATCTTGGCAGACGACCATGATCTTATCCAATAAATCTATAAAGGGAGAAAAAGGAAATGCATGCATGATGATGAAGATAACTTGATGGTTAATGAGTAGTACTTACTAACTACTACTAGATAAATTGACAGTACAGGGCAGCAGTATATTCTATGCAATTTGCCTTGCCTGTAATATGCCTGTAATATGCCCTCAGAGACCCAAATTCCATGTTGTACTGGGCTTACTTTTAAAGATAGCAAAGAAAATAAAAAAATAGTTGTAGGGATCAATTAGCAAACAAACAACAACACAACACACAGTCGTAATGATTGAAGAGAAAAAAGGATTCAAATTAATTAAAAGACGAATGATGAATGATACTAAAGTTACTGTATTATCCTGGTCAAATTGTGGAGTTGAATCTCGTCCTTCCTCTTGGTCCTATCTTCCATGGACGCTCCGCCCATCAATCTTGGGTGCCACTGCCTGCCTGATGCGGATTGGTAAGGTAAGTGTGAGTTGTGTCTCCCAGTATAGCACAGGGTAAAGGCCGGCCTGTAACGTGTAGATGGAAAAACAAAAGGGGTATTGAAAAATCAATGAATAAAAAAAGCATCAATTACGGTGGAGTCCAAGAAGAGAAGAGAGAACACTTTCAGACTGAGGCGGCTTGGATATATCGTGTATATTCTGTTTACAGCATTAAGCTACAACAACAACAGGACAAAACAGGCCCACCACAGCACCAGCCCGTGACCCAACCTCCATTTACCTTAATTTTTGACAGAGCCAGACAAAAGGCATATATACAGCAACCTAGCATTTTCAAAATTAAGTGACAAAATCAATGCGCCGCTGTCAGTCATATGACTACACTTGACTCCACCACTACATGGACCTGTAGGTCTGCTGTGTTTACTTTCTTGTTGAATTGTTGTGTTTATGTTTACCTTTTATGCCACTTCATGAAACGCAGTTATTCCTTCAATCATCTCCGATCCAACTGACTGACTGCGTGCAAAGATAGTATGGTCATCATCATGGTGTGGTACGTGTTGTCCAACTCCAACTCAGTCTGTAGTGACTAGTCTCCGATTAAGTCCATATTCCATATTAAAAAATTGCAACAGATATTGGCCTGCACCTGCAGTTGTAGGAGTACAATTTGGTTATTAAACAACAAGAAGGGAAACATTGACTGTCACTTGAGTCACTTTCACTTTGTAGATTAACTAGTAGAGTAGAGTTCGACTTCATGCACAACATCAACACAACAAACAACAGCAATCGCTCAGAGTCAGCAAGCATCCAATGCATGCCATCATTACCTGTCTTGCTCTTCTCTTTGGCTGTCAGATCATCAGATGCCTAGTTCTGACAGGTGTGTGTTTTTTTTAACGAGGCAGTGGCCTCATCATTACTCCAGTCCACATTCATTTTGAGTGTTGGTAGTCGCTGTTTCGGTTTGCGTCTTATTCATCTGTGGCACTTTGTCACAGTTTAAGTTGCTTCACATGGTCAGCACTGTGATGATGGGCCGTGGCCTGGGTAGCGCTCATTGCTGGTCAATTGAGTTTGCACTTTGCACAAATGTAAGCAAGTTTCTTCGAAGAGTCTTGTCTTTCTCTGCCAAGTACCTTCTGTCCTGACAGTGAGGAGCTTTGGATGCCTGCCGAGGCTGTAGCCTTCGGACAGTGATGAGTTTACTTTTGGATGCCTGCCCAAGTTCTGACAGTGAAGAGTTGTGGATGCCTGCAGAGGCGGTAGCCTTCGGACACTGATGAGTTTCGGCTCGGAAACAAAACGGAGGATAGCTATAGTCACGTTTCACTTCTTATGGAGGGACTGTTAAAGGCAACATTTCTTGTACTCCAATGTCTGGCTTGATGGAAATGTACTAATTAGGGCGAGACAGGAAGATGAAGCAGGACTCTGAAGAGTGGACAGTTAAATGCACAGACGTGCAACTCCAATAGGGAAATAAAAAGAGAAGACGGTGGTGATGGATTTGTTGTGATTTGATTTGAACCAGAAAGACAGATACACAGACAAATAAAGGAAGGAAGAAAGTAACAATTTGAAAGCCTAGTTGTCAGGGAAGAGGAGCTCGTCCTCAAACTCTGGTGGTTCGGACAGAAGTAGGTCTTGTAACCCACTACTTACGTCATCCAAGTCGGTCTCCTCTTCCTGCTGTGATTCACGTATTTTGTAATCCGGTGGTATAAAGTGCTGATTCATTTTGATCATGGTTAACCTCTCCACGCTTTTGGGCGAGAGACTGGTCCTTTTCAAAGTTACAATGGCATCAGCAGCACTGAAAACATGCTCAGAAGAGACACTTGCGACAGGGGAAGCCAGATACTTTATCGCCAGCCTGCTGAGCACTGTCCATTGGCTTCTTTTCCCATACCAATACACCAATGGGTTTCGATCCATGAAGACCTCTGTTGGGTCATCCAGATAGGCCTGGACCATCCGCTCAATGTTCAGGGGTGCTCCGATGTGCTCGGCCTGTTTTGCCTTTGCATCAGCACTGGACTTACCATACCCCTGCCGTAGAAACCAATCAGTTGCCGATTGTACTGTGGATGATCCTGTTCTTGCTGTTGTTGATGTTATGTGTTGGTGTCGGTGACTGCTGGGAGGCAAACGCACTGCCCTCAGGCTCCGAAGTAGAACTTGACTCTGGATGCCCTGTAGTACTTGTTATGGCCTGGGGTGGGGGCCTGTAATTAACAGCCGTTCGTTTTCGAAAATAGTGGCTTCCTCAGCTATCAAAGTTTTGTAGTTGGCAACATCCACTTCCGAAAAAGGAATTACTGCCTTACTGTTCAGAAATACTTTGTACCGTGGATCCAAAATTGTGGCACTAATGTAATGTTGTTGTGACACAATGTTATTTTGAATCCTTGTATTTGCAGATAAGCGAGCGGCTAAGGTCTCCGCCAAATGATATGCGTCTTGTTTGTCATCCACACCTGCGTACGTTTCAGACACCTCCTTCAGCTGTTGCTCTAGCATGAGCAACAATGGGATAGCTTGGCCCATAGTACAGTCCTCCCTGCTGACTTCACGTGTGAAGATCTCAAAAGGAAGTAGCATCTCAGTCAGGCATTTAATGAGGAACCATTGACCCATCTCAACGGTCATGCCTCTCACAGTAGGTTCCCCTAATCTTTGCATGACATAAGCATTGAGTGGTATGTACAGTTCAAACAGACGATCAAGCATGTAATAAGTTGAGTTCCAACGTGTTGGCACCTCCTGGATGAGTGCTTTGACTGGCATTTTATGCTCACGTTGAATGACCCTCAGCTGCTTCCGGGCTTTAAAAGAATGGCTGAAATGTGTGCATATTCTTCTGCAGGTGGCCAGTAAGTTGCTGACTTTGGATTAATTTTTCAGAAAGTCTTGAACAACAATGTTAATGCAGTGTGCCAAACACGGGACCCTGAAATAGCGACCATCGCCCATGGCCTTAACTACATTACTGCCATTGTCCGTGGCAACAAAACCAATCTTAAGCCCTCTTGGGCGCAGCCACTCAAAGACCTTGGTGTTAAACTCTTCCAAAATGTTTGCAGCAGTATGAGATTTCTCCATGGCAAACATGGCTACAGTTGCATGTTTGCGAGTGGCATGAAAAATCTCAGCAGCGTCAACACCAGCAGATATCTGTTCTCTAACCCCCGCAAAGAGATCCAGTGTGCAGTGATGCACATGTAATCTGTGGCTTGGCAACTGGTCCACATGTCTGTTGTCAGGTGGATACTGTGAACAGCACTCTGCTTCAAGGCTTTTCCAAGCAATTCCAGCACGTCGTGATGTAGTGCTGGAACAGCAACTCTGGCAAAATAGTAGCGGCTGGGAACATGCCATTTTGGGCAGATGGTTGACACAAATTCCAGAAAACCCACCCCTTCAACAAAAGAAAAAGGGAGAAGGTCCAGTGCTAACATTTTAGCCAGCTTCGCATTGTACAAACGTGCTATTGGGTGGTTGCGTTCGTACTGCCCCTCCCCCCAAACATGCTGATAATGGTAGGCTGCATGGTTTTCCTTTCTCTTAGGCTCAACAACGCACTTTTTTCATTGCGGTACTCCTTGGTGTCTCAGGCTGACTCTTACTCTTGTGCCACTGAGATGTTGCTGAAGATGTGGGCGACGTTAACACTGCACTGCTGGGGACAGGGAGACTTTGTGTACCACTACCAGAGAGAATGTCTCCCTGTCCTTCCTCTTCCACCGTGATCGGATCTTCTACTCCTTTATCCCCACCAACACCAATGGTTGCAGTTTTTATGCCGCGAAGGTGGTCCTCCCAGGTGATCAAGTGGTGTTTTTTCAGATGGGTCATTTGGCCTCCGGTACCATAGTTTGTACCAAGCTTACCATGACTAACAGAGGTATTACAAATGGAGCATATAGCAATGTTCTCCTCCTTTTCGCTAACCGTAAAGAAGTCCCAAACTGCGGAGCTTAACTTTTGCCTACTGCTGGAGGTGCCACTTCCAATGCCGGATGAACTGGAGGATGTGTGTTGAATTTGACTCTGTGCTGCTGTACCACTACCTACTTCTACTGAGGTGGTGGTTGTGCTGGATGTAGGTCGCTGCCGGGCCTTTGCTAATGCAAATATGGAAGCTGTAGGTCGTGTTGGTGTTACCTGTGGAGGTATGCGTGCTACATCCCTCGCAGCGATTTTGGATAGGGTAATAATGTTGGTCTCCATCTCCTCGGGGCCGGGAGTGATGTTTGTGATGACTGGCTCAACATCATCATCATCCTGCTGTTCTACATCGACCTCCATAAGTGTAAGGCTTTCTGGAACCTTCCTTTTCCCTAGCTTGGTCTTGGGACGTGTCTCCCTCTCAGACTCAGTTTGTGGCTTCCAAGTGGCATCTAGATCATCAGAAGGGGGCTTGGCGAAGAACTTGATGGACTAACCCTCCTTTTCCTTGCTGGAGATTTGGAAGACAATGGATCTTCTGAATGAGTGGCTTCTTCTTCTACCTCTGCATGAGGCTCAATTTCCTGAACTGCCCCTACTTCGGGAGGAACAACAACTACTATTGCGGGCGGTGGTTGTGGCTGTTGTTGTTGTTGACCACTTATCTGCTGTCTTTTCTCCTGCGTTGATTGGGTACTACTTTGAGATAGCGATAAGTTTATCTCAGGCTCAGCATCACTGCTTTCCACCATTAGGCTGGCTACCTCTTCCACACTCATGTGCTTGGGCCTGGGTTGGTGGGTTGGGCCCACTGATGCGGAGGTGCTGCCCCCAGCTTGCCCCCGGACACCGCTGCTGCAGGCGTAATTCTTTTCTCCCAAAAAGGTATTGGGCGGCACACCAGACTTAAGTGTCACTTGAACTTCCTTCTTCTGTTCCTTCTTCTCAATAGCAACTTTCTTGGTACTGGAGGACCTGGTACCTGCTTTCTTTGGGCCCATCTTCTTCAGATGTCAGCAGCACTCAGTTGCAGAGATGTCTGGTCAGGTCACCCGTCACGTTGTGTACAGCAGCAGGATGTCTGTCTGGCAGTGCAACGGGCAATGATGACACACCTCCTCCTCAGTCTTTGTGCACCTAAAAGCAAAAAAGCCAGAAGAACATCAGTCAAACGATAGCACAAGTCAAACTAATATAATATGGAACTTAGTGTGTGGTTGCCTCAATTATTAAATTTTAGAAACTCAGTGAACAACAACAGTGTAGCCATTTATGAGACTTTGACAACAAGCCCAGGGCTTTCCTGGTGTACTGTGTAGTGTGTACACTCTGGAAGAATAAGAATAGCAAATAACAAAAACTAAAATGTAGTGGAGCATGTTTGGCCTAAATATGTGCATCACGTGGGATGTATGCAGCATCAGGGAGCTGCAGCTGGCAATGGGGATGGATTTGGAAGCAGTAAGACAAGAGGAACAATGGAAAGACACGCAGGCCTATGTGGCAAAAACAGCACACTACTAACTACCACCACAAAATGGCCCCCAGCAACATGGTGACTCACAGGCACAAGGCACGGCAAACAATGAACTCAAGCAGGCCTATATATGGCCAGACATAGGATGCCTGATAAAACACACACAGCTTTAATGCAAAAACTAAAATCCACATGGCTAAAAACAGTTTGGAAAGTTAGACAACCACTACAACAACACATAATTACACACGTTAAAAAGGCATTTATTTAACACACCCAAAAAGTGAAATAGACCCCCCCAAAAAAACCCACATTTTGCAATTCAATCCAATGCCATCCATGGCCTAAATGATGTCAAAATTCCACAGACAACATAGAAACAGTTTTTATGCACCCATGATGACTACCTCTGGGCCTACTGGCAGACTAGGCCGCAAGCTTGGAGGCCTATGGCAAAAGCACAGTGGCTGGTCCCACAAAATGGCCGCCACCACATGGCCAGGCCACCCAACAACTTCCTTCCTCTTGAAAAAAATTGTAAAACAAAAAAAGTGACTCCTTGCTCACCAAACTACATCTAGATGACAACCTGAGGAGTTTTTGTGCAAAATGAACTAAATCATCATTTTCGAGAAGGTTTTATGCTGCTCGAGAGATATTCTTCGCCAGATTGTAAATTCTGCGTGTTCGGCATCGCAATCGTCACAAAAAGTCGTTATCGCGCGCGAAAATGTATATTGAGCGCGCAAGAAGATAAAAGTGTAAGTCCGCGTTGTCGCGCAGTGCGGAGTTGCCCAAAGTCCGCGAGCTGAACGCCCAGGGTTACCTACTGGCTGAAAAGGCCTATTTATTTAACACACACCCAAAAACTGAAATACCACCCCAAAACCCACATTTTGCAATTCAATCCAATGCCATCCATGGCCTAAATGATGTTACAATTCAACAGACAACACAGAAACAGTTTTTATGCACCCATGATGACTACCTCTGGGCCTAGTACTGGCAGACTAGGCCGCAAGCTTGGAGGCCTATGGCAAAGCAAGCACAGTGGCTGGTCCCACAAAATGGCCGCCACCACATGGCCAGGCCACCCACAACAATAACAAGAAAGGAAGACAAGACAGACAATGCAGGCCTATGGCAAAAGCACAATGCCTGGCTTTACAAAATGGCTGCCACCCACATGGCCAGGCCACCCACAATAACAAGAAAGTGAATACAAAGGACAGGAACAGGAAGTTGGAGACTCTGGGCAACTTCCTTCCTCTTGAAAAAAATAGTAAAAAAAAAAAGTGACTCCTTGCTCACCAAACTACATCTAAATGACAACCTGAGGAGTTTTTGTGCAAAATGAACTAAATCATCATTTTCGAGAAGGTTTTATGCTGCTCGAGAGATATTCTTCGCCAGATTGTAAATTCTGCGTGTTCGGCATCGCGATCGTCACAAAAAGTCGTTATCGCGCACGCGAAACGTATATTGAGCGCGCAAAGAAGATAAAAAGTGTAAGTCCGCGTTGTCGCGCAGTGCGTAGTTGGCCAAAGTCCGCGAGCTGAACGCCCAGGGTTACCTACTGGTTGAAAAGGCCTATTTATTTAACACACCCAAAAACTGAAATACCACCCCAAAACCCACATTTTGCAATTCAATCCAATGCCATCCATGGCCTAAATGATGTTACAATTCAACAGACAACACAGAAACAGTTTTTATGCACCCATGAGGATGACTACCTCTGGGCCTACTGGCAGACTAGGCCGCAAGCTTGGAGGCCTATGGCAAAAGCACAGTGGCTGGTCCCACAAAATGGCCGCCACCACATGGCCAGGCCACCCACAACAACAAGCATAAGCCAAGGGGAACAAAGAAAAGACATGCAGGCCTATATGGAAAAAGCAGCACACTACTAAACTTGTCTACCACCACAAAATGGCCCCAAGCCACGTGGTCACTCACAGTCACAACAGGCCATGGAAAACAATGAACTCAAGCAGGCCTATAATATGACCAGACAAAGGAGGCCTGCTAAACAACACAGCTTTAATACAAAAATGCAAAAACGAAAATCCACAGGGCTACGAAAGGTTGGAAAGTTACACAACAAGCACACACACACATCCAACAAAGGTATATATTACACCCAAAAAGTGAAATACACCCCAAAACCACATTTACCAATTCAATCCAATGCCATCCATGCATGCCCTACATGATGTTTAAATTCAACAGACACCACAGAAACATGCACCCATGGGTACCTCTGGCTCTGGGCCTACTGGCTGAAATTCCAATCAAAGAAAAACAACTAGGCCCCTACTGAAACTACAGGCCACAACAATTATTTTTAAAAACGATGAAAATCCCAAAAAAATGTAGGTACAAACAAGCCCCAATCAAACAAACAAGTACACCAATTCTCCAACTTACTTGTAAAATCTCAAATCCAAAAGGCCTCAAATCCAATCCAATGATATGATGCAGCAGACAGACACAAAAAGTGATCCTTCCAGCTCCAAATCCAAATGAAAGTGAACAGCACATGGACAAAGCACTGGGAGGAGCCTGCTGGACAGGAACAGGAAGTTTGAGAATCAGGGGCACTTCCTTCCTCTTGGAAAAAAAGTAAAAAAGAAAAAGGACTCCTTGCACAAAAACTACAGCCAAATCACAATCTGAGGAGTTTTTTGGAGCAAAATCATCATTTTCGAGAAGGTTTTATGATGCTCGAGAGATATTCTTCACCAGATTGTAGTTTCTTCGTGTTCGGGATCGCGATCTTACAAACACTGCCGCCGGAAGTCAGATCGCGCGTCCGAATGACGTGTTCGCGTTCGCACACTCTCGTGGGATCGTGCGGCCGGATTCCAAATCTCGTGGCGCCCGCGAACGGATAGGAAGTCGCGTTGGCGAACGCAGAATCACGGTAGGTCGTTACCGCGCGCGCGAGAACGTATATTGAGCGGGCGAAGAAGAAAAACAGGTACGCTACGCCGCAAATTGCGTAGTGCTCGGTAACTTCGCGCTCTACGCGAATCGCGAAGTTACCGAAACTCCGCAAACTCCGCGAGCGTAGCGTAGTTCACCGCCCAGGGTTACTTTTCAGTATTAACAAACTGCACTTTTGTAGTATCATACATTTGTAGTGACTTACACTTTTGTTGTAAGTCCCTACAGCCATTATTTTCTATGGGATGGTGTTGCAGTACCAGTGGTTGGCCATGTGTAGTGCAGAACCTACGACAAAAGTGTAAGTTACTACAAAAGTGCATTTGTGAATACTGAAAAATAGTAAACTTACTGAAAAGTATATACTTACTCAAAAGTGTAAATTACCTTTATGAATCAGACACTTGGGGGTAATTTGCAAGGAAAGTGACGGAGTGTGGCATTAGCCTTCCTGGCTTAACGCCGCACTCCACCACTTTGAAACGCAGGGCTGCACTGTATCTACAACAATATAGGGCAGCCCTGCATTTCCCATTTCCCTCTGCGCTGGCGCTAATTACAGCTGCCTAGCGCCAACGCAGGCACCCTTGCACCATATTGCAAGGGCGCCTTCGTTGTGAGAATGATTGTTTATGTGCAGGAAGGTGTCCCTTGCTGCACATAAACAATCTTAAGTGGCAATTTGTAACTTCTATGTGTGCTGCTTTGTGCAGCACACATATAACTTGCAACTTGTCATTTTTATAATGATTGTTTATGTGCAGGAAGGGTACACCTTCCTGCACATGAACAATAATGCATGGCATTGTGCTGTTTCTATGTGTGCTGCACAATGCAGCACACATAGAAACAGCAAAAACAAGGAGAAATAAAGCATTTCTACTCGTTTCGCCATGTTAAGACCAGATTTTTTTTGGTCTTCATTTTGGCGCTGCCCCATATTTACGCCACCCTTGTAAATATGGGGCAGCATCAAAATCAATGGGTGTTGCGGGGGAACGCCCACTTCAACACCCATTGCCCTCCCCTTTCATGCTAACTATGGCGTGAAACGGTGCCTTATTTGGAAGGCAGCGTTAAGCCATGTTAAGTGGCTTAACACTGCCTTGTAAATAAGGCAAAGCCCCTATTGCCACAGGAACGTCAAAAAAGTGACGTTCCTCTGGTGATAGGGGCTTGTAAACATGCCCCTTAATGTGGACAAAAAGGACTAGTGATTCTCTGCGAAGTAAGTCATTTTGTGCCGGGTTGTACTGGAAGGAAAGTAAGATCCCTTGGCCCATGAAACCAGCAGAAAAGGAGACCGAATATGTATGACGCCCCTGAATGTGTTCCATTGTCAGCACAGAGTATCAGAGCACAGTCAGGAACATAAAGTGGGAGCCGACCTGAATCCCAGCTCTGGCTCCCGAATATTTTCTGGAACTGAAACTCATCTAGTTCCAACTGCATTCTAGTCTCTGTATATATATATATATATATATATATATATATATATATATATATATATATATATTCCTCCACGCTTTCTCCTGTGTGTATACCGCTGCCTTCCCGATAAGAGTCGCGTCGCCTCTTTGGACCTCACAGGAGCAGGTCCGAACAATGCGCATTCAATCCTCTCACTCAAGGATGACGACGCCTCGTGTAGCTGGTCAAATTATTTTATTTCGGCCACATCTAACGCGTTTCGGCTGCCCAGCAGCCTTGCTCACCGATAACAGAAGCAATGGGAGCAACCATTTTTAAATAATGCGTGGTTAATATGTGTCATGTGCAAAACTACAAAACAGAAAACAGTGAAAACAGACTCGTAGTTTCTTTCACATTTTCCTAATATGTTGAGTGGTTTGTTGAAAATAGTAATCATCGCAATTCATGACATTTATACGATTCACTACCGCAGGATGAATTTTGAACATCTTTACATTTGAGACAGGGAAAAGCCAAGTTATAGCAAAAATCCAAAATTCAATGATAAAATTCATTATTGCATATACACATTCCGACCATCTTTTGATTTTGATAAGTAGCAGTACAGCAATACAACAATACTGCAATACATGGATACTGCCCAAGTGGGCATACTGCGCATATCATGATCTTCAATCAAGCCCCAGTGGGCTCTTACTTAACCGTATCCATTTCTCAAGATACCAATTCATCACCCCTGCCAGCATGAATATACTTTACACATCTACATTAAGGATATTGCCTACTACTAGTGTGTCTGTTACGTGAATTATGTGATTTAAAACATACTATAATACACTTTAAAAACCTCAGTTTATATTTCGCGATTTCATGGGCAGATTATTTAATTACATAAATGATTTATCTACAAGTGCGTATAAAGATCCTCTTCTACATTAAGTCCTTCCGGTTGCTTAGTGTTCAATTCAATAATATAATTTCCGAAGCTTTTTTTCTCTATTCCCGCCACGGACATCTCTTGCCACTGAATAACCACATAGTATGAAAATCCTTTCACATCTTTGTCATGGAACCTCTCAAAATGGCGAGCTACAGGGTATGTACGATCTCCATTTTTTATTGCCCTTAAATGCTGCAGCACTCGTTTATGTACTTCTAGGATTGTGCTGCCCACGTACCGCAGGCCACAAGGGCACTGCAGGACGTAGATAGCTAAATCCGTCTTGCAATTAAATTTGCCTTTGATTTTGCGCATCACGTTGGACAATCCTACTCCATATCGATCAGTATTGGTTCCATAACGACATGCCTTAGATTTTGAACATTTCAGGAACCCCTGTTTCTTGCTTAACCATGTTTCCTTCACTGGATGTTTCCTCAAAGTATTTCTAACAAGAGCTTGCTTGAAAGATCTGACACGCCTAAAAGTTACTTGTGGTCTACGTGGTATCTCCTTCCCCAAGACTGGATCATTCTTGATCACATGCCAATGTTTATTAAGAATGCTTTTCAATTTGTCTTGCTGTACGCTAAATTTAGTTATTAATCGACATTGGTTGCTTGTATCTTTCGCTTTCTGCT
Organism: Calotriton arnoldi; assembly: GCA_963921515.1. Lineage (NCBI taxonomy): Eukaryota > Metazoa > Chordata > Amphibia > Caudata > Salamandridae > Calotriton > Calotriton arnoldi. Next base: position 522,438 of record CAWUFW010012456.1, read on the forward strand.
TTTCTTTAGCAAACAGAATATCTTCTCTTTTCTTTTTTGATGCCTTCCGAACTGCAGTGTTAATCCATTCATCAGGGTATATATATATATATATATATACATACAACAAGTATTATCAGCTAACACTGAAATACACACTTCTGTGGAAGTTAATGAATGCATGCTTATATTGCATCATAAATATAAAACGAATTAACTGAATTTCTTTAACTTGTACATGTGAGTAGCCTGAGGAAGTGTGTGAAAAAGTACACAATGTACACAATAAAGGCATACAAATAGATGCATTTTAGAATGCTGAGGACATTAATATTGATTTCACGATCACCAGTTTTGATATTCTGGTTGTCAATATCTCCTTGTGTTTGCTTTGTTTGCCCTAAGTTGGCAGGGTATGCCCAGACGGGGTTGCCTTGCTCACTTTGCCACTGGATTCAAGCTAGCCTGGCTGATGAGGGGTGTTACCCCGAATCGGTCCCAGGAAGCTTGTTTCCGGTCCAGGGAAAACCTGGCTTGGCAGTTCGGGCTGGACTGTTCCCATGAGGCACAGAGTCAAGACTGATTTGCATATAGCTGGGTCTGAGCTAGGGTGGCGAAGTGAGCTAAAGAACGATGATGGATTCAACTCAGATCTGTGACTGGGGGTGAGTGTCTGAAAAGTTTCAGCGCTCCGTCCATCATATCCTTGTGTTTGCTTTGTCAATATTGTTTGTCATGATATTCTGGCTGGTCGAATTTAAAATCTCGATACTTTAGTGGTCAATTTCCACAGTTGTAGTTTTGCACTAAAGGAGTAAAAGTAATAACGGTGGCTACAGCACAAAAATGGGAGTGGAAATGAAGCCCTAACAGAGTTAGCCAGGTGAGGTAATGCAAGCTAAAGGAAAACACCCAGAAATGACCTTGGGCTTCATGTACAACAGTGGGGTCAACAGTGGTTCACAACCAGAACTATAAAAATGTTTAGATCTTCATGTAAATGAACCAAAAAACATGGTAAACATAATTGCAGAGTTATTTCCATATCAAAATGTATGCATTATTTAAAAATATATATTCAGAAAATCAATAAGACAAAGCAGCATAATAATACACAATATAAATATCAAAACACAATTAAAGCATTAGAAATAGTGAAAAAGGAAATGCTAGATATATCAGAAATACGCTTGTGAAATTTAGCAGAACACATTGAAAACATTATATAAATATGTTCATAACATTTGGCGCTTCAGATCAAAGGAGTTGATTTAACACAGAACCATCACCAGGACATGTCTGCATATGCCACCGTTTCATGTCTCATTGCTTTAATCAACAATAGGAAAAATAGTCGTAAGAGAGCATATCAGTTAAATAACTCCAATTTTAAAGCTGCCTAGGTACTACTCAATAAATCACAGCAGACCTCGAAACCTTGCTCATGCCGATATCACTATATAATTTTCACAGTGTCAGGTCAGCTAAATAAACTAAGTCCATCTAGAGAACCCTTTACACCAATGGAAACATGGTTGTGGAATTCCTCACTTTAAGCTGGACATCAGCACTAATCATTTTCATGTTTGTCACAACAATGGCAAAATGTGGAATACCACGGGTGCCAAAGCAATCAGTTAAATTGCAAAATGCCCCTTTGCAGGGAATGTCAAAAACACCTGCCTCATTAAAATCTATGAGACAGGAGTAATTTTACGACTGCCTGCGAATGCATGGGTGTAGGCCTGAGAGGGACAGTTTACCACCATTACTCATTTGTGTTCACTGAAATGGATATTGGGTGCTGTGAAAAAACAAAATTGGATTTCATTGAATGACAAACATCCACGAGTTCCCTGGACCACTGTTTGATCCCACCAATGCCAAATATACACATTCACCAGTTGGAAGCTCTCACAGGTGGACCGCTTCTTTTTTGTGGATGGGATACCATCTTCTTCAGGGAGACAGTATCAGATCAATGATTTGTGACTACTGTGAGAGCAGGGCGATACCCCTTTTGCAGCCCCTGCTATTATCAAAGCGCAATCAGTGTCAAAAAGGCATTTTACGAGTAGGAAAGACATTTCTGACTTGCATTGTGTCTTTTGTACACTGAGACTTGCCATGTTGATGCCATCAAAGTCTGTGAATCTCAGACTTTGTGGCCACAAAAGGTCCTAAGTTTGCTAGAAGGACTACTGATTCGGAAAACAGGAAAGAACATTTATTTTCAGTACTAGTTTAATCCCTTGTAACATCAATCTGCACCTACACAGTCTTGGAAGAAACCAGACACCCAATAGAGGTCAGAGAGGGCAAATGCAAACATTAGTGTATGCACCTTACCATGAGTTAAATAGTATCCAAATGTTCCTGTCATGAGATCCTTTTTGGTTGCACTGCATTTCATACAGATCTGTAGACTGTCACGTCACGTTAACTTTGTGGCTAATTCGGTTTAAAAGAGATGCAACTGGAATTGTATTTCTTTGGGATTCTGAGACTACCCTTTCTCTAATTTTTGTGATGTTGGCATGCAGCCTTGAGTTTGGTAACCCTGAGCAAATTAGTGCAGCAGAAACAGTTTTATGCTTTACAGTGCATTGGCAATTCTGAAGCTATATAGCATCTCAACATTACATCTAGCTTGATGAAAGACTGTTTAAGCCTATAGACTACATAAAGAAACCACCTTGAAAAAGTGTGAGTCTTTTGTGAGGAGTCTTTTCTGTACCAGAATGTTTTATTTATTGAAAATGACCTGAAGAATGTGGTTTAGACTGATTACAATCTAATGAAGCATGCATTGAGATTTTTTAGCTTGATTTACTGGACAGGGACTACAGTATATTCAAGTCTCCAAATTAAGGACTGTTTACTGATGAGGATCCCATTTGTACCATAAATAGAATTTTAGAATGTATAAGAGTGTTGATGAAGTTAGGCAAAAGGTAATTGAGTTTTTCTATTGAGGAATTCTAATCTATTTCATGAATTATATTCTTTGATATTTTGTAAAAATAACAATTTCTATACGATAACCTTTTTTTACAGTGAGAAACAAATTATTTGTGATTTACTGCTAAATATAAATTGAAGGTAGGTAAGGTTATTTTGATATTTTGCTTGCCATTCCTTGCCAGCTTAAATTTGAGTTCCCCCTATTTCGAGAGTGAGATCCTGGAAGTGCCCTGTGTTTATATTTCAAAGATTCTTAATGAAAATGGTGAGTTGAGACTATTATGTTTATGTATTAGAGATAACAACATTTATTCTTGCAGTGTCTCCAAGTTTATACAGCACACTCATATGAATCCACAAACTGTGAACAAACCTAATACCACTGTGTTTTGCTTAACATTGTTGAACCAGATGATACGCATGTAAGCCAATTCAAACTTTTCAATAAACTGCCATGGAAACACACTTGAGCAGATGAGTGACTACAATTGTTGCCATTTTTGCCTCTGACCAGCGCACCATAGATGATGGATTCAAGAAGGGCTCTGAGAGAACGGGGTTTCCTAGACCTTAATTTTCAGTGTAATCATTAAATAACCCCCATCACTGGTCGAATCGACCTTTGATCATTGACAGAAAGAAGTAAAAAGGAGCAATCATCTACATTAAACACACAGCATTAAATCATTAAGGGCTTTTCGTACAGTCAATAATCAGAAAATTAGTGTGAGTTAAAGGATTTCTTTTTTTATTTCATTTTTTATTCAGTAAAAATGAGTCTTTAAGCTTCCACATTAGAAATGAACATAATCCAATAATTGATATTTCTATATAAGGTAGAATAATATCTTGGTTATAATTAAAGTAATCATTGTAATAATACAGCAAGCATGACCCATTAAGGAAATTCTGTAATCTAAGTTAAATTGGAATGAGAGTTGAATAAGGTGTCAGTTCAGATACCCGATAAAGAGTTTTGATGAGAGAATCAATGCATGCGCCTAAAGCCTTTGCATATTAAATATAAATCACCAGACATCAGAGAAATAGGGTAATCAACCACCTGTGAAGAGAAGTATAAAGAAACTCAAATATGAGTCCCCCGCCAGTGCGAGTGGGAGAAGCTCAAAGGAAAAAGCCCCTCCTAAGAGAAAAGCTCAAAACAAAGTCCTGCCTTCTCTAGGAACACAAACTAATATAAACACATATTATTCTGAATGGCAACAAGTTTCTTTTCGTTTTCCACATTATCCAATCGAATTTCAGTAAACTCCTGGGAATAGGTGAACTCTCCATCATCTCAGGACTGTACAATAGACCAGAGACGCTTATCCTTTAAAAGTTACATCGTCCACATTCTGCTGTCCAGAGTGTTCTTGCCATGAATCATACTTCCTGTTGGTACCTATCCTCCCGGTCAGAACCTCACTATCAGTTGTCTAATACAAAACAAATGAAGGCTTCTGGAAAGTTAGAATATCTGCAGTAAAAGAGAAAAAACATCTAATGGACAATAACGGTTCATCATGGGAAACAGGCCTTTCAATGTTAATGCATTATTTTCAGCTAACATGGCATCGACAGTTAGGCTCACTTAAGTGAGCACTTATTTACTTCACTTGTAAGTTTATAACATTTAAATATGATTACCTACTACAAATTTTGCATTTATTTTATGTGCTATTTAAACATGGCTTTTACATATATGTTTAATAAAAAGTGTTTTTGGTTGGAAATGAAATTCACTCCAACAGATTCCCCCCTCTGATGGGTGGATAGCCATCACAATTTCCCACAAATTAATCTGTTAAAGTGCACCCTTTTCTTCTGCTGTGTCATCAAATTCATTTCACAAAGTTTTTGTACCTTTTAGTGTCTTGTGTGCCCTATTCTTTCTTTACTCCATTTATATGTCTTCCCTCATTTGCCTTTCTCTTTCTTTGTTTTTCTTCCTTCTAAGTATATAAGCATAATAGTCATGTGCCAACAATTAATTTAGGTTTTAATATGACCATAAAAAAACCTCCTCCTACTGTTGCAAACCAATTGCTAATGACAGAAGCTCCATTGACTAGAGTTTCTAACACACTGGTTGTTTCTAAAGTTTCTAATTCAGGTTTCAGGTCAGAAATGTTTTTCACAAATTCTTCAATTTTTCTACTCTCATAAGGTATGTTTAAGCAGCAATGTTAAGCTTACAAGGTTTGCAAATTCTGCCTGGTCTGTTAACAATATATCTAAAGCTAATCGATCTTGCGAAACCATAGCTACTAATTTGGTGTTAACTGTTAATAAAGCAACAAATGTACTACTGGCCAGCTTATCTTCTACAGTAGATAACTTTATCATCTTATCATCATTTAAAACTACTCCTACAGGTGGTATCAGTGTTCCAAAAATATCTCCAACTAATTGTGTCCCATCATTAGTACTACGAGTGTGTCTATGGGGCGGTGTCACGGTTAAAGCATCCATGCTATCCAAATGATGCATTTTAGGAAACAATAAAGCTAAATAACAAACACCATCCCAGTGAGCAGGTTACTGAAAATACGCATCCTGTCTGCACACAAAATAAACTCCAGGAATAACTGCCTCTTCTCCTGTTAAAATCTGAACTGGTCCTCCCAAAACTTGAAATGTGTGTTCAGAGCTACTTATCCCAATGTGTCTCTTTCTAAACTATTTTTTCTTTTGTAAGCACATTATTTTAACTTTGGATTTGTCCTTTTCTTCTTGTATTCATCTTACTCTTTTTTACAAACATTCTTTAAAACATCTTCCTCCTTGTTTGCATTATGAAAAACGAGATCTGTTCTTTCCTCTAATGTTAAAATGAACTTAATTTCTAAGGATTACATTATTTTCATATGCCTTAACAGTGTCTATGATTGTGGGAAATCTAAAGAAACACCATGCAATTTCCATGTCTTTTGCTTGTGGATGAGGATTAATTCTTTTCTGAAGGAGAACCTTAGAAAGAATAATATCACAATTGAAAAAATAATATGCGAAACGTTCTTGTCTATAAAATAAACTAAGTAAAATGCTGCATGTAATTGGACATGAAAGCGAGATGTGGTGATATGTCACACTTCTGCAGCTGAAGAAGGTAAGTGTGCTCAAATGTAACAATCTTTAGTATCGAAAGCCTGAGTGTATTCCTGAACTAATCTAGAATAAACATTCATTGAGAAATCTTCTTTTGAACCTGGCAGGGACCTTTCCACTTCGGCTCCAGGCAGGATTTTTGCACATGCTTTTTGACCTAAACCGAGCCACCAAGGTTAAGGTTGTGGCACTGCTTCTGGTGTGGACTGGCAGTAGCAGCTCCAACCTGGTGATAAACAGGACACACCACATCAGCATATCCTTTGCGTTAATCAAGTATCATGTCATATGTGATGATTAAAAGTGCATTTGCAGGCTCAGTAGGCAAGACATAACACGGCTCATGACAATCTTGTGTGGGAAAAATCCAGTTATGCTGTCAGGGGTGCTTCGAAGACTCATCAACACCAATAGTAAAGCATCTGGCCATTTCAGCAAAGTGGATAAACAGACTTTGGCCAATCGAGATTTTAATGTGCCTTTCAGTTGTTCAATTATCCTCGAAGCCTTGGGACGATAGCCGCAGTGCAATCTCTATTTCACCTAAAGGGCCACAGATAGTATTCTAAGGACTTCATTATTGAAATGGGCCCCTCGGTGTGACCCCAAAGAAACTGTAAATCCGAACTGTAGAATGGGTTTGCGTAGCAGCAGTTTGACTAAAGTGAGACTGTCATTTCTCCGTGTTGTGTAGGTTTCCACCCATCGAGAGAAAATGCACATTATAACTAGGACATACCTCAATTCGTTACATACAGGCATTTCAATGAAATCCAACTGCATCCTATTAAAGGGTCCGCCTGATCTCCTAAGTGGCTTACTGTTACAGGTGTTCTCTTTCCTACATTCATCTGCTGGCATGTCACACACTTATGACATAGCTTTTCAGCTAGAACTCTGAATCAGGGATTAAACCAGTTCTTTCTAAACAACCTAACCATTGCAATGTGTGCAGGACCATGTAAATGTTGTGTCATGGGAAACAACAGACTATCTGGCAACGCTGATCTTCCGTCCTCTGAAAGCCAAATCTCATTTACATTTTTAACAGGTTCTGCTCTAATCCATCCATGCTGTTTCGCCTCTGAAACTTCTACCTGCAATCTTTTGATTTATTCCCATGTATCAGCTTCTGACAACAACATTGAAAAAGTAGTATCCTCCTCAGATTCAATTGTATATTCTCCGTTAAATGTGCCTGTCACAACGTCATCAGTGTATCTATTTCCAACTGTGACATAATCATTGCTACTGCTGTGGGCTGCACATTTATCTATGACAATTTCTTGCAGTAATTGCAAAGCTTCTAATAATGTCATCACATATTCACCATTTCTGATGGGGGAACTAGACAAATTCATGAATCCCCTCTGTGACCACAACTGCCCAAATTCATGGACCACACCAAAGCCATACTCACTATCCGTAAATATATATTAGTCTACTAGAGCAACTTTTACACCCATGCGAACCTGGGTATAAAACAGTCTTTAGGAAACAACAGTTCATATTGATATCATTTACAGAAGAATCTTTCAATTAGATAGGCTCTATAGTCCAAATTCAAAAACTTACAAATTCAGGCACAAAAGACTCCTTTTGATATGAAAAATTGTCATTTTATATGTGTCATTCAAACATTAAACAGAATAGTAAAAACATTACTGTAATAAATCAACACTTATTGCAATGTGCCCCCAGGGTTAAAGCCCACTCTTTTTACCACAATCCCAGAGCAACAGAAGACTTTTATCACAGCAACAACACAATCTAGAATGATAGAGTAGAACAGACAGGTTCCTTTTTGTCTGTTGTGTGGCGTGTTGATAATGTTTTGACCCTTGGTTAGTATATTAGGGTCTCATCAGGACTAATAAAACGAGGGGACATCCTAGACACAAAATAATGAAAAATACAATGAGAAAGACACTCAAAAGTGGTGTTCTCCTGTGTACCAGAACATCTTGTCATATGAAAGAGAGGTACCTGAGAGGTACTGAAAGTATCCAGTTAATTAAACCTGCAAACTGTGGGATAATAGACAGATTCCCTTCCTCGCCCTTTTAATTAAGGCCGATGAAGGAAAACCTACAAACAGGAACGCACTGCTAGCACATGTCAGTTTTCACCCACAATCTCTTAGAGACAGCCTACCCTACGGTCAGTTTTTGAGGTTGCACCGGAACTGCACATATACACCAGATTATTTCAGGGAAGCTGGTATTCTGAGCGCTGGACTACTCCAAAGAGGCCACCCACGTAGGATTGTAAAATCTGCATTAAAAAAAGCTTGGAACAGCAATAGAGAGGACCTTCTGAAAGCCAATGAAAGATAGGATGTGAGAGAATTACGTGTCACTACGTTCTCTCCACATTCCAATGAGATTACAGTGTCTATCAAAGAGCATTGGAATATCCAGCAGAGTATTGCCCCCTCGCTAGATGCCCCTTTGTTTTCCTTTAAATGAGGTAAAAGCATTGGAGACCATCTGGTACATTCACCCGGCCCAGCAGTAAAGAGGGCAAACACTGTGGACAGGATGTGGGGAAGCCCTTCCCTAAAGGGTTGCTCTAAATGTGGAAATTGTGTAGTCTGCCAGTATACCTTTAACACCAAAGTGTTCGAACATGATTCTATTAAGGTAACCTTGAAGGAATTTTCAAACTGTAGCTCTGCTAATGTGATTTACTGTACATGGTGTCCTTGTCATTTGATTTATTTCGTACAGACAACCCAGCAGATCAGGGTCTGTATTGGGCAACATCGTAGCAGGATCCACTGCAGGATTCCAACAGCCCCTTTGGTTTTGCAACACATGACACATCAACATATGGCATATGACATAAAATGTCAAGTGCTGGAAGTAGCGAAGTTGCCCATGCATAGAGGGGATCTCTCCCTCGTCCTACAGAGACTGGAATGTAAATGGATTAGCATGTGCAGCTCGACTACACAAGGACTGAACTCCATGGAAGAGTGGATAAACTTTGTCTCCCGTCTCCAGGAATAACACTATAGACTTGGGGGTCGATTCCGATTCGGGCCGGAAAAAGCACCGACCGACTCGGATCCGGAAATAATACCGACCGACACGTACCCGTGGCGCCCGACACGCCAAGTACGATGCAAGGCGTGAAAAATCCGACCGACACGTACCGAAACCAAGTCGACCGACCGAGCCGCACGGGAAACAGCAATCCGGCCGGAAAAACACGCGAATCCAACCGACCGACACGCACCCGGAACAAATCCGACCGAAACGTACACGCGAACTCCAAACCGCAAAGTACGATGCAAGGCGCGAAAACCACGAGCGAGTCGGACGGAGGCCAAGCCGCACGACCGACACGCATACAAAACCGAGCCGAAGCAACACAAAACACCGCGACCGACGCGTACGCAGCATAGAAAACTGCACAAACACAGTGCGAACGAAACGGAGAACACCGTACGAGACAAATGCAGGGTCCGACTCGGTCACAAGAACGTTTCCAACATACACAAACAGCACAAAGGAAAAATCACCCAAAAAAAGGCCAAACAAGCAATTACCAAGCCAATAAATACTGGGGGGTGGGGACAGAGAACAAAGACACACCCACAACTCCACCTATATAAAGGACACAAATCACAACCATGAGCCTTTGCAAATGCCATTCCACTGCCAGCACCCAAGAGAAAGCAACCACACACCCACAGCTCATCCCTCACACAAGCCACACACCATCAGCACACCAACAAATACCTACCTCACATACACCCAGCAAAACACACACTCACACACCCTCACCTGCACACCAACACACACATCACTCACCATCACCACCCATCACCATGCCCCCCAAGAAGAATCCCAAGTTCCTAGATAGTGAATTGGAAGTCATGGTAGACGAGATCCTCAGGGTAGAGCCACAGCTGTTTGGCACACTGGTCCAACAGACCCCCATCTCCCAGAAAACCAAGATGTGGGAGAGGATCATCAACAGGGTGAACGCACAATCACCATGTCGGCGCACAAAGAGCGACATCCAGAACAGGTGGTATGACGTGCGCAGGAGGGTACGGGACCTGCTGAAGAAAGACTACATCAACAGCCAATACACCGGCAGTGGCCCTCCTGCCAAGCCAGTATACCTCAGGCCCTGGGAGGAGAAGGTGCGGGCCATCCTTCCGCCAGTGAGCGTATATGGACTAGAGGACATCCCAGAGCCTGGTGAGTACACAACAAATGTACACAATATACTGCCACAAAACACACACATCACTGTCAAGGGGAGAGTCAAACCATGCACTCATAGCAATTACACAGCAACCAGAACAGAATCATCCCAAAATGTGTATGTCAGTCAGATAAACACAACACATGCCATCAAAAAAGTCACATCCAACTGTGCCAACACATGTACAAACACAACTACAACTACAGCTAGGCAGTGGCACAAATAGAACTAACAAACACATCCACACATGTAGCCACCACAACAACACCAACACACAGTGAAGACCACTCAAAGGAAGGAATTCTGTGTATGCTGGCCAAGTCAGTGTAGCCAATAGCATCATGGGAGTCGCAGTCACACATATTGCCCCCCACAACTGTCCCATCAACACCACCCTGAACCATGCTCACATCACAGGGAGTGGAGAAGGACTCACAAGATGGCTGACACTGGCTACTGCTGTGGGGAGCACAAGGCCCTGCTGGCAACTGTGCACCAACAAACAGCAGGACACCACTGACTGACATCCTGAGAGACAACTTACACTCCCTGCAATGCAAGCACGTTCCATGGTGGGATATCTGGCTAGCTGGGTGGGAAGGAGGACTTGCAGCACTGTCCATAGTCACAAGCACCTCCCCTCACACACACCCCAACACAAACTCCACAGAACCCACCTGGTAGAATGCAATGCCCCCCATCCTAACACAAGATCCCACAAAGAACCACCACCCTGGGTTATGTTTTGTGAAGCACAGGGACACTCTTGGGACTTTTAGCCAAACAACTGCCAGGACAACACTCCCAGCCATCCTGTCAGCACAGCCAGCCCACCCCACAGGGAAGCAGAGTCAAAAGGAAGGAAGCATGGGCATGCTGGGAAGGGGGTGGAGGCAATAGCATGATGGGAGTCGTAGTCACTGATATTGGTCACCCCCACAACTGTCCCATCAACACCACCCTGAACCATGCTCACATCACAGGGAGTGGAGAAGGACTCACAAGATGGCTGACACTGGCTACTGCTGTGGGGAGCACAAGGCCCTGCTGCCAACTGTGCACCAACAAACAGCAGGACACCACTGACTGACATCCTGAGAGACAACTTACACTCCCTGCAATGCAAGCACGTTCCATGGTGGGATATCTGGCTAGCTGGGTGGGAAGGAGGACTTGCAGCACTGTCCATAGTCACAAGCACCTCCCCTCACACACACCCCAACACAAACTCCAAAGAACACACCTGGTAGAATGCAATGCCCCCCATCCTAACACAAGATCCCACAAAGAACCACCACCCTGGGTTATGTTTTGTGAAGCACAGGGACACTCTTGGGACTTTTAGCCAAACAACTGCCAGGACAACACTCCCAGCCATCCTGTCAGCACAGCCAGCCCACCCCACAGGGAAGCAGAGTCAAAAGGAAGGAAGCATGGGCATGCTGGGAAGGGGGAGGAGGCAATAGCATGATGGGAGTCGTAGTCACAGACATAGCTCACCCCCACAACTGTCCCATCAACACCACCCTGAACCATGCTCACATCACAGGGAGTGGAGAAGGACTCACAAGATGTCTGACACTGGCTACTGCTGTGGGGAGCACAAGGCCCTGCTGGCAAATGTGCACCAACAAACAGCAGGACACCACTGAGTGACATCCTGAGAGACAACTTACACTCCCTGCAACGCAAGCACGTTCCATGGTGGGATAACTGACTGGCTGGGTGGGTGGGAAGGAGGGCCGGCTGTCAACCAAACACAACCAATGCAGACCATGTTCACACCCCAGAAAATACATATAAATGCCCAAATAATGCAGGACAATGTGCCACACCAATATCAACCCCTGACTGTGACGACTTAGGACAATGCAATGTACAGGCCCGCACCCAGAGGCACAGTCACAACTGTCATGTGTGTCAACCATTGATGCCTGCAGAAACATAACATACATTGTTTGTGTCTCCCAAAAACAGGTGATGATGGGGACACAGCAGCAGACGCTGAGGAGTCCCAGTCCCAGGCTCAAGATGATGTGGAGCTCACTGGCATCGTACAGCCTCTGTCCTCCTCGGACGATGAAGACCAACCTGGCACATCCGGTGCAAGTCAACATGCAGCACCAGCAGGACCACCAGCTGCAGCACCGGCAGCTGCACCCCTGCACCCACCCCTCCAACGACTGTCACCACGAATACCATCCCTGCCGACATGGACAGAACAAGGAGCAACACCAGCACAGGGACCCTGGACCAACCTGGGGCCATGGACACCACCACCACCACCAACCCCCAAGGTGGACCAGGGTTATCTGTGCGTGCCACTGCACACACTGCACATGTCAGCAGGGGTGGTGGGAGGGGTGGGAGACAGAGGTCGCTGCTTGCAGACGTTGCTGGTGTGCATGATGACCCACAACTGGTACGCATAGCTGATGCGTACCAGTCCAGCACCGGAGAGCTCAGCCAGGTAGTGGGGCTCCTCAGAGACATGAAACAGCAGCAGGCTGCCCATCATGCCCGCTTGGACTCCCACATGTCCCACGTGGAGTCACACATGTCCCGCGTGGACTCACACATGTCCCGCGTGGAGTCCAAGTGGGATGCACTGCATGAGATGACGGCGGTGCACAGGGACATTTTACAATGCCTCCGCCAGATGAACAGCAACCAGTCCACACCTCCCTGTGTGCCAACAACATCTGGTGCCGAACAAACTGCAACTGCCACAGGGAGGGAGGAGGACTCTGGCGGAGAGTCCCCTGCACCGCAGCAGCCTGTACTTGAGGGCCCCCCCCAAGAAGAGGGGTCGTCCGAGGAGGGAAAAGTGAGAGGCCGATGGCCAAGCGCAACTCCCAGGAAGCCTGAACCTGTTCTGGATGTTCGCCTTTGTGCACAGACTGTTCACCCTGTTGACGGCAACACTACTCCCACACATTGCATGGGGAGTACAAGTTGGACCAATGTGTCAGACAACTGTGGCCCCGATACTGGGGATCCTGTCTACCAGGACTTTCAATTCACCTAGGAACTTCGGATTGCAAGATTTATGTACAGCACTACCCATCCTATGCACTATTAACACAAATGTATCACAATAAACACACTAATACACCATACTTGCCTCTGTCGTGATTCCAACGTGGGTGCTGTTATGGGGATGATGAACTGCAAAATTACACTGTGTATGCGAACTGCAACAGCAAGGACAACACAGGCATGTGAGTACAGGCAACGTGACACACATGAGGGAGACACACCACCAGGGCTACACAACACATACACACCTAGGCCATCTGACTCATTGCCTACACTGATGTTGCCAGGGAAGACGGTGCAATGCACAGACACCACACCCATTCCCAGTTGTAGTCAAGTAGCCCACAGGTGCAGTAAGCAAATGGCAGTCAAATGTGTGACCACAGACAACGCACATCACAAAGTGAAGCACAGGTTTATTACACAGTTGCAACATGTCGTAACCACTACAGATGCAAGGTAATCCCACCTGGCAGCGGGCACACAGTCAACAACTGTAGACGGAAGGAAGTCCATGGGTGTGGCGCACATCACCTGTAGGGACACAACAGCTACCAGCCTGGATGTGCAATCACGTCGTCGGTGGACACAGTTGACCAAACGAATCTGAAAGTACCCTGTGAAGGACAGAAATGACACACAGTCAAAAGCAATGGAGTACAGGACATAACAGCAAAACTCATGCACAATACATGTTACAAGATACCCACCCAGAACCAAGTTAGCATGTCAACACTGTTGGGGAGTACAGCCCACCTGTTAACACACATCGCAACACACATCCAGTCAAGTAGCCCATGGACACACTCCAACAGCACCAGAGCACCACCCACACATCATGCCAACTCACATCATTGACATGACACCTCAGGATACTCACATTCAGCTTAAGAAGTTGGTGATGAGCTGTGTGCGGACATCACCATCATCATCATCATCATCATCATCATCACTGGCATCGTGGTCCAGGCCAGGATCCTCCACAGGTGGCGGATGTTGGTCATTGTCATCCTGGATGAGAGGCAACTCCTTCCGCACTGCCAGGTTGTGGAGCATGCAGCAGACGATGATAATCTTGCACACTTTCGCAGGGGCATATGGGAGGGACCCTCCGGTCTTGTCCAGGCAGCGGAAGCGGCTCTTCAGGAGACCAAAGGTCCGCTCAATCACTCTCCTGGTCCGACCATGTGCCTCATTGCAGCGCATCTGGGCTGGTGTCACAGGGTTCCTGAGGGGTGTCAGCAACCACGGCATGTTGGGGTATCCCGAGTCACCTACGGACAGACAAGTGCACATTAGCTGACTTGGAAAAGTGGGCGGAATACTACAGATCAGATCACACACAATGGCACAAAGTCAGTACACACCGACAAGCCAGGCACGCTGGTTCTGCATCTGTGCCATCATCCTGGGGATGCGACTACTCCTCATCACAAAGGCATCGTGTGCTGAACCAGGGAAACGGGCACACACGTGTGTGATGGTCATGTCTGCAAGACACACCACCAGTGCATTGACCGAGTGGTAGTGCTTGCGGTTCCTGTAGGCCTGCTCCTGGGCCTGTGGTGGTACCAAAGCCACATGTGTCCCATCAATGGAGCCAATGACATGCAGCATCCTCCCCAGGGCATAAAAGTCACTCTTCACGTCAGTGAGTCGTCGCAGTCTAGGGAAATAGATGTACCGGTTCAGGAAGAGCAACATTGCCGCCAAAACATCGCGGAGCACACGGCTCAACATGGTCTGTGACATCCCACCAGCAGTCGCCACAGTATGTTGGAAGGTACCGGTGGCAAAGAAGTGTAGGGCTGCCATCACCTTCACCTTGGGGGTCAGCGCTGTAGGATACGGCCGGCCAGGCTGCAAATGTGGGGACAACTGCACTGCCAAATCCTCAATCAGCTGCCTGGTGAAGCGGTACCGTCGGATGCTGTCCCGTTCCACCATCGTTGCCAGGTCTGGGAATGGTCGATGGACAGCAGGAGCCCTGCAGTGCAGAGGAGAAGTAAGCAAGATTGTCAGTCACCCCACATATGCGGCATTGAGAACACTCAAGATCCCAACATACATCATTATGAGGCACAACTACATGAAGTGTGCAGTTCCGGAAGGACATGTATGGTACATACATGGCCACCATCTGTCAACACGGTCCAACAGGTGGCATCAATTAGTCCCAGGTTGGCCCATTGGATATCATGAGGCCATGTCACAGTTCCCATCTCCTGCTGCCGTGTCACAATAACCCCCACAGTGACATGTGAGGACAGATGTGCCCCAGGCACCACAGCTCAACGACAGGTACATTCCCAGGGACCCTGTATTGCCACATGGACACTGGCATTACATGGAGTATCATGTATACACCACAGCAAAACAACCATGACCCCCACAGGTAGTGGCCCCACTTGCCACGGCAGGACAGACATGGACGTCTGTGACACACACACACACAACATCAAAGTCCATGCACACACAACGTGGATGTGGAGACTGTCTCCCATTGTGCACATGTAATCAGAGACATTGTAAACACTACATGCACAAAGACTGTGGAGGACCATCACTATTGTGCCACTGGGACACCCTGGCTCAAACATACCGTCCCACATGGGACTCACGGGGTATGTGACATGACATACACATACACCACCGTGAAATGTGACCATGGCACATGCACAGATATGAACAGTTGCACATCACAGTGGTCATGTACACTTAACACCCAGGATCCTGTCCCCATGAACACGTGCACAGCCTGGGGGTGGCTGCCCACAGGTGACACCCACAGGACAACATGTACACCAACATACACACAATAGGAAATGCAGCCTTACATGCCTTATGATAAAGTTTGGACAGGCTGTCGTGATGTAGGTGTGCCCCTCACTACCTGGGAGCCATCTGTGGCTGGCATATGTCCATCTGAGACAGGCATGCTGACATATGCCAGTCACATGTACAGTGATGCGTTGTACTGCAATGGACCGATCGGTGCCTCCGGCCGGCCCATTGCATTCAATGTGTGCGGGTACGCGTTGTACCCCTGTGCGCGTTGTACTGCAATGGACCGATCGGTGCCTCCGGCCGGCCCATTGCATTCAATGTGTGCGGGTACGCGTTGTACCCCTGTGCGCGTTGTACTGCAATGGACCGATCGGTGCCTCCGGCCGGCCCGTTGCATTCAATGTGTGCGGGTACGCGTTGTACCCCTGTGCGCGTTGTACTGCAATGGACCGATCGGTGCCTCCGGCCGGCCCATTGCATTCAATGTGTGCGGGTACGCGTTGTACCCCTGTGCGCGTTGAACTGCAATGGACCGATCGGTGCCTCCGGCCGGCCCATTGCATTCAATGTGTGCGGGTACGCGTTGTACCCCTGTGCGCGTTGTACTGCAATGGACCGATCGGTGCCTCCGGCCGGCCCATTGCATTCAATGTGTGCGGGTACGCATTGTACCCCTGTGCGCGTTGTACTGCAATGGACCGATCGGTGCCTCCGGCCGGCCCATTGCATTCAATGTGTGCGGGTACGCGTTGTACCCCTGTGCGCGTTGTACTGCAATGGACCGATCGGTGCCTCCGGCCGGCCCATTGCATTCAATGTGTGCGGGTACGCGTTGTACCCCTGTGCGCGTTGAACTGCAATGGACCGATCGGTGCCTCCGGCCGGCCCATTGCATTCAATGTGTGCGGGTACGCGTTGTACCCCTGTGCGCGTTGTACTGCAATGGACCGATCGGTGCCTCCGGCCGGCCCATTGCATTCAATGTGTGCGGGTACGCGTTGTACCCCTGTGCGCGTTGAACTGCAATGGACCGATCGGTGCCTCCGGCCGGCCCATTGCATTCAATGTGTGCGGGTACGCGTTGTACCCCTGTGCGCGTTGTACCGCAATGGACCGATCGGTGCGCACCCATTGACAATGGGCTTGCCTGGCAACGGACGCGTTTTCGAATTTCGAACGAGTCGGTTGCTGGAAAATCAGTTGGTCACCCACAACAATGTTGCTAAATCATGTATGTCATGAAGTTGAAGATTTGAAGGATGCTGTGGGCGTGTTTTGGTGCTGCTATTCCATGGATTGGCCAGATTCAGAAGATGCAAACGACTTGGACCTATCACTTTGGACACAAGGGACAGTATCTGCCTCTCCAGCACATATATATTGCTGGCTGTTCCCCTGAGAGCTCACTTGCCTGCACTACATGCTCCAGGACGACATCTGCCACTGCACTGCTGCTGTCTCTGCCCCTCTGGACCCTGCAATGGCACGTACTGTGGAGAGAGCCCCAGCCTTCAGCCTTGAAGAGAACCAGGCCCTGCTGGACAGCCTACTTCCACAGTACAGCAAGCTGTATGGGACACCAGGGGAGCAGGTGAGTGTTCTGTGCACTGCCTTTCTGAATGTGCATTTTGTGTGACTAGCAAGGCTGGAAGTCTGCACGCCACTGGCTAGCAGGCTCACTGAGTAGTTGTCACCCCCCATAGTGTGTAGTGACTTGCACTGGACAGGTATGGTGCAGTGACAGTGCATTTGAACATGGTTTTACTTCCCATGCAATGATACCATGTAGTGACGTCTGGCAAACTGTCCATGGGCAGCTTTGCACTGCCTGTGTACATCATGTGCCCCTGTGATTGAGACATGTATATACAACTGTGTCATGCACGGATATGTTGCATGTGTGGTAATGGCCTTTTCACTTTGTCATCCTGACAGGTTAATGCCCATCGGAAGCAGGAGATCTGGAAGGACATCGTCCGGGCCGTCCGGTCCGTGGGGGTCTACAAGCGCCGGATCCGCAACTGCCAGAAGAGGTGGCAGGACCTTCGGGGCTGGACCCGGAGGATTGCACGGGTCCAGCTGAAGCTGTCGCCTCCTCGCAGGAGGGGCGGAACACGGACCCTGACCCCCCACATGCTCCAGATCCTGGCGGTGGTGTTTCCAGACCTGGATGGGCAGCTGAAGGCCAGACAGCAGCAAGGAGGGGTGAGTCAAAGACTGCACTGTGAACTCTGTATTACATGCTTTGTGCCCTCCTCTGGCCTGGTTCAACTGCCACAGTGCAGCAGTCATGTTGTCCAGGAGCCATGTCCCTCTATTGTGCACTGCCCACTGCTCATCTGATACCCAGGTGTGGCCCTTACATTCAGGGAATTGTGTCACTTGGGACTGTGTCCTTGCAGTTTGCTTCACTAAAGGTGGGGGACAGCATCTGTTTCCCTAACTCTGTTGTGGGCATCATGGGTGGGTCCATTGTTCACACAACGCCTGTGTTTGGACATGTGATCTGCGTGTTGCTTTGATATGCGGTCCACTTGCTGAGCTGAGCCACCACATGTGCCTGGGGTATGTGGCACACGCCCATGCAGCGGGTGGGAACAATGTTTGGGCCCCAGGAGTGTGCAGATTACGTGTGTCACACATACATAGCCAGCTATCCACTGTCCAGGGCACATCCCTCATTCATGTGGAGCAGGACAGTCATGCCTACTCCAGGCCATGCAATGCACTCTGTACTCCCACTCCCGTGTATCAGCTGACACATTGTGCACAGTGATTTGACCCCTCAGGTGTCTGCCTCTGTGTCAGTGTGCTGTGGATTAGTTGCCAGGACTGCTGGGGTGTTTCTTGGTAGGGGCTCAGCATGCCCCTGGAGATGTGACCATAGGAGACGATACTTGTGTGTCACATAGGTGTTTGATCAGCTGCGCGTGCAGACTG